>JARHVA010004377.1:0-300000 GCA_037957365.1 Torreya grandis | reverse complement strand
TTTTTAAAAACTAGTAAAACTAATGCAATCATCCCCATCTGACATTACACCTCATGTTTTAGATGCATAAACATTGAATGTAGTTAAGGAAATTGGACATATGGGTAGGGAAAATAAAGAATGGTAAAAAAGGTTGAAACTCTAAGGATGTCAAGTTTTATATGCATAAACATTAAATGTAGTTAAGGAAATCATAATATGGGTAGATCAACTAAAGAATGGTTAGAAAAGTTGACACTCCAAGGAACAAAAAATAAAAAAGGCTATCTCTATCTACACTGAGATTCAATTTGAATTTGATTTCTATAAATAAAAATTAATACAAATATGAATTTGAAGCTAGTAAATGAAAATAATTAGTACCAAAATTGGTAGTCTTTTCCAAAACTTATATAGATGTTCTCATTGCAAAAGGAGTTATGAAATAGAAAAGCTATGGTGATCTCACATATTTGTTAGGTGCACCAGAGTTTTTTATTTGCATCCTTGAGGAAGGCCTCAAGAAATTTCAAGAATCTAGGTCAATGATGAAATAAATGATATACAAGAAGTAATTGAAAAACTTTCTTGTGCATTTATGGATGATAAAGGCATGATTCTTCCAACACAATCAATCATTGAGGAATTCAAGCAATTGTTTGAAAAAGAGATAGCTCCCAAATTTGCATTCAAATTCAAATCAATTAATAATCTCATCAAGTATCAATATTATTTAGATAAACTTTATTAATATTTGATTAAAATTTGGCATGTTCCACACAAAATGCTTGATCTTCACTGTGAAAGAGAAATTAGTTCCATACATTCAGATGGTGATGATAAAGACAAAGTGAAAGAAACCATGAAGAAATTTAATGAATTTAGAAAAAGATTGCAAAAAAGTAAGCAGAAAGAGGTTCAAGTTGTCTATGATGAATAAGATGACTAAAATGTGATATAACTTTCTCAACTTTTAGATCTGCTTTGTGATAAAGTGATTTTTGTAACTTTAAAGTTGTGCAGTTTTACAATGTCACTTTCACAACTTTTAAATTGTGCAATTTTTTAAAGTCCTTTTTGTAAATTTTAAGTTGTGCATTTTTCTAAAATCACTTTTGTAGCTACTCTAAATGTCAAAAAATGTGGTTATGTCTCGTAACCACAAACTTAAGCTATTAATAAGAGTTTTCAAGTCATTGTAAGGAATTTTTTGACACATAAATTTTTGGCAAAGGAGAAAAGAATAGTTTTATTTGTATAGCTCTATGAGGAATCGACCAAGGAAATTCACAAGACTTTGTGCTATGGATTTTTCTTAATGAATAATATGTGTGACTTTATTCATTCATTTTAATTATTTTCATTTAGATTTGATATAATATTTTTGTTGAATCATTGAGTGATTTGGTGTTTTTTATGTAGAAAGTTGTTAGAATATATATAAATAACTTTGAATTAGGAAACTTAAGTGAAAGTAAATAAATGAATTTGTGTTTATTTCCCACAAGGAATACATAGTTGTTTTGAAGTATTTTCATCTTAATATATTTATGGTTTATGGACTTCGTTCCTAAATTTGAATTTCGTCTTTATTTTCTTTCTGAAGAAAATGTGGTTTCCATCGTCATATTTATAATCCATCCTATATAACCTTGGGTACTTATTTCAATTTTTTGTATTTAAATTATTAAAATCCATCTTATTCCTAATTTATCATTTTCCTTTCTCCCTTTCTCACTCTATAAATATTTCTTATGAATCCCTAGTCTACCCAAAACCATGACTAAATCACAAAAATTATTATGATTCCCTAGTCTACCCCTCTCACAAGCATGCCGAAGTTAAAAAATTTAATTTTCATGGGATTTTTAGCAAGTTTTAGACATAATTTCAAATTTAGGGTAAAATTAAAAAATGCATAAAAATTTACATGTCCTTGCCTAGTTCCACCTCCAACTGGTAGATTCATCATCCTCATCTCATTCTCTATCTGTTGACTACTCATTTTCCAAATCTATCATAGGCGACCCAGAGCTTAGAATTATCTCAAAATAATTTCAATAAATGAATATGTTTTTGGTAATATACTAGGCCCTAACTTGCCATTTGTGTTTTAAAACTTTTTAATTTTAGCATATTTTCTTATTTAACACCTATTTTCATGTTTGTTAGCCTTATTTTTGTTGGATTTTATGATTCATACTCCAAAACTAACATTCTTAAAGACATCTCTATCTTTTGTAGCATGTTTTATAGTTTTTTTAGGTACATGGTGATTTGGTGCCAGATCTAGTCCCCTAATGGGATGGTTTAAATAGTTTAATCATCTAAAATGTCATTTTAGTGCAATGAGTGTCACTTGAGACCTCTTTGTCCTAGCTTAGCCTTAGACCTATCTTACGGCATCTTTATATTATTTTATAGCATTCATGTGGGTCCAACCCATTCCTAAACATACCAAAGGTAGCATTAAGCCATCCCCTAGACACCTAGGCCCCTTGTCCACCAGCGTTACCACCTAAATATTAGGGTGGCCCTTTGGACACTAATGCATTATGGTATTGACCTAGCGACCATGCTATTATCCTTTTGCTCCTTATTCTCACAATATAGATTTTTTCATTCCCCAAATCACTCCTAAGGTTAACCTGAACCTATTTCACATCTTGACAAGTACCATAATGATATATACACCACTTTTATTCACTTATCCACTAGATGTAAATTATATGCAAACACTCATAAAAAATTTGAGAAACGGTGGTGAAAATCAAGGTCATTGATCCCTATCATACCCTACTTCTCCATAGACCCATATACAATAGTAAAAATCTCATACTACTTATATTTACACTCATACTATCATTCACTTACACTTGCACTAGCACTTATATTGGGAGAACTACATCAGACTTGATCACCTTTTGAGGTATTGGTATGTAGGTAATACTCAACACATGGGGTGTTAAGGTCACAACTATCTTACCCTATTAATGCCAATTTTTTTACTTATGTTCCCCAAATACTCTAAAAAATATGGAGGCCTAGGGTTTCACATTTAAATTAGTCAAAATAGGGAACAAACAATGAACCAATATATTTGCACATAGGCACATACTCCTCAGAACTAGGTGAAGGTACACCCATAAGTTCATTGTCCCTACTTTCAAAAATAAACTAGTGTAGTGCACTACTATCCATAGGGATACGCTACTATCCAAGAGGGTTTTAACTCTTATTTCTAGTTCATAACACTCTAAATATCCCCTATACTAGTTTTCAGTGCATCCTTCATCCATCTCAGTCAGTTTTTAGCTAAGTACATCTCTTGTAATTCATTTTATATTTATAGGATAATCAATAAGGTCAAATATGGTATAAATTAGTGGATATAATTATTGCATATTTATTCCCTAATTAATTATTCTATCACTTTAACAAACTATGGTTTTACATTCCATAATCCCTTTAAAAGTTAATTCATTTAGTGAACCTGACTTACTTCAAATAGTGCAAAAATTCTAACCCTAGATTGACTTTAGGGCTTATGTTTTTAGCTTTCTAGAACTCATACTCATATTTCAAATCCCTGTATATTCTAAATTTTATTTTATCTATTCATGATAATAATAACCGAAGATGTTTATCACTTTCTAATGTAAAGTCTTCTACTTTCATTTGCATGCTTGTTTCTTTTCATTTGGAGTCAATTCAAATAATCTATAAACACATGTGTGCATGATGCAATGTATCAATTAAAATATATTTCATATATCATTATTTGTCTATCATATTATTTTTATTTTATGTGGAATTTAACCATGAATTAAATCATCACACACATAGAGGATATAATACACAAGACAAAACAACACATTACCTAAAATTAATAAATATCCTTTAGATGCATTTTGCTCATTATTTCACTTTTATTACTTACCTATCTCTACTAGACATAAGATAACATCAATCGGTTCACTTATCCCTCCTACTTCCTAACCCTACCTATCTAGTTACTATCCCTCTCCTACTACCAACTTTATTCTCATAATGGACCATATGGTCCAAGCTATGATGTCCACAATGGGTCCTGAAGCATGGTAGGTTAGCCCAACCCATGGTTACAACCATGTTGATCAATCCAGTGTTCCTCCAACAACATTTTGCATTTTAGAGCTTCTACAACATTTTGACACATACAAAGATGTTTTGTATGCATCACTCCATGATACTAAGGTACCAAGAACAATAGAACCATCTTATGTTGCTTCCATAATCAAATACTATTAAGTGGACTGAAGAGCATATATCCTTCAAAAAATAATATATCCTACCTCAACACATCATAGAGAAACATATGCCTCTTTATATCCAATTACAAATTAATAATGTGGGTGTCAAACAAGTGTTAGTTGATAATGGATAAGGGTTAAACATTTATAATATCTCTTTTCTCTAGATTCTTAATATCCATGCTAAGGATTTAGATCCTTTTGATATGAACATCCAAGTAATTTATAATATTCCATGCAAAGTTTTAGGGTAAATAACACTAAACCTTACATTGGGACACATAACACTACCTACAACATGTCAAGTCATGCCCAATGATCTTAATTACAATATTTTACTTGGTAAAGCATGGATTCATGATATGCATGTAATACCCTCAATGTTACATACATGTTTAAAATTCAATTACAAACGTTTTATCTACACATGCCCTATGGATGATGAACCAATCAAATATTATCTAAATACAAAACCTTCACACAATTATATCTATCACATGGACTTTGCTACAAAACCTATATAATCTACTATTTAGAGTTCATGGATGAATCCATTAGACACCATAGGTGTATATGATGATATATTCACTTCTCCATTTTCATTAAAAAATTTCAAAAAAAATGGGCTACACAGGACATGGCCTTGAAAAACATGAACAAGGAATTTTTAATCTTATTGAGGCATCTGATAAAAAAGGTAGGTAGGGATTTGGATATAAGGATAATACATATAATACTAAGTCTTCTTACCATGATTCACATCATATAATTTTTTTTCCACCCATTTCATAGATAGATAATACAATCAATCTTATCTTTGTATGCTCATTTATTTACACAAACCTTATTGATGATACTATTTATCTAGATCTACCCACTTTTGATGAGTTCTCCAACGATGAAGCCCTCTTAGAATTCTTATGGGCATATGAGGATATCCCTTAGTTCTATTTTAAGAATAGGTTTTTTTGTTCCACAAATGCCCATGCATACTTTGGTGAGAACTTGGACACTTTAGATGATATCCCCACTGACACAGATGGCACCATACCTACAACACCTTACACTATCAATCGATCTTACTTAATGAAGAGACAGTTGAATTCAATTATTATAGAGACACTAATCCTCTCATAATATTATTAGTTGCCACCCCACATAAAGAAGAGGATGTAGATATTTGATATATTTTATAGGACTTCCCTAAAACTTTTACTTGGTCCTTCAATCTCAATAGACAAGATTACACTCTATCCAAATGCAAATCCAATTAGACAAAAAAATTGAAAAATGCATCCTAAGGTGGTTCTTTTAATCAAATATGAGATTTAACGCCTTCTCTATATAGGTTTCATTTGACTAGTTGTTCATCCTGAATGGGTATATAACATTGCATTAGTTGTTAAGCCTAACAACTAAATTTGATGTTACTCTGACTCTAGAGATTTAAATAAATCATGTCCCAAGGATGATTTACCCCTACCTAACATCTATATGATAATAGAATCCATAATAGGATATGAGATTCTCTCTTTCATGGATGATTTTAACAGTTATAATCAAATCAAGATAGCTGAAGAGGATCAAGAAAAAACTTCCTTTACTAAACCATGGGGTACCTTTTGCTACATAGTCATGTCTTTTTTATTAAAGAACACTAAAGTAATATACCACAAGACTATGACTCACATTTTTCATGATCTAATTCATAAAGCAGTGGAAGACTACGTTGATGATTTATTAACTAAATCAAAAGAGTGACAACATCATGTAATTGATTTACAATAGATTTTTGAAAGGTTAAAACAATACAATGTTTGACTCAATCCTAAAAAATGCATCTTTGGGGTCACATTCAATAAATTATTGTGATTTATAATATCCCACTATGGCATTAACGTAGATCTAAAGAAAGTAAAATCTATAATGGATATGTCTCCACCTATAAACTTAAAGCAACTTTGATCTCTTTAGGGTAAAATTTAGGCCATATATTATTTTGGGGTATAGATAGCAGATAAGACTCAGTAATTCACAATATCACTCAAGAAAGATACTAAATTTGAATGGGACATTGCATGTCAAGAAATATTTGATACACTTAAACAATACTTGTTGAATCCACATCTTGATACCACCAATATTTGATAGGCCACTTTTCCTTTACATTTTAGCCACTGATCATGCCCTCAATACACTCTTGGCATAATATGATGACTAGCATAAAGAGTGAGCTATTTACTACATCAATAACACACTTGTTGATTATGAATGAAATTAATCCATAATGGAAAAAAACTATTTAGCACTCATGTTCACTACACAAAAGCTCCGACATTATATGATCAATAATGAGACACAAGGTATTACAAAATTAGATCCCTTAAATTTTCTCATCTTCAAACCACATCTCTTTGGCCATATTTCTAAATGGGTAATGTTATTCACAAAGTTTGATCTAAAGATCATGTTACAAAAATCAATAAAGTACTAGATAATTATAGAGTAATTGGCAAAAACACCACTATTAGATACCAATCCAATCAATGATACTTTTTGAGATGATTTCACAGCTTATAATGTCACTTCTAACACATGGACAATGTTATTTAATAGTTATAGATGTGCATCAGGTATCGGAACTAAAATTATCTTTATCAACCCACTTGGGCACATAGTATCACTTTAATATCAATTAAGTTTTTCATGCACAAATAATACAACAAAATATGAGGCATTTATCCTCATTCTACAAGAAATTTAGGCTATCCAAATAAAAGATATTAAGGTCTATAAGGATTCATAATTGGTCATGAATCAATTTATAAATATCTACTAAACCAAGGAAAAACACTTAATTCCATACAAGAATATGGTTCAATGTCTACAAGATCAATTTGAATACTTATTTATTGAAGATATTCCTCACAAAGACAACCATCATGTCAATGTAATGGAAAGTGTAACATCATTGATACCCATTGATATCAATGACGAGGAAGATATCTTTACTCTAAAATGGTTATAATCACCATTGGTATCCTAGGTTGATTTCATAGCTCTATCAGTTTTAGCCACCATGTGTAGGATAACAACATCTGAATGGTTTTTTGATATATACAGTTTTTTACATAAGTTTATCATGTCAGATACTTTCACTAGGAATTATATGCACAAATTATAGAGGAATTCCCTCTATTACATCATCATTAGTGGGGATTTGCTTAAATGATATTTTGATGGACACCTACTTTGATGTTTGACATCTGACGAAGCTAAGTTGGCTATTAACCAAGTAAATGATAGTCAATGTGGTGGCCATTTTAGTGGGAAAGCCATGCCACATAAATTACTCCACCAAGGATATTATTGGCCCACCATAGAACTAGAATGTTAAGAATGTGCTAAACTATGCTATAAATATCAATGACATAATAATCTACACCATGTTCCTTCATAATAATTACTACTTATTATCTATCTATGGTCATTCATACAATGGGGCTTTGATATCATTGGTAAAATCAACTTGGAATCAGTATGGGACACATATTTATTATTATAACCACATAATACTTTACTAAGTTGATGAAATGAGTCCCATTAGAATCCACAAAAAGAGAAGATATATTCCACTTCCTCATGGCAAACATCATTTCCCATTTCAGCCTACCAGTAACCATCATTACAGATAACATAACTTCTTTTAAGAACAAAATAGTGAATAAATTTTGTGCTAAATACAAGATCCAACACACATTCTCTACTTTGTACTACCCATAGGGTAATGGTCAATAAGAAGATAAAAATAAGACAAATAACAACATCTTGAGAAAAATAGTTACCAAATTCATTGATGATTGGCATAATCATCTCATATATGCACTATGGGATTTTACTATACTAGTATTTGCACACCAACAAGAGCTATTCTTTGTTCACTAGTTTATGGAATTGAAGCAGTTATTATGCTAGAATTAGAAATTTCATCCCTAAGAGTCTTTCTCAAAGGGCTTATCACAAATGACCGATATAGATAAAAGTGTCTACATGAGTTAGAACAATTGGATCACCCATGCATCCAAGCCACAAAGCACCTCAAAACATACTAGAAGTAAATTCAATAGGCATATAATAGACATGTTCATAGTATAGAATTCAAATTCAATTATCGCATTCTTAATGAGAACCTAAAAAATGTCAATGCCATATAAAAAAAAAGGAAAGTTCAAACCAAATTGGCTTGGCTCGTACTTAATCACATAAAATCTTAGCCCCAAGGTATACCATCTAGTTTCACTTGATGGTAAGGTAGTAAAGAGTCCACTGAACATCATGCATCTAAGGAGATTCTATATCTAAATAACTCACAGTTTACTTTTACATAGTTTATCTTCCCTTGATCCTTGTATATAATTCAATTTTCATGTTGCTTGTACATAACTTATACTCAAAAAACACAAAAATAATATAACATATTCAAAAATACAAAACTATTCAAAATTTGCTCAAAAAACACAAATTTTAGATTGTATGCATTTCCATGTTTACATTACTTCTATTTTCCAAGTACAACACATGTTATATATGCTAGTCTAGTCAGTTTTAACATGCTTCACTTGTTCTCTTCAAGTGTTTGCATATCACTATAAGACTTAGATCCTCTACATAGATCTAGATTTATTACTATCTACCCATTGAGGGAACATACATAGATACACAAACCCAACACTGATACATTCACCCATTGGGGGCATAATACTACACAACTTTTGATTTGCCAAGTTATATATTTCTATACTCTATATCACATATTTAACATTGATTATATCTTGATATTGATCATCCTATATTACTCATATTTTTTGCTGACTACCACTACTATAGACTTAATTTATGTACATCTTTTCTCTTACATAGAATTGTACCACATGTTTATTCAGACTTTCATTTATAGCCTTACTAGTTTCAATTTGATTGTGTCTCATTGCTTCTACATCTATTCCAGGGCATTTAAATACACCATTTTTTTTATGGATCTAATCCAATTCCTTTCATTACATGTATGCTTTGAACATGTTCCCATGTCCTTGTGTGTGCCTTTTTGATTGTGTATATGAACATTTGAACATGTATTTCCATGTGGATATAAGCCAATCTTACATGCTCTATGCATATGTGGACATTTGAACATGTCCTTTTATGTTTGCTCTTTCTTAGACTTAGTGACATGTGCCCATGTCCCTTGTATTATGTCATTTTAGCTTACTTTGCATGCATCATGGAAATGACACTTGTCTCTTATTTGATACACTCACATCCAATTTTTGATGTCATGAGGGACCTCATGCATCTCCCCTTACTCCTTGGCTACCTTGATGGGCATCATGCCCCATCCCCCTAGGTAGTTATTCAAATTATACTTAGATTTGTTGTTTATATACATGCTTACATTGTTCTATCTATCTTGATAACCTTGTGAATGCTAGATCTAACATACATCATACATTACCAACTTATGCTCATATTATTTTATATTATAATGTCATGTATACACATTATATTAGTTTATCATGCGGATATCATATGTTTTCAGTCTAACACATAGGATGCATAGCTTTTATTTTGAGGATAATTATTGTAGAGCTTAAACAATTCTCATCAAAAGAGGGAGCATTCATAAGGGTTTATCACAAAGATCATGCCATCCTAATACACTTAGAACATAGTTTTTAACACACAGACACAAAATATAGATCTTTGATTCAAGGAAACACAATGAGAAATAGTCACATATAGATTAGTTTCAATTTTGCACATAAGCAACACATTTGGTCAATAACATGACACAAAGGTTACTAACACAGTGTGTTATTGACAAGGAGACCATGCTATTATCCAATAGCTATGAAATAAAAAATTCCATAATTTTTAAAAATGTATAGCAGGTACAGTCTAGATTTACATAGTTTTAGTCATAGATTATTATATATGCCAAATATATACTCAATTTTCACATAGGTTTCATAATTTTTGCTCAGATTGGGGGCATTATGCATGACATGATCACTCCCATTTCAGTTTCAGATACTCGGATAGAAATTATTATGACTCAGTCTAAAAGCCATATGCATAAATATTAGATTTGGGGGCATGTGCATTGTACTTTGTTCCTATATGTTCAGTTTAACACCAGAACTCTCAGAGGGAATGACAACTCCATGTAATTCTCCACATTGTTACTCAAGACACCATTTTCACTATATCAATGCCTTATTTCATCTACGGTGGTTGGCATTACTAAGTAGTCCCTTAGATACATTCCTTAGTGCATGAATGGCCCCTGAGCTATTTTACATTTTAGAGTTTCTGAGTGGCCCCATAGCCATCCTATTAGTTTTAGTTACATCACATAGCTTCAATTACATTGCACAAATTCATTTTTATATGCATCTACTACACATGGGTAGGCAATGATGGATTCATAACCTACTTGAGTTTTTGAGCTACCTACATAGGAGGCTTAGACAAGCCAATAGTATAATCCAATTTTTTCATAGATTATGATCCACTAAACATAGTGGGAAATGATGGAGTCAAGGAAGACTTGAGTTCTTGATCCACCCACACATGAGGATTGAGAAAAACATTAGCTCAATATTTTTTTATCATCATTTGATCACCATCTATATGCACACACAGGATGTCACTAATTTTTAGCATTAGTTTGTGTACCCAATAAGGTGTATTCATTCCTTACCTCTCTCTCTCCCTCATATATTTACTTATTTTTCTCTTTGATTTTGATGCTTCTTAATTAAGGTCTGATTCCTTCATATTTCATTTATAGGATACATAATGGAAGATGATTCACATACTAAAACCTAGATTCATGGGTTTCACCTCTTAGGCAAGTCTAGGTATGTTTATTTTCCTTTATCCTAGTCATTTCACTTTGTTGCATTTCTAAAATAAAATGGGGGGAATGTAGCCATCTAAAATGTCATTTTAGTGTAATGAGTGTCATTTGAAACCACCTTGTCCTAGCTTATCCCTGGACCTATCTTAGGGCCACTTTTCCATCTTTCATGCGAGTCCAACCCACTTCCAAACATACCAAAATCAACACTAATCCATCCCCTAGGCACCTAGGCCCCTTATCCACCAACTTCTCCCACCTAGACATTAACACAACCTTTGGACACTAGCGCACTACACTATAAGAGTCTTGTTTCTAGTTTACAACCCTCTACACAGCCCTTCTACCAATTTTTAACATGTCCTCCATCCATCTCAGTTAGTTTTTAGCTAAGTACATGTCTTATAATTTATTTTATATTGATATAATAATTAGAAAGGTCAACTATGGTACAAATTATTCATTGTAATTATTGAATATTTATTCCTTGATTTATCATTCCAACACTTTAGCAAACTAAGGTTTTACATTCCATAATCTATTAAAAGTTAAATCAAATAGTATGGTCTTCCTTGCACATTTGATACATGTTCTCATCTATGTTTTGATTAAATAACATGTTTTTTTGTTATATTGCACTTGATCCCCTTTTGTCTACATATTGCACGTAGTCTCAACTGGCTTCATTGCACTACTTAGGTAAGTCAGGTAAGTATTTATAACTTCCTATTTCCCTTCTACATGTCACTACTCAGGACCAAACCATTTTCAATTCATGACAAGTTGTCTTCTTAAAGGGTAAATATGTATGCACCTAAAATTGTATGATGTAATATGTCTAATATAGTGTATGATGATGATGTAGTGATCTCCAAATGAATACTCAGAGTAAGGTTCTCTCTAGCCACTCAACCTTATTTCCTTCCTATTCTCACTTGAAGTACCCTTAACATATATTTTTAGTCTTTATAACCTTTGATAGCTCAATTTTTTAAATCCTTCCAATCATGACAGAAATTTTTCTTTTTGTAGCAAAACTACCACTCAATTTTGCAAAACTATCAGCTAGTTTTCAGAACCACCATGGCAGTTTTATCTTAACAAAGTAGTTATATTTTAAAATAGGGGTTATTTTTTAACTCAAAGTGGTCATTTACTTATATGGATTAATATTTTTTTAACCACCCTTGTAAAAGGGGGTAGCAGGTTTGTCACCTTCTCACAATCTTCTAAATTTAGCTCCTGAGATTCATTATTTCACACGTTTTTGCATGTTGCTTTTGCATTTATTGATTTTTATACCTTAAGTTCACCTCTAATATATCCTAACTCACCCCCTTCTCTATTTTCAATCTTTTTTAGTCCATACTAAGTTCCACTTCTAGTTCAACTTGGTTAAACTATTTCATGCAACCTTTATCACTCTTCTACAAGTAAGCCAATTTTGGATTCATTTTAGATCTGAATATTTGCATTGGAGTCTGGAGTTTTGAAGATTTTCAAAACCATAGACTGTTACCATTATTTTTAATCTCTACATATATTATTTTCTTATATGACCACACCGTTGTAAGTAAGGAAGTGTCATTGATTCTATAACCCAATCTTTGCAAACAATGCACTCAACCAACCACAGATTAGCTAATCTTTGTTTGGGATTGTGTCTCTCTTCTTATTCCCTTTTTTGTGATAATCATTGGATCATATTCCTTATTATATAGTTCCCAAAATATTTGTATACATAAAGAAGCTAACATACTAAGGACAATAGCAACACATACTACATGTTTTCAACTGATATCTACTTTGATTAGGTTGGAGGTTCTTTATTTTTAGTTTATTTAGTTTATTATATTAGATTATATAAATGTTTCTTGTGGTATATTAAATTTATACTCCATAAGAATAAAATTTGATAATAAAATAATAATTTATTATCCCAATCTTTGTAATAAAAAAAGTAGCTAGTATTTTTGTTTACTTGCATTTATTAGATTCATTCATAGAATAAAAACCTTGCATTCAAACCATAGGTGAATATTAGAATATAATACATGTAATTTCAACCATTTCAAACATCAATTTTCAAATTATTTTTTTCATTCACACACACACACACACACACACACACACACACACACACACACACACACACACACACACACACACACACACACACACACACACACACACACACACACACACACACACACACACACACACACACACACACACACACACACACACACACACACACGCACGCACGCACGCACGCACGCACTCATGCGCCTGCGAGCGGGTGCACACGCACGCATGCACACACACACACACACACACACATAGAGAGAGAGAGAGAGAGAGAGAGAGAGAGAGAGAGAGAGAGAGAGAGAGAGAGAGAGAGAGAGAGAGAGAGAGAGAGAGAGAGAGAGAGAGAGAGAGAGAGAGATAGAGAGAGAGAGAGAGAGAGAGAGAGAGGGGCACACTAGCAACTAGAAAACCCTAGATCAACCTAAGTAGACAAAAGGTCTTGTTTCGATTTTTGATTTTAATTATTTTGAAAAAATTGGGAACATTTTTTTTAGCCTGCAATAACAAAAAATTAAAATTTAGATGATCTTTTTATTCAAAACAAAACATTTCTCATAGCTAATGTGTATCTAGTCTAGAAATATTAAAAGTTTGTTTTGCTTAAATATGAGTGAAAAAAGTGTCATGAGCTTAATAGTATTATTTTGTTTAGAATATAAACCTATTCTTGAATCATTTTCAATATTAATAGACATTTTAGCTTGCACATATGTATATTTTTACTTTATTCATAAAAATAGAAATAAAAACACACATAGCTTCATCTAGGTTGCATCTAAAAAAGTTGGAAAAATTAACATTTTCTTAGTTTGAGTAGATTTCTCTCTCTTTATCTCTCTCTCATATTTCATACATTATAAATCTATTGGAAAAGAGAAAAAGGTGTGGTTTCTTTGTTCAATTTCAGTTTGCTTATCATTCTTTGCTTTCAAGTCATTTAATTTTAGTAAATAGTTACTTTTCATTTTCAAGTCAAAAACATTATTAAAACAAAACAAGTCAAAAACATTTGCAAAGTATTTCCCAATTGTGCAAGCCTCATAGTTTAAAACTTGTTTCTAACAACACAACAAGTCCATTCTAATGTTCAACTACGAAGACAAGTTCATACACTTACACCTTACCTAGTCCCTTTTGGATGACACTTCTCAAAACACTCGATCTTGTCAGAGGTCTTCTCCATAGGGTTAGTTCACTTGGTACCATAATCAATATACAACCTGATATTGACATTGAGCTTAGGTTTTCTATTCCACCAATCCCCAACCTCATTGTGGACTCTCTCAACACTTTATAGGAATAAAAACATAATCCTGATCCACCAATCATTGTCCTCCCATAGAACAAAGGTTGAAAATATAATGTGATTCCTTTTCCTTTGGTCTATCCTTGTCACATACCATTCACATTTGTGGATGGAATTGACTGGGTATAACCAGCCTGGTAGACATAACCTCATTCCATGAGTCATTCAGCCTAACCTCCCTAATTTCCCTAGTCTTAGTACTAATTGGGATCTTTGTCTACTTTTAATATTAGAGACCAAAGGATATTGGAGCTTCAATTCCACACAACTTGACACTTTTAATGAGAAACCACATGTTGTGGAAATATTTTGATTCCATTACAAGAACCCCTTGCCACAACCCATTCTAAATCCCTTCCCAAATCCCATTCCACATAAGGAACAACCTAAACCATAGTAATATTATCCATAGCCCATCCATTATGTCAACTACCTTGGCCTAGCCTCAGGGAGTCATGTAGACACCAAAAATTTGTACATGATAGTTTTGAATGTCATAACTCCCCTATGCCATCTCAAGACCCCCTTGGGCCCAACCCTAGCCTCTCAACCACAAACTAGACCTAATGCTAGTCAATTTGACCTAATGCCTAAACCCACCTTTTAACTCATCTTCACCTTGAACCTCAACCATCGACGGTCACCTTAACCATCAACAGTCACCCTGACCATCAACAATCAAGTTTTACCATCTAAACTAACTTTACTGACCCTTCACTCTGACTTATTTTTCTATATTTAAATCATCTAACTCATGTATGAGCTAATGCATGTGAGAGTTAAAATTAGACAACAATTTATACCCCTTGTTAACGTATTGTTGCACCTCTCCTTCCTTCCTATAAAAAAAGAGGAGCAAGAGGTGAAAACGGATCCAAGAGATCCATGACTTCAAGAGATTTTGCATCTAGAGTTTCTTTACAAGTCACTTCTTCTAGCAATCCAATGATCCAAACATCATGTCAAAGAGCCAACTTGACGTCACCCCTCGATTGACAACCAAGTACTATTACTCTATCATAATCATGCCAGACTCTATCAATGAGCTAACCACCTCAACCATTCATCTAAACAACCTCCAACAAGATAAGTATTTATTTTCAATCTATCAATTATTTGGTTTCAATTTTTCAATCAGCCTAACATAAACCAATCTCCTAGAATTTCCTTATGTGATCCCATTAATCTGACCTTTTAACACCCAAACCTAATACACAATAACCATTTATCATCACCCTAACCATCAATGGTTTATCCAACCATCGATGGTCACTATGGTAGAGAATAATAATAAGCTATTTACACCCACCTACCCTCAACCAAATCCAACTTTATTTTTGTCTATCTGTTCATAGACACCCAACTTATTTAGCATTAGTATTGACCCACTTATTACTACATTAGTCATTTTATTTATCAAGTATTTCTTATATTTAATTTCAGTAGATTTTGATTATTGATGCAAGTACTTTATCTTTTGTTTTCTAAACTTAATTGTTTAAAACATGTGGATCAACAACCCCCAAATAAGCTCTTGCTTCCAAGATCTATCTAGCGTTAATCAATCTACCCAACTATCTATCGAACCAACCATGTTCTTTAGTGTTATCTTATTTCTTGGTCATCCTCCCAAGCCAAAGAAGAGCTCTCTACAATTATTTGATTCAACATGTGCACAACCAAATAAGTTTTTCAACCATACCCATATACAGTTTAGTCTTCTTCCTTTCTTGAAATATAAGATAAAATTCTTTGAAACATTCTGGCATGCCCGATGAGACCCTTGAATCTTTACTTGGATTTTATTTTTTTTGCATCTACATGCTCTTCTCCCTGTTCTATGCTCATAAACAAAATCATTTTTTTTTGGGTTTAAAATTAATTGCATTCATTGGTTGCTTGTAATTTTATCTCACTTAGTTAAATTAAAGTAAATTAATTCAATCATAACGTCACTTGTATCACACACACAAAATAAACCACCTACATCAAATCAAACATATAAACAACTTGACATAAGGCCCAATAGGGATTTCATCACCTAGCGGTCACCTTACCTTTCCTGTCAATCCTACTTGGAGGTCATTACCAAGGGGAGAACTAACTTAGAGATTTAGCTGAGTATAAACTCTAAAAATTAGTATATATTGGCTAAGCACCTGACACCCTTATCACTATAGTGTGTGAAGTGAGGGGGTAGGCCCTAATATCAAGCCACATATTGATTCTTAATACAAATCCTTTTGAGAGCCTTAAACACTTGAAACTAACCATAGATTTATTTTTTAGTACATGTTCTACAAACCCAATTGGAGTCACATAATTAATTAAAAGCTTAATGCATAAGCCACAAGAGAGACAAAAATAACCTTAGGATTTAACATGCTTTAGTGTATGTTTTATCTTCTTTGAATTTTATTGTCTTCTTTTTGTTTGAGTTGCAAGGAATCTAGCTCCCCTTGGAGACCTTATACCATTTTTCCTTCATACAACTCATCTCCACTACCTTGTTTAATGGAGAGCCCTCCTATAGTTCCTCTAAGAGATACTAACTTTGTTAGACTCCTAGAATATAACCCTCTTGCCTTAGAGCATTACCTTACATCATGATCCACTTGTGTGTCCAACTTTACCTACCATCAACCCAACCTCACCTAAAATCAACCCAACCTTACCTATCATCAACCCAATCTCAACTATAACTAACATAATCTCATCTACAACTAACCCAACCTTTCTTACAATCAATTCAACCTCAACCAAAACCAATTAACAACCTTTTAACAACCATTTGATCATCACCTCAACCAACCAATAACCTTACAACCCTTATTATACCCTTGTCATAGCCCACCTCAACCATCTCAACCTCACCAATATTTGGGTTACCTACCTCAAGCATCATATCAATTACCTCAACCACATCAAAATTTTGATTGCCTACCATAACCATCATATCATTCACCTATACTCCTTTTTTTGGTGACCTTCTTTATTTAAAAACCAAGACTTGGTTTATCCCTTTAATCATACCACCCACAACTATCAACCCAACAACTATTAAACCAACCACTATCAACCTACTTTATCAACCTCATCAAATCAAACCAACAATCATCCAACCAACAACTATCAAATAAAATTTTCTAACCAACAAATCTTATCACCCTTTTCAACCTCATCAATCCCATCAAATCTAATCAATAACTATCAACCTACCATATTGAACCAACCAAAATTTTTAAACCACCCAACCATATCAAACCTACCTACCATATCAACCATGTCAAATCTATCAAATGCCTCAACCTTACCCAACACCTCAAACAAACCTACCTTATCTACCTTATCAAACCAACCAAACATTTTGAACCCATCAATCTTATTAAACCAACCAACCTCACCAAATCAAAACAATAACTATCAACAAAAATTTTCCAACCCACCAACCTTAACAATCATACCGAACCCATCAAATCACTCAAACTTGTCAAATCAGCCAAACTTATTTAGCCAACCAACTTTACCAAACCAACCAATTAGCTCACAACCTCAAGAACCATTGGTATACCTTCTTCCTAGGTAGTATACCCCATCGGGGGAATCATATGCCTCAATCCTTGACAAAATATTAAGGGATTATGTCATTAGACTTCCTCAAATCAAACCCATCAATGCTTATCTTCCAAAACCCATTGAGTTTATAGATAATGAGTTTTGTGCGTATCATCACAGGAATAGACATGTGGTAGACATATGTAGGTCTTTTAAGATGATCATCCAAAACCTTATCGATCGAAAGGAGGTTCCAAAGGATAATCTCCATGTTCCCCCCAACCTAGTCTTGAATATCTTCAAGTAATCAATAATTGAACGTATTTTTGAACCCCTTATTGTGCAAACCCATAATCAAAGCCCTCAATACAATGAAGTCCCTTCATTAGATTTGGTCTTTAGTGCATCTATAACTAGGGAAACCATAATTTAACCCCAACTAATCCACTTGTTAACCAAGTGAACGCTTTTCAACTTCCTTTTGAAATCATCACTATGTAAGAATCAACCTTAACCCAACCACTTGTTGACCAAGAAGAACCTTATCAACTCTCCTTTAAAACCATCATTAAGGAAACCAACCCACTTATTCCACTTCTCCTTCTAAGGGATCCAACCCAAACTCAAACCACCTCACCTATGACCAAATATAACCCAACTTAAACTAAAACTAAACCCATTCAATTCCTCTATATCTACTCATTTTAATCTATCTAATGACATTATCTTTGGTTCGACTCCCTTTTGAGCAAGGTCAAATATTTGTCACCTTACCTTACCAACCTAATCAAACAAATAAGTAAACCCAACCAACAAACCAAATCAACCACCCATACTACCTCCCTCAACCAATCAAACCAACCTCTAAGCTAAATCAATCAACACAATTTTTAATCTAACCATAAACAACTTATCTATCAACACAAACCAATATCAACCCTTTATTCAATATTTCTTAAATATTGGCTACCCTTTTATCCAAGATACACACACCTCACTTAAGCTCCCTCATCAGGACAATTTGACACTCTTAACCAACCCACTTCTATTTTAAGATGATGTTCCCAACATCATTTCTAGACCTCAAACCTGCTCAAATCTAACCCAACAATGTTTCCCTCTCCTTATAACCATAATGGAGATCCCGCCTGAACCGCCACCTACAACTTGATCTCTAAATTGAAAACTAACAACTAATAACCCTTGGGAGGCAAATGAAGTCATCTTCATCCTTCCTAATCCCTCTTTACTAACCCATGTATTTACCTAGGAATCTTTTCCCACCTCAACATTTATGAAAAGAGCATTTGGGGGAATTTTTCCTCCAAAAGCTTTGACCAAGCAATGACCCCAACATTAACCAATGACCAAACCAACCCTTGGCACCTGCTATAAACCCAACCTTGCCTATAACCAAACCATCCTCACCTATAACCAATCAAATCTTAACTACCACCAAATCAACCTTAAACTTAAACAAACCTTGACCTTGACTAACCTTTTATCAATAACCCAAACCAACACCTAAATCTACCTAACCAAAGTAAAAAGTAACCAACATTACTGCTAAATAAAGTTTAGACACCATCACCTAACCAACCTTAATTTTGACCATTCTCAATCCAACATTATCTTTTCCATATCTAATCTAGTGTCAAAAAGTAACTAGGGGACCTCTTCTCTCTTGATTGGCTCAAACCATTTACATGTAAGTGTGTATCTAGGGCATATCAGAACCTAAACCCCTCAATGCTTTGCATTTGCATCCCATTATTTTAATAAAACCAAGTTCTTTGTCATCTTGTGTCTAACTTAAGCTCATCCCTTATTTTCATCCACCTTCATTTCCTTATTTTAAGGACAACTAATTAAAACAAGATCATGTGATTTTCTATCACAACCTTAGCCTAATCCTAAGCATGGGTACCATAGCTCTACCTATGGCATGATTCTCATAGATACTTTTTTCCCCTTATAGGATGAATCCCCATAGTCTTTGTCACTTAAACCTCTTTCACCCATCATTCACCTTCTTGTGTTGTGGTTTTGCCTCTATAAAGGAAAGCTTTTAAGACTATATAGACTAGTCCATGTCTAAACTATCATAACACTCAATTAGGGATACCAATTATCACTTGGGTCAAAAATATCTAGCATTACAGACTGCTCTTTTGAAGGATAACTACCCAAAACTGATAAAAATTGCTTAAAAAGGTAGACTGCTCCCTCAAAGGATAGTTATCACACAAATAAATCTAAATCTTAGACCACTCACTTGAAGGATGGCTAAGCCAACTTTTATCAAGAAATCACTTGGAATCTTTCTACATCGATCAGCTTCCCAAACCCATTAAATAAAAACATCAAAAAACCCAAATTCAAAATTCAAAAAATAATGCAATCCCAAGAAAGCTTCAACCCACTTTCACACAACATTTGTAGACTTCCTGCATCGATCATTATACACCAAACTTAGAATATGGACTTGTCTATAATGGTTCTTAGGTCACCTACAAGAGGGATAAGCCATCCCCATAAGAAGGTTACACTACCATTCATCCACCTAACATTCATCTCAACCTTTTACCCTCTACCAAATCAAGGGATTTTGAGCTTACTTGACACTACGTGATCAAGCTACTTATTTTAACCAATGAATTAATACCAATGAAATACATGAAAGAGGCTTATGTTATTAATCCCACCAATCTTTCCATTATGGTCTTTTCCAACTAGAGAGTTTCATCTTCCTTCTACTTTCATGACCACTTGCAAAGGCATATGTCTTACCCTCTCAAAGTCATTAAAACCCAACCAACCCTTTTCAAACAAATAACAACATTACCAAAACCACACCACCTATCAAAGAGCACCTTTTTATCTAATAACAAACCACTAGAGATAACCTTCTCCAACCAACCAGCCAACCTACCAACCAACCTACCTACCAACCAACCTACCAACCATACACCCATTGGAAAGCACCTTCTCTACCACACAACCAAACTAATTAACCTCCAATTGGTTATCTTGACCCACCTTTTACACTTTTTGTGACCCAACTTTGCCTTAGTCATTTTGATCCCATCATTTATCTTACCATTTTTGATGAACTTGCACTAATTTTACACACCGACCATTTATGTGCCTCGAAGCATGACCCTTTGTGGTCCCAATACATGTAACCATTTTTGTCTTCTCAAGATCACATCCTACCTTGGATACCTATAAATACAACAATGTTACATAGGAGACTTTATTTTATAGGAGTAACCCATATCATTTATGCCTAATGTTGTGGCTTGATTACCCTATCACTTGTCCTTCTAGTACCAACATTATTTTACAAACTTACCCCAACTCCCCAACCATTAGAGATTACCCTTATCCATAGATAACCATAACCAACCACATTACCTCATCATGAGTCCTTCTATCCTGACTATCACATGCTTTATGATGACCTTACCCTAGTCCTTTTGACCATAATGACAAAAATTACCATGTTGACCTATTTTTGAACTTATGCTACCATGTGCATACCCAACCTAGTTGTGTCTTCTCAAGATCACTTCCTACCTCAAATACCCATGACTTCACTTGACTAGTTTGTGTTTTCCCTGGAAGAACTTCTTGTCTAGATACCCATGAAAACATAGACCTTACCTAGGAGACTTGCATTTATGAGTGAACCTAGCCACCATGCCTAAATGCAGTCATTTGATCTACTTGTCACTTATCCTTTTAGTACTGACCTTTATTTTTACCAACTATGGTAACTTAGTTAATGCATATTCTCACTTATCACACTTTATTATATTTTTTACACATATTTACACTTCAGTGCCCAACTTATCATTCACCTATTTTATCATCAACTCACCCACTCATCAAACCCACACTTGATTCTACTTTACCTCATTAACTCTTATTTTGAGGGTAAATACCTCCTCCGATGCTCAAGGTAATCAAACCTTTGACCAACAATCCATTTTTATTTTTCCTTTTGTTAATACAAACTACATAACAAAAAAGGGCAAAATGTAGACACCAAAAATCTACACATGATGGTTCCAAATGTTGCAACTCCCTTGGACCACCTCAGGACCCATTTAGGCCCAACCCTAGCCTCTCAACCAAAAATTAGACCTAATGCTAGTCAATTTGACCTAATGGTTAAACCCACATTTTAACCCAACTTCACCCTAACCCTTGACCATCGATGGTCACCCTAACCATCAATGATCAGGTTCCACCATCTAAACTAACATCACTAACCCTTCACTCTAACTTGATTTTCTATAATTAGATTGTATAATTTATGTGTGAGCCAATACATGTGTGAATTAAAATTAGATATCAAGTTAGACCCCTTGTTATCATATTGTTGTACTTCTCCTTCCTTCTTATAAGAAGAGAGGAGTAAGAGGTGAAAAGGGATCTAAGAGATATATGACTTCAGGAGCTTTTACATCTATTATTTATTTGTAGGTCACTTCTTCTAGTAATATAATGATCCATCCATCACTTCACAGAGCCAAATTTTCACCACCCCTTAGTTGATAGCCAAGTATCGTTACTTTACTAGAATCATTCCAGAGTCTAGTAACAAGATAACCAGCTCAACTATTCATCTGACCAACCTATGGTAAGCTAAGTATTTATTTTCAATCTATCAATTAATTGGTTTTCATTTCATAATCATCCCAACATAAACTAATATCCTAGAATTACCTTCCATGATCCTGTCAATCTGACCTTTCAACACCCAAACTTAATACACAGTAATCTCTAATGATTACCCTAACTGCTAACAGTCTGTCCAACCACTGACGATCACCTCAACCACTGACAATCACATCAACCATCGATGATCACTATGGTATGAAATATAAATAAGTTATTTTCACCTACCTACCCTCAACCAAATCTAAATTTCTTTTTGTTTATCTTTTCATAGACCCCCAACCTATTTATTGAAGCACACCTAACCTATTTAGCATTAATATTGACCTGTTTATTACTACATTAGTCATTTTATTTATCAATTATTTCTTGTATTTAATTTTAGTAGCTTTTGATTATTAATTAAAGTAGTTTATCTTATATTTTATAAACCTAATTATTTAAAACGTGTGGATTGAAAGCCCCTGAAGAAGCTCTTGCTTCTAGGATCTAGCTAGCACTAAGTAATCCACCTAGCTATCTATCTAACCAAACATTTGCTTTAGTGTTTTATTATTTATAGTTCATCCTCCCAAGCTAAAGAGGATCTCTCTACAATCATCTAATTCACTACACGCACAACCAAACAAGTTTTTCAACCATATCCGTATCTAGTTTCTTCTTTCTTTCTTGAAATATAAGCTAAAATCCTCTTAAATAAGTCAAGTACACAATTTAGCATGTGTTATTCAAATATAAATAATAATCTAAACCAATCAATCTTCCATAAGTTGTAACTTCAAATGTCATAAAATTTTAAACTCATTATTTTCATAAACATTTAAACAATTCTCTTATGCGCACAACGATTGATAGGCTTCCTCAAATTTCACATTTTCTAGGTAATTTAATAAAATTGATTATATTCATTTTCTATGACTTTTAATTGCATTTTATCAACATTTCTAAGAATTAAAAACTTGATAGTTAATTTGATCATAAAATAGAGACATTATGAGTGCATAGATTTTGTAATATGAGAATAACAATACGACAACCAAAATATATCCTCTTATATGTGATGTCAATAGTTGAGAAGAATGCCTCAATAATTACCTCTTGTATTATGAAATTTTGGCTAGACCATTAATAATTAGATTATTATGTATTTTCATGTGTTTCCCTTTTCTACAATAAACTATTTCAACATTTGAAGTTCTACTGTAAACTATATTAGAATTAGAAATACATAGTTGTCATATATATAATTTATAATAGACAATGTTGACCATCAAATTTAGTCCTTTAGAAATCCCACTTTGTAAAATGGGAGGCCCATGGTGGTGAGATTGGAGGCATCCTTTTGACTTTGGGAAAAGGGGTCATAGGAATTTATACATGGCAACAAGGACTAAATTTAACAATTGACCATATCTGTCATGATTTTTTTTATTGATGGTTATTTATTCAACATTGTCCATAAAGTGGTGAGATTGGAGGCATCCTTTTGAATTTGGAAAATAAATCATAAGAATATATACATAATTTAAAAGACTAAATTTGATAATAGACCCTGCCTAATTGTTATTTATTCAACATTGTCAATTAAATGTTAATATAGTTCATAATAGAAGAAAGAAACATTAAAAATAGTTTATATATTTTCTATAAAAACATTAATTATAATTTATATATTTATTATAAACTTTTAAATTTTTTCACGTCCTATAGAAATTTAACCTTTACATCTGATACAATTTAACAAAAGAATGATTGAATTTTACAACTAAAAAGATGTAAATAAGATCATATGGCCATCA
Source organism: Torreya grandis (assembly GCA_037957365.1). Classification (NCBI taxonomy): domain Eukaryota; kingdom Viridiplantae; phylum Streptophyta; class Pinopsida; order Cupressales; family Taxaceae; genus Torreya; species Torreya grandis. The sequence continues at coordinate 275,376 of JARHVA010004377.1, read as the reverse complement.
AATTTAGTCCTTGCATGAAAGGATCCTAGGTACCTAGATAAAGAACACACAAGATGCCTACATGGAATATGAAATTCATCATTTTATTTATTATTTCCCTACTTGAATCATTTAAACAAAGATTAGTAATTCATTTTGGGTATACATCTTATACCAAAAAGAGAAAGGCATGAGGGAAAATTAAAGCAAAGGCAGGAGGAGCCATGAAAATCATTATTACTAATGTAAAACTCCCTAAATTTTCATGAGAGTGATACATTCATTGTACAATAAAGTGATGTGTTGATGCACCACTTACCCCAAGTTCTTATTATTACTTATACACTCAATTCCATTTTAGAAAATGGTAGTAGAACAAAAAAATCATGCCAAAATGATAGGGAAAATTTTGAATCTTATGGAAAAAAGGAATATTCTCTCATAAGACCCTTGATAAATACTCAAAAAAATTATGGTGCTGAAATTTAAATTAGTCAAGCACTTGGTCTTATAAAAGTTTCCTAATGGTTAAAATTGAAAAATCATTAATGTAAGGTGAATCCTATACTACTTGACCCCTGTTTTGGTTGGTAATAAAAAAATTAGTTACGCTAAAACCTAAAAAATCTAAACTATAAAACACATATGTGATATTGGGATCTTTTCCCCTTAAAAATCTAAATTATAAAAAGCAGGTAGATGTAGATATTAGGATTTATACATTCAGAGCCTATGTTTTATATTCTTATTTCTACATGGTCATCTTTTCATTGACATTTTTAATTAAATTGAAATATTAAATATAGTGAGCACATATTAAGATTCAAAAATTCAGACACTATGTTTAGAAACTAAAATTACTATGTTTATCTACTTACTTTTACATGATTGTATTTTCAATGGCACTCTCAATTAAAACAATCCTTAATACAGTGATCATATTTGACACATCTTATTGTATCACTTCTCCAAAATTATTTAATAATTTAATCTAAATAGGAACATGAATAAAGAGAGAAAATGTTGGATGAATTGTGCGAACACCAGAAGGATCATAGCATAATCAATGAGAGAAAGATATTCACCTACCACAGATTACTTCTTTATGTTAGTTGCATCCATTCATATTTCTCTCTCAACACCAAATCATCCAAGTGAATGCAAAAAATGGTAAAATTATGGTCTTCTCTAAGTTCTAGTGTCTATTCAAATTTATCTCTCAACACCAACTATACCATGATGTTTTCAATCCAACATCCTTCAAATTTATTCCTAGATAGTGCATACCAAGTACCATAGAGTTGCATCAAACAACAACAACAACAACAACAACAACAACAATAATAATAATAAAATAATAATAATAATAATAATAATAATAATAATAATAATAATAATAATAATAATAATAATAATAATAATAAATGATGATTATTTTGGATGGCATAATGTAGCCCTTTTTTAGGGAAAAGAGACTAAAAATATATATATGTTTGCATAATTATTCATGTAGCCCAAACATTACAAAAGAGCATACCCAAAGTTGGCCTTACATATCCCTTAACATTCATTCAAGTACACTTTGAAATAATAAGAGTAATGTAGAAGATAAGATGCATTATTTAGTTACAAGTATGGAAAAATATTCCTTAATGTTTCCTTGCGAGCCCATAAATAGTCATAGATATGCTTTAAAAAAATAAACTAAACTACCATAAATAAACAACCCTAAAAATACAAAATAAATTCTTAAGATCCATGTAAAAACCAAAAATTAGTAGTTTACATACGACGATTGTAAAATATTTGCAATGAAAATGGCGTGCAAGAACATAGAGTGCGAAGAGAAAAGTAAAGTGTCATCATAAATAAGGATTAAAGTGGGTTATGTCAAAAGGCATGGAAATGAAATAGCCTACCAAGAGGAGTTTATAATGATGACATAACAAATTTAAAGACAAGTTTTGAAATTTTCAAGCCTTAAATTTAATAGAGATATATTTTGCAATTATTTTTTTTCATAGTCCTTTGAGTTATCTAATTTTTTTAAATGTCTACATGCATAACATGTGACATTTTATGTTGACCATTGGTCCCATTTTTACTATAATATTGGTAATGGAGTTGCAACAATCACAAGGAGTGAAAGAGTGAACCATTTTCTATAAAATAGGAGCCCCACATTTTTAACTAGTTTAGAGCCTTTTTTTGGGTCCAAGTGACATCTTAGAGGATAATGTTTTTCTCGCATATAATTCTATACTTTTTCACCTAAAATTATATAGAAAAAAATAATTATAAAATCCATGGGACTAAAAAATTAAGAAAGGATCCTAGATTTTCTCAACAACACCAGTTGAGAAATCCCCACTTCATGGAAAATATCGTATCAGAGTAAATAATATTTCTGTTTCTTAGTTTGTAACAAATATGATAATAATTCTCATATAAAATAGTTCATGGGAAGATGGGAAATCAAAAGTAAAGCCTTTTGTAACCGCACAACAAACTTAAAGGAAGTTTCCCTTAAAATAGAGGATATTGTAAAGATTGGATTATATTTGGTGAGAGAGAAATCAAAGTATGTAAGCAGGCATACTATTGTGGTTCATAGAGGAATTGCAACAATAAAAAGGAGTGATGAAAATAACATATTTATTTATTTATACTTATCCAATAATTGATTTACATTTTAGTAGAGGATAAATGTAATTATTTAATATCCTTATTTGATTGATAGCCTATCCAAATTTCACCTTTGCATCTGATATGGTTTGACCGAAAAAATGAATGTATTTTATAGCTAAAAAATGCAACCAAAGGTTAGTAATTCATATTATACCATAAAGAGAAAGTCAAGAGGGAAATATAAATTAGAGGTGAGCGGTAGCCATGGAATTCATTATTAATAACCTAAAACTCTTTGCATTTAAGATAATCTGTATAGTTATGTTAGGAGGCATTATATTATGGAAATAAACCACATATTTATCTCACACTTTGGATATTTGATTTTTATGCCAACTAAACATTGCCACATGTCTACCCACATCAGATATGCCCTATTTTGCTAAAAAAATAATTCTTGATCAAGTAATGACATATGTGTATAGAGAAGGTTTTATCTAGATGACCAGGAAACAAAATATACACATATTTTGAAGGCTAACAGGTACAATGAACATCAACCAAAATCCTAATGAGAAAATAATTTTGTTTTAGATGATTTGTTATTACAATAAACTGCATATGAGCTACACATTTAGGCTTGAAAGCATCACATATGAACTATGTTTGACGCGGCTTTTGTTTGGGTCTCACATTTATTGTAGAATTGAGTACCTCAAAGAAAGATGAAACAATATTTCAGGGGTAAAATGACATAATGGTTGCCTTTATCACAAATATATATTAGATAAACATATTATTTATAAATAGCTAACATAACGCCTTACCAGTATTACTTAATGCATCAATACAAAACAAAAAATAGAAAATTTTATAAATTTATACAACAAAGCTCCAAACACATACTTATAAAATATGCTTATAGATTATATTTTCCATAATCAACACATCAACTATTGTATTGTATTCTAACTATTCAACAACAAACTAAAACAAAATAAAAGAATAGTTGAAATCATGGCTTCATGATGAGTTGGGTGTAATAATAAAAAGGGAGAAATACAATTGCACAACCACCACCTATCCCTTGCTAATTTTCAAAACTTAGCATTAATAATTTTGTTAAAATTTTATTATACTTATAACCATAGCATTCAATGAAACCACTTTTGTAAATTTTATTTGCTAAAATGCCTCTAATGTATTTTCATAAAACCCATTTTTTGCATACCCTACAACATTGGCACTCCAAGAGATGACATATTATTGACACATTTCATTTGAAAGCCTTAAAGAATCATCAGGGAAACCATTTTGCATATATCCTAGAGGCATAGCATTCCATGAAATCACTTTGGTTTTAGCCATTATGTAAAACAGTTCACAGGCCTTGTGTATGCTTTCAAATTTTGCTTGGTGGTACAAATAAATCTATGCATGGTTTAAAGATACATGTTGATCTATTAGATCATGTGGTTCTCCATTTTGTTTTTTAAAACTATAAGTTTATGGCTCTTCCATTTTTTAATTTCCATTCATAGAATAAAGTAAGGTTTAAATAATAGTCATTAATTTTGGGAAGATGGAATCTAGGGTTAGCGAAGGTGAAGGCATTTGTGATGGTGGCTAAGTGTCTATGGAAGGTCACAAGAAAACTAAGAGCAAGCAATTTCAAAATGAACCTATGGAAGCTTGCCTAAGGGAGGACAATGGACATCTAATGATGGTGATAGAAAGCAAAGAGACTTAGAAGGTGGTAACAACAGCAAATAAAGAAGCCCAACAAGTGACGTCAATCATTAGGGTTGCTTAAACAGCGATGGTGAAAGCTAGGATATGGATAGTCTCATCAGTCCATGATGGTCAAGGTGTGCCATCTCATATAGAATAATCTGTAACAAAGGTTTATCTTGAGAACATTCATACATCTTAGAATGGCCTCAGTCTAGAAGGCACTCAAGTGCTGCCTTCAGCACCTCCAGTGGTAGCCTCAGAGTGAATGGTAAAGGGAAAAAAGAAGGTAGAAGTGTAGTTCCTAGGCAAAGGTAAGAATAATTATGTTTTCAAAACTTTTTCTAGCTTCTTTGCATCCCACTTTCCCCAGTCAAATATTCCCTTTGAAGAGTATCTAGGTCTAGACCAAATGGTGGTAGAAGAAGATGCATCTAATGGGCTCATTTATCCAAAGAAAAATGTTTTATTGAACTTTCAGATCTAGATAGGGTTTTTGAGACAAACATCAACTCTTCAAATCCTTTTCATTGTTGTAGCAGTTTTTGCAAGGATTGTATTCTTTGATCCCAACTTGGATCAAACCCTATCTTGACCTCTAGAAGCCATCTTCTAAAGGAAAAAAATTTAGAAGAGGTGAAATAAAGTTTAGAGAAGGCTAAAGGAAATGTTGATGCAAGATATTATTAGAAAGAGAACCTAAAAACAACTTTTCTAGGGGATATTCCTCTTATTTTGTCAAATTCTCCTCCTCTAATTGAAATTTTAGATGAAGAGCTTTCTTTGTTAGATTTGGAAAGAAGATAGAGATATTTGGTTAGGAGGTGTGTGGGGAAGCATCCCTCCTAGAAAAAAATTTTAGATTGGCTACAACAATCTTGGCCCACACTCAAAACCCCTTCTCTTTATGTCCTTGCAAATGGTTTTTTCATGCTTTTATTTCAATCTGCAAAGGATAGAGATTTTTTCTAGGCTAACAGGCCTTCATTTATTGGTAAGCAGGGGGTGTTATTTTGCCCCTAGACTCCCCTTTTTAACCCAACATCTTTGGTGATCTCTCAGGCCTCAATTTGGGTCAAATTATATAATCTTACCTTAGTCTTGTAAGATCCAGTTTCTTCAAGAGAATGAAATGGATCAAAAAGATTAGTTTCCTGAATCAAGGTTTGGTGCATGGCTTACATTCTCCCCCAATATCCATCCCCATTGAACATCCATCTTCAACAAGTTTTTAGTAGGTTCCAGACAACCCTCAGAAAGCTAAGGATTTGGTGACTTTAGAAGCTCAAAATGTCAAAGAGGTTGAGCAACCTTCCCCTCTCTTCCTGACAAATGAAAATTTCATCACGCAATCTGGGCCAGATCAAGATATCTTTCCCAGTAACCTTGAAGAAGGGGAATATAGTGAAGGTGGGCTTGTCAACAGATAGGTCTTATCCATTTCATAAAAGCCTAGTGCCCTGAAGACTCTCAATTGTAGCTCAAAATGTAAATGAGGTAGAAAAATAGAAGCAGAAAGACTCCAACTAGATGTTATGAACTCCATTTATAAGGGGGAGCAATGGACTATGGAATCACTTCTTTCCAATAGGAGCAGGCATTTTCTTGCAAGAAAAGGTTGAGTTCCTCTTCATATGAACTACCATGTTATTTTCTTCCCTAGCTTTTTTTGCTTCTCTTTTCTATTTTCATTTCCTTTTTACCTTTTTGGTTGTTTTGGTACCCTTGGCTTGTTTCTTTTGTCCTAAAACTTATAATTTTTCATCTTCGTATGTGGTTGGTACCTTTCATGGTAATTAGTTTAACTTATTGGTTTTATTAGGGCATTTTTTGTTTCTTCTAGTTGAAATTTTTCATGAGGACTGGACCCTCAGTTTGTGTTCGAGAAGCGGTTAAAAGTTTTGGTCAAAAACTTTTCAATTGTTGCTCTAGTCATAAGCTCCATACTTATCTTAAAAAATAGTCATTAATTTTATTGAGAAATAAATTATAATAAATATATTTTACAAATAATATATTACCTATTAAATTATCTAATATATATTTATATTATATTATATATTATTAAATAGAATATTTATTTAAAATATAATTATTATAATACATTAATTTTTTTATTTTAGTATACTGATATAATATAGTATAATGATATTACATATTATATTATGTAATGTATATTTAGATTATGCTATATATTATTAAATAGAATATATATTTATATAATATTAATTTTATTAATTTATCATAGTAATATAGTATATAATATATATTATATAATATAATAGGTAATATATTATTAGTAAAATATAATTATCATAATATATTTCTAAATAAAATTTTAATCGCACTACGACCCTCTCTCATTTTTAGATCCGATCCACTAATCAATTCATACAATAATTGATAGTCATTACATAACATCAAAATCCATGGGCATCATAAAAACCTCACAAGAAATCGAAATTTGATTCATACAAATTTCACAGTAGTTTCCTATTACATCATGGAAATCATGAAAATATCAAAATTTCAAAAACAAAAAACAAAACTTGATAATTTCTTGAAAACAAAAAAATCCTATTTAATGAAAATCATTCTCCATTGGGTTGGGGGCTTAGTTCGGTTGGTTATGTATTTCCATCGTGCTCTGTAGGTCAATTGTTTGAATCCCCCTGACACCCGTGGTATCGAATGGCGTGCCGACTCGTCCGCGCCACCGATCATGTTAAAAATTTTACCCGACAAACACCTGGGGGTTTTTCGATAACGGTTTCCCCCCAATATAAGTAAAAAAAAAAAACATTTTCCATTAACCATGTAACTATTCCAAATTACATTGGAGGACTAGATTTTTACGTTAGAGGCATCTCTACTAGGAGGAACAAACCTAAGAGTTGTATATGGATATTTTGGATGTCATTCCATCAAGATAATTAGTCAGTCGAGTGGGTGATCACTGGTCCACTGAAGTTAAAACATTGTGGTAAACAAATCAAATATGAATGTGATGTAGGAGCATCCTATGTAGATGACTCAAATAGATGTTTGATCAAGCAATTTTGGTTTGATTAGTATTTTTTAGTCAAATGGCATGTTTAGGATGTTTAAAATTTGTTAGGAGTCATTAAAATCACCTTGGAATGCTTTCCAAGTGGTCTAGAAGTGTTGAGGTAGGCTAGAAATTCAAATCTAGATTTTCCCACAAATTCTCATAATTCAAATATTTGAATTTAAAAAGCATGTCTAAGGAGTTTCATGAATTTTTTAGGGGTCATAAAAGTTTCAATAGTTAGAAAACATGAATAATAACACCATGTATCTTACCATGGACTATTGGGCACCTTTGTATGGAAAATCTACCTTGGCCTTTGTGCAAGGTGTTTTCCTACTAGTTAGTGACTGTTAGTAGGTAGTTAGGAAAGTTAATCTTGATATAAAACTTGTCACTTTTTGTTTTGAGTCATTTTTTGGTGTGTATTCAAAAGGGAGGTACTCTAGTCCCAAGAAAAAGAAAATAATAATATTGAGTCTTGATAGAAGTTGTTTTGTACCCTACTTTCTTGTATAGAGAGATGGAAGATGACTGAGTTCTTAAATGGTGCAAGAGGGAAGATCTATTTATGTTTTGATTTTGATAATTATTCAAGATTTTTTATTTTATGTTATATGTATTAAGTGTATTGGTATATTTCCTTTATTTTATTTTCACAATATTTTGCATATAATTCCATATAGCCCAGTTGAGTACATGCATACATAAGCAGTCAAGATAGTACTTTATGAAGTGGCATAGCAGAGGTTTCAAAAGGATTTTTAAAGGAATATAAAAATTTTAAGAGGATATTATAATTCCTATTAAATATCATATATGGATTCAAATTTCTTTATTTAAATTTGAGACCCAAACTTGCCTTCAAAATGCTTCAAACTTTGACTGTGCACATAGAATAGTAAAGAACTCAATCAAAAAGTGGAACAGTAGAGAATTAGAACCATTAAAATGATTTAAAATATTAATATATGTGCCAAAACCCTTATAAAACTTTCATATAATATTTATATCATGTTTGGAATGAGTTATATCAAAAGGAGTGCTCTCAAGTGACTACAGGTTAAGACTGTGTGTAACAGGGGAACCAAGAACAAGATCAAAATTTTGAATGGAGGTAAGCTCATGATAATATAGTGATTTTAAATGTGTTATAAAGGTTATCCAAACCTCATTGAGTGTTCATAATGATTATAAATAATTATGATATCTTGAAATAGCTTAATGCATGCTCTCAGATCCTGACTGTAATAGCAAGCCTTAATCTAGGGTTTCAAGATTCAAATCAAATTTTGAGATGTTTTACCTAGTGAATATACTTTTAAAAAATTATTTTGAAATGTGCCTATGTTTTCTCATATATTTTGGAGGTTTTAAGATTGTAGGGTATAGTTTCGTACCTATACAACCACCTGGGTGTTTGTAAGGGAAAACTAAGCCTAATTAGGCCAAATAGGCAGCCAAAAAGGATTGGAAAAAGGATTTTCAAGGAGATATTTGTATTTAAATTTCACTAAGATATCAATATAAATATAGGGTACTTTAATCCATTATTGTATTCCTAAATTTAGACTGTACATTTTCATACTAGGTGAATTTGTTTAGAAAAAGGCTACTAGCCATGTGTACAAATCAAGCAAAACTTGTGTAAGAGATGACAAGAAGAGATAAGAGGTTTGAAAATTATTTTAGGGGTCTCAAGAAACCTCAATTAATATTATTATACACCTTTAATCACAAAACATCCTGAAGAACCATGGTATCATTGAGTTAGGTTTGCATTAGTAATCCATTATCAAAGAAGTGCATAGAGAAACAAGACAAAGTTTGGGTCAAGTAACTAATCCTCTACATAAATTAGTATTAGATAAAGGATATATTTGGAAATATTAAATGCATCATGGTAGGTATAGGATGAGGACCAACAACAAAATTCCAAATGAGATTGTAAGTAGTAGATGATATGGTAGTTGAAATGACGAACCTTCAAATAAGATTACAAGCCATGGAGTTGGCACAATGAAGAGAGATAAATAGGGATGATATTTTTTATGTTGAGGATGATATTCCTCATGAATATGTATTAAATGAAGGTGATTGAGGAATATTTAAAGAGAGATTCATTAGATTAGTGCTTGGGATGACTTCAAAGCCCAAGATGGAGGTACCCATGTATGAGGGCAACTTGAATGTGGAAGAGTTCATTGATTAGATCACAGCCATGGACAAATATTTTGATTATAAATAAGTGAAGGAGAATAATAAGTTGAAGTTTTAATTAACAAGGTTGAAGGTTCATTCATCATTGTGGTGGGATGGCATCTAGGAAGAGATAAAAATAAGAGGCAAAGATAAGATACGGTCATGGGATAGGATGGTAGCCAAGATGAAGGGAAATTTCATGCCTAAGGATTATTAAACTCACTTTTTTAGGAGGATAAAAAAATTGAGGTATAAATATATGATAGTGAAGTAATACATGGATTAGTTCTACAAGTCGACCATTTGAGTAGGCCACATAGAGGATGATGCTAAGAAGGTTACTAGGTACATGAATGGTTTGAAGTTTAACATTCAAGATGAGTTGAGTATTTTGGCACCTAGGACTATTTGAGGAGGCTTATCAGGATACCTTGAGGGTAGAAGATAAGTCTTCAATAAGTAAAATTTATTTGATTAGAGGAAGAGGTGGAAGAAACTATAGAGGAAGAAGCCAACAAGAAGGAAGAGGGTAACCAAGTAATAGAGGATAATGGAAAGGACAAAGCAAAGAAGTGGGCAATAGTTCAGAGGATTCAATAAAATAAAGGTGGTTATAGAAATAGAGGTGGCAGATCCTATGGTAGAGGAAGAGGTAATGAGTGGTTTGTAGGTAAATGTTTCAAGTGCAATAAGTTTGTAGGGCATAGGTCTTATGAGTATCCTAAAGATGTGCAAAGTGGTAGGTATTGGAATGAGAGTAAAAATTAAGTGGTGTAGCAAGAAGAGGCTAATATAGATGCATTTCCTAACTATGTGGAGGAGCCTAAAACTAATGAAATCTTATTGATGAAGATAGTCTTTCTAAAGGCCAGCCAAGAGGAGAGAGAACCACCACAAAGAAAGACATTGTTCCAAACCATGTGCAAGAGTAAAAGTAAGTGATGCAAGGTTATATTAGATAATGGTAGTACAAATAAATTAATCTCTTCCTTGATGGGTCTAAACTAGGCTTAGAAATAAGCAAACATCCAATCCCATACAAGGTTTCATGGATTCAGAATAGTCACCAAGTCCTAGTGAGTGAGTAGTGTCATGTAGACTTATAGATAGGTGTATACAAGAATAGGATACTATGTGATGTCATTCCCATTTATATTTAACAAATCATTCTTGGGATACCATGGAAATATGATAGGAGAGCATTGCATGATGGGAGAGCTAACACCTATACCATTGAGAAAGATGGTTGCAGGCATACATTAAAACCATTAAAGGACAATATGTGGAGAGAGACACTAGGGGTCATGTTTTTTGGAGAGGAGTACCTACCCAAGGAAATTAGATGCAATATTAAAGAGGATGAGAACATAATAGTTTCAAGTAAGTGCCAAGAAGAAGACAAATTAGTGCAAGTTTCCAAGCCATTGGAAGAAGTGAATGCACTAGTTGAAGGACATCGAGAGGAATTGAAGGCAGAAAACAAGGAGATGTTACACTCAGACCAATAAGGTAAGTTATTTTTAGATGAACATTTCAAGGAATTGTTTACAAACTTATCCTCTCATTTGACCCTCATACAAAACGAGTTTCTAGGATGTTTTGTTGAGAAATTAGCCATGTTGAGGGATTTGGTGATGGAAAGAGAAGATAATGATCAAGAGGAGAGTAGACAATAGAAATAAGTGGATAAAGATGCTACATAGGTTGAGGATCTTGTAGGAGAAAAGAAAGAACCATTAACAACCATTTCAAAGACAACAAACTTGAGAATAGATAAGAAAAGCATGCTAAAGCAAGAGATTGGTTTCTAAGGAGATAATCAATAGTTTGTTTTCTTTTATATGTGTGTTCCATGGAAAAAATGTTTTATGAAAATCACTAGGTGCTGAAGATGGTTAGGTAGAAGATCACTATGCAAGGCATCAACCTCAAAGGAGAAAGCACTATGGAGTTCGTAAAAGCACAAAGAAGTCTATGTGTTACTCATAGACCTTGGGATCTAGGAATTGTACCATTTCATATGAGGATATAAAAATAATTATGAATGATATGGAGATCAATACAAGTTGACAAACTTTCAAGGAAAGTTTCTTTCACACCTCAAGAGTATGATGCAGGAGCATCCTATGTGGATGACTCAAATAGATTTTTGATTAAGAAATTTTTGTTTGATTAGTATTTTGTATTCAAATATAATGTTTAGGATGTTTAAAAGTATTATTATTCATCATCATCACCTTGGAATTCTTTTCAAGTGGTCTAGAAGTGCTGAGATAGGCTAGAAATTCAAATCTAGATTTTCTCACCAATTCTCATAATTCAAATATTTGAATTTGAAAATCATGTCTAAGTATTTTTTTTAACTTTTTAGGGTTCATAAAAGTGTCAATAGTTATAAAAAACTAATAATAAAACCATGGATCTTTACCATGGACTATTGATCACCTTTGTACAAAAAATCTACCTTGGCCTTTGTGCAATGTGTTTTCCTACTAGCTAGTGACCGTTAGTAGGTAGTTAGGGAAGTTAATCTTGATATAAAACTTATCAATTTTGGTTTTGAGTAATTTTTTGGTGTTTATTTGATGGGGAGGTACTCTATTCCAAATAAAAATAAAATAAGAATCTTGAATCTTGACATAAGTTTTATACTGTGTTTTCCTGTATAGAGCAATGGAAGATGATTGAGTTCTTAAATGGTGAAAAAGGGAAGATCTATTTATTTTATGATTTTTATTATTATTCAAGATTTTTTATTTTATGTTATTTTTATTAATTGTATTGTTACATTTCCTTTGTTTTGTTTTCACATCATTTTACATATAATTCCATATAGCCCAATTGAGTATATGCATACACAAGTAGTCAAGAAAATACTTTATGAAGTGGAATAGCAGAGGTATAATAAGGATTCGTAAATTAATATGAAAGGTTAAAGCGGCTGTTATAATTCCTAGTAAATCTCATGAAATTTATTTATTGAAATTTGAGACCCAAACTTGCCTTTAAAATACTTCAGACTTTGACTGTGTATACAAAATAGTAAAGAACTCAATCAAAAGGTGGAACAATAGAGTGTTAGAGACCATAAAAAGGTTGGAAAATATTAATACACATTATAAAGACCTTAAAAAACTTTCATATAATATTGAAACCATGTTTGGAATGAGTTATAGCAAAAGGAGTGCTCTAAGGTGACTGCAAGTTAAGATTATGTGTAACAGCGGAACCAAGAACAAGATCAAAATCTTTAACGAAGGTAAGATCATGAGAATATAGTGCTTTTAAATGTGATATAAAGGTTAGGAATACCTCATTAATTTTTCACAATTTTTATAAATAAGAATGGTATCTTTAAATATCTTAATGCATGCTCTCGGGTCTTGACTGTAATAACAAGCCCTAATCTAGGGTTTCAAGATTAAAATCAAATTTTGAGACATTTTACCCAATGAATATTCTTCAAATTTTTTAGTTTTAAAGGTGTCTATTTTTTCTCACATATGTTGTATATTTTAAGCCTATAGGGTATGGCTACGTACCTATACAACCACTTAAGTGTTTGTAAGGGCAAACTAAGCCTAATTAGGCCAAACAAGGAGCCAAAAAGGATTGTAAAAAAGCTTTCCAAGGAGAGTTTTGTCTTGAAATTTCATTGAGAACTCAAGATAAATATACGTTACTTGAATCCATTTTTGGATTCCCAAATTGAGACCATACATTTCCATACTAGGTGAATTTGCTCAGAAAAAGGTTACTAGCCCTATGTACAAATCAAGAACTTGTGTAAAAGAGGACAAGAAGAGATAAGAAGTTTGAAAATGAGTTCGAGGGTATCAAGAGACCTCCATGAGTATGATGAGACACCTTGAATCTTAATACATCATAAAAAACCATGGTACCATTGAGTTAAGTTTGCATTAGCAATCCATTATCAAAGAAGTGCATCTAAAAACAAGACAAAGTGTGAGTCAAGTAAATTATCTTCTACATTAGAATGATTTATGAATAGATTTGATAAATTTGTGGTTCAAGTCTCTAGAGGGTTTTCTAGAAATACAAAGGTTTTTGGTTTCAAACTCAATGATATATTTAGAGTTTATACACTACACATTGTCTGACTTTTGAGTCCATCATAGGCCCTACTCCTCTTCTATAACACTACATAGATGCAACAACCCTCCATGATATTATAAAATTTTAAACCCTAGAGATATAAATGTACTAATAAATTATTTCAAAGTTAATTGACAAAAGTTGCATGATGGATTTAGATTAAATGATTAAAAAAACACATTAAAATGAATAATTTTTTTAGAAATGAAATAATAAATAAGCTTTAAGGCTCAAAAAGTATACCTTATTAGTGAAAAGATGACACACATTCACTGCTCTGTTATAAAAAAATGCATGTTGAGTGGTGGATTCTTTATTTAGGGCACTTGTAGACACAAATCTACCAAACCACATCTCTAAAATCTTTGAACTCGTCAAGCTCAGAGAGATTTTCTACCCCATTTGGTTCACTCTTTGTTCTAGACCCAACAGTATGTTACCTATATACGTGTTTTCATTTTCTCCTCTATCACTTGGAGACTCTTCTTATTTAATAATTCACCCTTTCATCCAATAAATATGTATTATTTTCACCATTTCAAGATGCATAATTTCCCCTATTTTGCAAGATGCATTATCATAGTTATTGTTGACGCAGAAGATTGCACCCTTGGTAGGAGGCCAAGCTCCTGCCTTCCTCACGCAACTATGGAAACTCCCCTCTCGCCTATGGGACTGGCGAAGCTAGAGGGGAGAGTCTCTAGGTAAGGACTAGCTCCCTTTGATGCATCTGAGTTTTTTTAGTAAGTGCTAACATATATATATATATATATATATATATATATATATATATATATATATATATATATATATATATATATATATATATATATATATACTGGGGGAATGAAAAGGGAGAAAGATTGTAGGGAAACAAACTACTCTAAAGGAGGTGATGCACCAAAATGAATCCAACCTTCTCACACTCACACTTAAAATCAAGCAAACACATACATAGACTTCAAACTGGCAAAAGGACTAGGTTACAAGAAACTTGGCAGGGAGACTTTAATGGAAAATTCAGAAAATAGAGATTCACCAAAGGTGCTATGAAATGCACACGGTATAGTAATTCTTCTATTTCTGTACTTCCAAATATGGCTCTCCTTGTTAGCTGTAGAAATGGCACCTTATAGACACCAGGTATGTTGGTGTTGAACTTGTGGAAGCATCAAGAAGCAATGATTAAACACAAACTAACACACAGACATACACAGAAATATCTAACCAAGATAGAGGTAAAAAATGCATTTATTGATTCAGGTGAAAATTTGCTAGGGCTACGCCTTACAAATGTGGAAGATCCCTTTTCCAAGACAAGTCTCCAATATATATAGGAAGAAAAGAGGCCTTTTGGCACCCTTTTTACAAGTGACCCATGTGCTTTACGAGCATTGGGAAGAGCAGGCCGCTTAAACATCAATGTTGTGTCAGCCTTGGCTCTGACTTCAGGCATTTTTTGACACAGGCCACGCTATTTCCCCATTAATCGAGATTGCTCCTTGAATTCACCTACATGATTTTTTTGCTCATAAATGTGAAATGAAGAAAATGGGTCACACGGTTGGGAGTTTGCACCTTCTAATGGTCAATTTGTAGACACTATTTCACCTACTAGAGTAATTTATTAAATCGATGCCTCCCTTCACCACTTAGACTATCTGCCTGCTCTTACACTTGGCACTTTTGTCTTTTCCCTACCTTGTCTCTTTCTGGCTCTTTCGGCCCTCAGGCTATCTCTGGGCGGGTCACTGCATTCCTTGGGCTCCTTTCATGGTTGGCACTTGGGCATTTAAAAAATAATGGCTTTTTTACTGTGTTAAAATAAATGTTTGCGCACCTATCATCACCTAAAAACCAATGGCTAGTTTGCCTTCTTAAGGTTGACGACTTTCGAGATGTCACCATCCTCGACAAAATGTCATCGAGTCCCTCGCTGGCTTCTCTACGCACTTTTGTCCTCCTCGGCCTTCTCTGTGGGTCTTTCCCTTGCTTTAAACATTTTCTACGGGCTCTTTATCCAAAGACATTTTCCCACGGATAAAATTCTACAAGAATTCTCACCGGGATCCTTGGCGTGGCCTTCCCTAAATTCCTTCAAACTTTTTGTCTGAAGGAATCCCTTCAGACAAAAAGTCTAAAGGAATTCGGGACTTGTCTTAACAAAATTCTAAAAAGTCCTTTCCTTTGCCCTTTGAAAACCTTTGGCTGTCCTTGAAATTCCCCCTACCCTCTGCAAGGGCATTTGAACCTTTGGCTGCCCTTCGACTGTAGGACATGCCCTTGAACCAAGCCATTAAACCAACCTATTGAACCAAAATTGGTTCAATGGTTCAATCACTACGTGTCGATAGAGTGTTAAACCAAACGTTGAACCCAAAGCCACTTGAACTAAGGCTTGAAAATGAAGTGATGGGTTTGCCGATTAAACCAGAGCTTAAACCAAGTGCAGATTGAACTAGCGATTAAACCAAGGCTAAAAGATGGAGTGATGAATCTGTAGTGATGAACCAAGGTATTGAATACTGGTTCATTGGTTCAACCATGCTAACCTTTCTTGATTTTCTTCAGACAAGAGCCTAAAGAAGCCTTTTAAAATCTTGCCCTTTCTGAACTATTCCTTCATGTGCCAAAAGATTAACCTGTTGAGTCCATAGAAAACTTCTCCTACAGAGTCCATAGATTTCTAAAACCTACAGAGTCCATAGAAATTTTGTAGAGTTCATAGAAATGAACAGATTCATGCAAAATCAAAAAATGAAATGGCCTAGAACAACAGGGATAGAAGGGGGTTAATTTTTGGCCTATTAGGCAAAAAATGGTCAACAAATTGGTGACTCTTAGGGGAAGCATGCCTGCTATGCTTAAAGACTAGTTGCCTTGCAGTCCATTGGGCACGGAGTTAGATGTAGCTTTGACAAAAGTTAGCAATAGCCCCAAAATATCCAAGAATCAAACATGAAGCTTCCTACCCCACACGTAAAGGGAAACACACAAGGCTTAAAAACACTACTTGTGCAAATTGCACTTAGGGAAAGCAGGAAAAGAAATTGAAAAAAACTACTATATACAGCTAACCAGGTATTCTCGCCTCCCTCTTGGATCAAAGGGAAAATTTCTTAAGTCCCCCTCCTGGCAAAAATACTTATGGTGCCAAATAAGTGGATGAAAGAAAAGGAGATTTGGTGACCTGCTCCTCTTGCCTGTCACCTTGATCGGCTCGTATCCGAGTGGATCAAATTCAAACATGCTTCCAACATATGTGTACTCTACTTATTCTTGGAAGCTTGTTGAATGTTGGTCCCTCATATTGGTGCTCTTCACCAATAAATTAGTGGCTGCTAGCTTATCACCATAAGCCCTTTGACATGTATAGCTCCCTTGTAGTGCCTCATAGTCTGACCCGTTTCCTTCTGCTTCATTGAAAACTCTATCAGACTCATCCTCTACTTCCTCTTGGCCTTCTTGAAGAAGGGTGACTATGGTGATGTCTGAAATGGAATCACAAATTGATTGCTCATCCCACAGAACATCACCTCTCTTTTAAAAACTTTCTTCTTTAAAGCCTTCCTCCAAGAAGACAGACCTCTCCTCTTCCTCCTCTAACTCAGGCTCTTCAGCGTAGTCGTCCTTCTCATCGAAGCAACAAGGAAGTTCATCAAACAAGGGGGAAGAGAGCTCACCATGCTTTTGTTCCTCCTCATATTGCTGGAACATCTGAATATATGCAAGACCTGCATCTTCTCCATTTCCGATGGTGTCTTCACAAGAAGCATCAATGATGATTTCTTCTTCATTGTCACTCATGATAGCCTCCTAGAAAACTGCAAATTGGATCTTTTGCTCCTCACCTGCCTCTTGAAAAATAGGTTCCTCCTTGAGAAGGGGTGAAGTGGGAAAACCATGTGGAAGAGGAGGCAATCCTTGAGCTAGAATCGAATGATTCTCCTCCTTCCACTTAGCTAGCACTTCATCAGTATCAGGTGTGGCCTAATATTTCTCTTGGAAATGTGTAGGTGGGGTGTGTTTAGACATGGAATGTGCCATTGGGTCTGAACCATCCATCACACACTGGCTGAGGAATCTCTCTCTGGATTCCAACTCTATAATTCTCCTAGCTAGACCTTCTTGGAAAAGCCTTTTCTGGAGGTCACCAACGTCATCATGAGCAGGAGTAGCCTTAGCTTCTTTAAGGTTTTGAGAAAAACCTTGCTTCTCCTTCTTCTTGCCCCATGATTCTACTATTTTCCCCCAGTTCAGGATCTCAGAATTGGAATTTTGCTCCTGTGAACAGGCAGCAACTTTGTTTTGTCCAAGGTCCTGGGACTCCTCCATAAGGTCTAGAAGTTCTATCTCTCTTTCAAGAAGCAGCCTCATCCTAGCCTCTAAATCTTTAATTTGTTTGGCTATGTTATCCTAAAAGAGTCTTTCTTAGAGGTCACCAACATCATCTTGTTGAGTAGGATCAGCTTTGAGAGAGAAGTGTTGGTTTGTGGTATTCCCCCCAATGGAAGATTCGTAATATAAGGAATTGAGAAGATTGATCTCCATGGGGGGCTAATCTGATGCCCTTTGATGTTGGAAAGCCAGGCGCATGAGATTGAGAGCAGATGCATTAGATGAGCTGCAGTGGGCGAGTGCTATCTGATAAAAAGGATTTGGTGTAAAAGAGGGGGCTTTCTTCAGAATAGGAGGGGGCACACAAGGCTAACTTCCTTGAATAGATGCATTTCTCCATTTTGCTACCTCCTCCTCCATGGATTGTAAGGCTTGAGCTTGCCTAAACAAACACTCCTCTTTATACATCAGCTTCTGCTGATATCCGTACTGCTCCTCTAGTCTGTTAATCTCCATTGTCTACTTCTCAAATTCTAGGGCCACATCCCTTATCATTTAAGGGCAACTAAGAGAGCTACTTGAGGGGATTGCATAAATATCTAGAGCCTGATCATAGTCACATGAAGGAAAACAAGGCCCATGATTTCATGTAGAGGGATTATACATACAAAAAAAATAAGATTTCTAATGGCACCAGGCTGCTTAACCAGCTGATTCAACTCAGAGTCGCCATTGGTGTTTGATGCAAAAGCCTCCAAAGGCTGGTCAGTTGAAGAACACACCAAAACTTCTTTAACTCTTTGGACACAACTTGTCCTAGTTGATCCCACTGGGTGTGCCAAAACTGTTGATGTAGAAGATTGCACCCTTGGCAGGAGGCCGAGCTCCTTCCTTCCTCACGCAACTATGGAAACTCCCCTCTCCCCTGTGGGACCAATGAAGCTGGAGGGGAGAGTGTCTAGGTAAGGGCTAGCTCCCTTTGATGCATCTGAGTTGTTTTAGTAAGTGCTAACATATATATATATATAGAGAGAGAGAGAGAGATAGATAGATATATAATGGGGGGGATGAAAAGGGAGAAAGATTGTAGGGAAACAAACTACTCTAAAGGAGGTGATGCACCAAAATGAATCCAACCTTCTCACACTCACACTTAAAATCAGACAAACACATACATACACTTCAAACTAGCAGAAGGACCACGCTGCAAGAAACTTGGCAGGGAGACTTTAATGGAAAATACAAAAAATAGAGATTCACCAAAGGTGCTATGAAATGCACACTGTATAGTAATTTCTTCTATTTTTGCACTTCTAAATACAACTCTCCTTGTCAGCTACAAAAATGGCACCTTATAGACACCAGGTATGTTGGTGTTGAACCTGTGGAAGCATCAAGAAGCAATGACTAAACACAAACTAACACTCAGACATACAGAGAGATATCTAACCAGGATAGAGGTAAAAAATGTGTTTATTGATTCAGGTGAAAATTTTCTAGGGCTACGCCTTACAAATGTGGAATATCCCTTTTCCAAGACAAGTCTCTAATATATATAGGAAGAAAAGAGGCCTTTTGGCACCCTTTTTACAAGTGACCCATGTGCCTTACAAGCATCGGGAAGAGCAAGCCGCTTAAACATCAATGTTGTGTCATCCTTAGCTCTAACTTTAGGCATTTTTTGACACAGGCTGCATGCTTTCCCCATTAACCGAGATTGCTCCTTGAATGCACCTATGTGATTTGTCTGCTCATAAATGTGAAATGAATAAAATGGGTCGCACGGTTGGCCATTTGCACCTTCTAATGGTTAATGCACAGACACTATTTCACCTGCTGAAGTAATTTCTTAAATCGACGCCTCCCTTTGCCACTTAGACTATCTACCTACTCTTACACTTGGCACTTTTGTCTTTTCCCTAACTTGTCTCTTTCTGGCTCTTTCAGCCCTCGGGCTATCTCTGGGCGGGTCACTGCATTCCTTGGGCTCCTTTCATGGTTGGTGCTTAGGCATTTAAAAAACAATGGATTTTTTACTATGTTAAAATTGACATTCACGCACCTGTCATTGCTTGAAAACCAATGGCTAATTCGCCTTCTTAAGGTTGATGGCTTTCAGGACATCATCGTCCTCAACAAAATGTCATCGGGTCCT
This sequence comes from Torreya grandis, assembly GCA_037957365.1. Lineage (NCBI taxonomy): Eukaryota > Viridiplantae > Streptophyta > Pinopsida > Cupressales > Taxaceae > Torreya > Torreya grandis. The sequence goes on along the minus strand of JARHVA010004377.1, from coordinate 255,178 downwards.
TCGTTGGTTTCTCTATGGGCTTTTGTCCTCCTCGGCCTTCTCTATAGGTATTTCCCTTGCTTCAGACATTTTCTACAGGCTCTTTGTCTGAAGACATTTTCCCACGAACAAAAGTCTGCAAGAATTCTCACCGGGCTCCTTGGCATGGCCTTCTCTGAATTCCTTCAGAGTTTTTGTCCGAAGGAATCCCTTTGGACAAAAAGTCTAAAGGAATTCGGGACTTGTCTTAATGAAATTCCAAAAAGTCCTTTCCTTTGCCCTTTGAAAACCTTTGACTGTCCTTGAAATGCCCCTTGCCCTCTGCAAGGGCGTTTGAACCTTTGGCTGCCCTTCGACTGTAGGACACACCCTTGAACCAAGCCATTGAACCAACCTATTGAACCAAAATTAGTTCAACAATTCAATCACTGTGTGCCGATAGAGTGTTGAACCAAACATTAAACCTGAAGCCGCTTGAACTAAGGCTTGAAAATGAAGCGATGGGTTTGCCAATTGAACCAGAGCTTGAACCATGTGTGGATTGAACTAGCGATTAAACCAAGGCTAAAAAATAGAGTGATGAATCTGCAGTGATGAACCAAGGCATTGAATACTCGTTCCGTGATTGAACCATGCTAACCTTTCTTGATTTTCTTCAGAAAAAGCCTGAAGAAGCCTTGTAAAATCTTGCCCTTTTTGAACTAATCCTTCATGTGCCAAAAGACTAACCTGCTGAGTCCATAGAAAACTTCTCCTGCAGAGTCTGTAGATTTCCAAAACCTGCAAAGTCCGTAGAAATTATGCAAAGTTCGTACAAATGAATAGATTCATGCAAAATCAGAAAATGAAATGGCCTAGAATAGCATAGATAGAAGGGGGCTGATTTTTGGCCTGTTGGGCAAAAAATGGTCAACAATTATGTTGCATTTCAATGACATAACTTTAACATGTGTGCGCTTGCCAAACTACCTATTTATTTCCTATATGCTTCGACCAAATACGTGTTTATTGTAATTGTCATTGTATAAGCCAATAACTCATCTACAAATAATGTTTTTGAATGCCTTACTAGTGTGGATAATATTGAACATATGTCTTATCACCCTTGTTAACATTCACTTCCAGAGAACTTGTTTTCATTATATGAAGATGGAATAAAAATGTATTTAGCAAACAATAAAAACCAACAATTTGAACACCTAGGTGAATGGCATGCAATGTACAAGAGACACATGCCTGTAAATAGTTAACCATAGTATCACTTCATAATAATAGAAAAACATAATGTGATTAATGCTTCATGTGAATAATATGCATAATAAGAAGTGGCCACGATTTTATGGATTAATAACACATATATCAACATGTTTAATAAATTCGGTAAATAATAAATATTTTAAATTAATATATATTTTAGTTATATAATATTAATATATATTCTATATTACATTACATATTAATATAATAATATTATTATATTGTATATTAATATAGTATAATAATATTATTATTATATATTACTAGTTATAAATTTCATCTTATTAATTTGGAGTAGATTTTTTCCTATCTACTCCCTATTTAGTATACTATTATTGCTATGTCATATGAATGAACATACCACATCATTTTCCACTATCACCTCCACCATAAATATCATATTATTGTTTCTTTATGCTTCGTGCACAAAAATCAAGATGGGTTCAAAGGTCATGGTTTTCAAATGAGGTACAATTAATGATTTATGCTCTTTCATTTTAAAAAACACCACCAATAACTACATACTCTCTCCAATCACTATGGTGGTATGATAAATTAGGCACCGCCCTAAATTTTATAACTTCCTTTATGAAGGCTACAACTACCATATTAAAGAGTGTAAGTTGTAATGGCCTCCAACATGAAATGTGTGTAATATTGGCTTAATTGATCAAATGTTAAATTTTAATACATGAATATCACCAACATAACATCAAGAGATATGATTTGGTTACAACATGACTCCATGTTCGATGTGTGGCTTGAATTAGTGGCACATTGTCATTGATCCAAGGACAAGGCATTAAGGTATAAGAGTCTATATTTTTTCTTCCATTAATCCATGCTTCTAATACATTGAAACTGAGATAAATTATGTCCAACTTAAAAACATATGAAAACACCATACTTAGACCCATGGAAGAAAGGACAAGGTTATATGGAAACACCATACTTAGACCCCTAGAAGAAAGAGCAAGGTTATATAGAACATGTAAATAGTGAAAGATTTCAAGGTGAGTTGTGTGGTGATGGTAAGGGGAAATGAAAAGGTATTTCATATGATATTGTATATTGGGGGGCATATAACAATATAATAATATATAAAATATAATAATGTAATATAATATTAGCATCAATGGGCATGTTATTGTCTGGAAGACAAGCATATTTCTATGTGATGACATATGGATAATACCTCTCACATATTATTTTATGTTAACTGTTAAATTGTCACGATAATGTAAGAATGTTGTAGAGTGATACATGTTAGTTATAAAAAATCAATGTGGTGACATATTTTATTGGACATTTTCTATTCTCAAGGGTGGATGAGGATGTCATGAGATTTGATTTGACTGCGACAAGGCTCCACTTCTCATGTGAAGTGCAAATAAATGATGCAATACCATTAATGATGGGATAATACATGGAGATCCTAAAGTCTATCTTGTAGATTTTCTTCATCCATGATGTCAACAATTGATACCTAGATAAATTACATTAAGCTTAAGAACATACAAAAATGGCATACTCAGAACCCTTGAAGAAAGGGTAAAGCCATACAAAACATGAAAATAGTGAAAGATTTTAGGATGAGCTGAGTGGTAATGATGAGAGGAAATGAAAATGTATTTCATATGATAGCATACACCAAGGGCCCCATATCTAAAACCAAACCCAAATTTGAAGTAACTTTTGGATTTCAATAACCATCACCTATTGTAAATGGGTCCATAGTTTACAATATGGAAACATATTTGAATGGTCATTTTTTATTGTGAAGGATAGACAAGGATGTCATGAGAACTCATTTGATAGCGACATAGGATGTCATGAGATCCACATATGATGTGTGGCTTGAATTAATGATGTAATACCACTATTCTAAGGACAAGACATTGAGGTTTAAGAGCCTATCTTGTATCTTCCATTTGTACATGATAAATATTGCATTGATAGATGTGACATATCACTGAACTTTAAACGTGTATCTTCCTCAGGTTCATCAAGCCCATCAATTGAAATACCTTATCATTGCTCCTTACCATGACCACCTAGTTCACCTCAAAATATTTCACCACTTCCATGTTCTATAAAGCCTTGCCCTTCCCCACCATTTCACCATTGCTCCTGCTCATTGTAAACAAAATGTCTCCTCCCTACATAATGCATGTCCATACAACATGAAGGAACACATGGCCTTATTTGGCATTATCACCACATCATGCACAAATCCTAATAATTTTAGTGGTCATGGGTTTCAAGTGAGGAATAAATATTGATTTAACTTCTTTCGCTTTACGAAATCATGCTTTACTAAAAGTGAAAATTATGCCATCCCTTCTAGCTTAACTAATGCTCATGTTCCTTCATACGATGTGGTAATGAGTTATATAGGGTGGAGATGTTTTATTTACCAAAGAACTTGATCAATGGTAAAGTGGTAGGGAAGAGCTAGGCAATATAAAACATGCAAGTGGTGAAAGATTTCAAGGTACATTGGGTGTTGATGGTGAGGATAAATTAAAGGATATTTCATTTGATATCGAACACCATAAAGCCCCTTGTCATACACTAGACCTGGAATTAATCCAATTGTTATGTTTACATGACAATAATTTCAAAGGGGTATGTATCTTACATAAGGTGGAAACATCTTTGATTGTTAATTTTATATTATTAAGGGTGGATGAGGATGTCATGAGCACTGATTTGATTGTGATAGTGTTCCACATCTAATGAGTGACTCAAATCCACATTACAATGTTGTTTATGTTCAAACATGACATTGGCATACCAAAGTCTATCTTGTATCTTATGTTCATCCATGATATGAATATATTAACATACATAGAAATTGAATTAGGCTTAACAACATACTTAAACACCAAAATTGAACCCCAAGAAGAAAGGGCAAGGCAATTAAAAACATGAAAGTAGTGAAATATTTCAATGTGCATTAGCTAGTAATAATGAATAGCATTTTAGGTGATAACATATGATATGGGCCCATATTGTACACCAATACTATATTAAGGGTGGTGTTTGGATTTATGTGACCTACATCACCCATTGGAAAGGGTTATATAGCTTGAAAGGTGGTGACATCTTTGCTTTGTTGTTTTCTATTATTGAGGGTGGACAAGAATGTCATGAGAATTGATTATATTACAATAGGGATCTAAGTTTGATGTGCAACTCAAATCAATGATGCAATTTTGTTATTGTTACATCCTAAAAATAAAATATTACATCCTTCTGTCATTCCTTTCACCATCAGGGCAATTGCTAGTAATACATGCAAGGAACATACCAATCAATTTAACTTATTTACAGAAAAATAAATCATTTTGTTTTGTTTTTTTCCCATAGTGCGGTCTATAAAATTAGAATTGATGGCCTTTGAGATCCATTGGGGTGTCTTTCTATATCTATAGAAGAGAGATAAAATGGGATTTCTACCTACTTCACCTAACACCCTCTCTCTCACAACAAAACCTAAGTGCATTTGGAAATGGGAAAAAGGAACAAGATGGAGGGATATTATTTTTTAAATGTGTTATATCCACTTGTCCATGCCATGATTTTCATTATTCACAGCATAATTTTTTTGGTAGATGACCATCTTGGAAAGACGTGTTAGGCTAAGCAGCTATAAAATGATGCCCAATGATATGATAATTTATCTCAATTTAATAGTGTGGAAGTACATGTTTTAAAGTACTATCAAATGAAATGGTTTTAATTAACAAATTTTATCTTTTAGTCATCTTGTTCATTCATTCCTTTACTTTCCTTTGACTGTAATATGTGTTAGGGTAAACAACTCACCAAGTGTTATACAAGTAGCTCAACAGAGGTTTATGGTGTGACATTTAGGCATTAACCTATTTATGTGGGGCCATTATGATTCTTAGTACAAAGATTTATGGTTCACCTTCCTTTTTTCTAATCAACCTTCTTTTACAATCAAGTTTTTTCTAATACTGATGTAGGGTTCTCCTTCCTTTCTAATTAACCATCTTTGATAATTAAGTTTTTTTCACCATTTCCACATTTAAAAATTAAAAACTTTATACTTTTCTTATTGATAATAACTTTTGATCAAAGTGTAGCCCTGTATGGGACACCATAAGGGGCCCAGATCCCCATGTAATTTATTAAACACTTAAATATCATATATATACCAGATGTATACCAACTATTACTAACAATGGACACCACCAACCTCGAAGATAACCAATGACCATTAACAACCTAAGAATACAACCAATAACCACAACCAACTTCATATGCCTTGAAACAACCAAACCACTTAACGGACTCACCCACATCTTATTAGGAAAATTTAAAACTATATTAGAATATATATTATATAATAACTAATATTATCTTATTTAATAAATAATATAAATTTATAATATTTAATATATATAATAACATTACACCTATATATATATATATATATATATATATATATATATATATATATATATATATAATTTATGATATTATTATACTACATATAATATACTATATATTATTAATTAGAATATATTTATATTAATTATTATTATAATTTATAATAATATATATTTAAATCTAATACAATTTCTTATATCATATTCTATATTAATATTATTTATATATCTTGCTATATAGAATATAAATATAATTAATATGAATAATATATAATATAAATAAAAATATATACCATCACTCTATATATTAACAAGGGTCACGTAGTGGCTAGTCCCTACTCTTGTCTTTTGAATTGTTTATAGTTAATTTTGTATGTAAATTTACAATGTAAGATTATTGTAATAGTTAATTTTAGGTAACCAATAATAAGATTAAACAGAGAAAACATAATAATGCTTAGGAAAGCAGTAGTGACTAATATTTGTAATATATAGATATGAAGTACATAAAAGTAAAAGAAAAAATTTATTAATGTTTTAAATTTTTTAAAATGCAATTGTGAAATAATAAAGAAGAAAAAAAGCAAATATAAACAACAATAAAAATAGGCATAGATGCTTTTTTGGTGACACAAACGATAATGAACAACTTTTCCTTGAAGCGGTTGCAAAAATTTAATTATGAACATGTTAAAACATGTGTCGATAATAGTTCAAGATTGGAAGGCATCATAATGTGAAACAAATATGACATTTTAAAATAAATGTTATTGTATAATCAAATAACCAATGTGTAATAGCCCATGTTAATTAAATATGAGTACCAAAAGTGTATAGATTTTTAATTTGGGTAGGATACTATAAGAGTTGTAGATTAAGAGAAAACTTAAGTGAACTACCATATAGAGTAAGTTCATTGTTAAACTAAGAGACATGCATACTAAATGTTAATTTTGAAGATGGTTAAGAAAACACTACATCAATGAATTATGTTGTTCAAATGCATGTAAGTAATGTTATTTAGTAATATATAATATTTTAAAAAGTTTATAACAATGTACAGAAGCTATAAATCCAATATAGCAATGTGAGGGACTTATGAAGAAATTTGTGTAATAATCGATATTGGATTTGTTAAATGTAGCTAAATGGTATTTTTATTTATACCTCTTCATCAAGAAATAAATGGTTTGTGGACTAATATTTATGTGTGATCATCATGGAAGTAATGTATACACAACTTTTTAAGAGGGTTAAAGTGGAATATCATCATTGATGTTGTGAATGTTCAGGGCACATTCAATTATTTGAATAGAACTAAAATACTTTGGACCAAATAAAAGTTACAAAATAATGAGCATGGTGAGTAGACTAATTTGTATCTATTGAGTGTTTGTCAACTTGAGGTCAATAGTTTAAAAAACCTTTACTACTCAATCTCCTTTATTTAAGACAATTTATTGAATAGAAGCATAATATATGAATATCTTATTGAAATCAAACTCCTTGAAAATGATGAGATAATAATAATGATATTGACATTTTCAATTCCTTGTTTAATCCAAAAAATAAATAAATTAAAAAATAAATAAAAATGAAGAAATTAAAAAATGGAAATAGTTACTAAAGAAAATCACTCTGGAGGCAAATTTTAATTTATCCCATGTCCTTTCAATACTTAACATGAATAAATTTGTAATGTTGATTGCCCAAAATCTTGATGGGTCCCACCCACAAGAAACTAACTTTTCTTTTATAGAAAGCACGAGCCAATTAACGAGCCATGCCTATTTCATGTAAATAACTCATAAAATGAAATGAAATGAAATGAAAGATTTCAATGACGTCCATGACACCAAGCAATCTAAGGGACCAAGAGCCAAAACATCAATACATTCTCAATTTATTTTCAATATTAGATATTCTACTATGAAACTTGATCAGTAAACCCATTGTCTTATGAAGCCTAGACTCAAAAAGATCACTTAGGCTTCCTACTTTTAAACTATTTTCATATTGACTCAGAGTATCTACATATGTAGCACATTCAATGATGAAATGACATTCAGTTTTAACTGCCTCTTTGTTGTATAAAATTCAAGTTCTTTCTTCCCACTCTTTCTTGGGGACCATCCATCTACGAGTTTCACTCCTAAAATCATTTGACCTAGTAGGCTTGCCCTTAAGAGAAACCTGCATATAAGATTCTAACCCTGCTCCCATGTGGGATTGAATTCTTTGACATAACATGCTTTTTCGACCAATTTAATTTGTCCACATGGCAATCTTGAATTTTTTAACATTGCTAATCTTTAAGTTTTCTAACACAAACTTATTTATTTCCTCATTAATGTTAGGACATTCTTGAAAATTAATGTCCCACTTGGCCATCCATTTGTTGTTCTGCTTCATCCATGTCTTCTTCCTTCGATCTAGTTTATCCTCTACGACCATTTTAGATGAATGGAAAATTATTTCCAAGAGGAGAACAATGTTCGATACATTTAGTAAAAGGCCAGTTATTTTTTTAAATTAATAATTATGACACGTGGACACATATTGATCATTTGCATCTAAATTTTATTAAACTCTAAAAAGTAAAAAGTAAATTTGAAGGCTTGGATGACACTAACACATAAATTACTAATCAAATTCAAAAGTTTCAATTTAAATCACCATAGAGGTTTACGAGTGTCAAGTGATGAAATCAATGATTTCAATAATGTGTCGCATGTGGGAGTTCGAGTGGTATTTAGGATGGGTTTTGGCATAAACAATGGGCTAATAAATTAAGTTTTTGATAAGTATTTACCTAAAATTTGTATGTTTTTTGATATTTAGGTAAACTTGGTAGTGGATAACAATAGTTGCGTAGTGGTCCATTATGGCCTTTTCACATTAAGACTATTGACAACTGAGAAATTATTGTTTCATATGGTGTATGGCTTCAGTCTCACAATACCTCAAGGTGCATTAAATAAAATAAATATGAATACTTTGACACATGTTAACATGCTACAATGTGTCATTCCTACAAATATAAAAGCAAAGAACTCCCTAGGGTATGAATCGGTACTACAAAACTAAAATATGCTCTGAAAAGGAACACTTTTTTTTATAGAGATATAGTTTAAGTGGAAGATAAATAAGGTGAGAAATAAATGCAATCACACCATGTACATAACATTGATGGTAAAAAATTAGCACTATCATGGTGTGCCTCCAGGATATAAAATGATGAGCATTAGTGTGCATTGGGATTCAAGATTCTTTGAGGCCAAAACCCTATAAATGAATAACACATAATGGTAGGCATGATGGTGTGCATACATGTTAATTATTATCTTTTGAACTCCACCTTGTTACATGATTACCTTGTGGATTTAGAGAAATTAATAACTACATTCTATCGATGTAAAAAATGTTGTCAACGTGGCATTAGGTTTGGTTCAAAATATAAAATTTAGTAGGATTTAACCATAAAGGCTAGAATTTCAAATTGTTTAGAGACTTAGGAATATTATTTATTTATTATTATTATTTTTAGAGAAAAATAGGTAACATTATTTCATTTTATATTATCGGTTAAGGTTTTGAATATATGAAGCTATCACTATAACATCAACTCTTTTCAACAAATATAGTTCAGAGTGAGGAAGACCCCTAGTGGCTCAGTTTGGAATTGTCATCATCAAGGTGGCACACACTCAGGGGATTCAAGTCAATGTACTCACATTAGCCATCATAGCTTACCTCTAAAATTTTAAGCTTGGGTCTCCTCTTGGTAAGTGTCAAGAACTTACCAATCCACCCAACCACTAGAACTTAAGAATACTATTTTATTTGTACCTAATTTGTTTGTCGCTACACTTGATGATGTTGTTAAAGGCATGATTTTATAATTATAAGGGTGATTTTTAAAAAATAATAATATTAATTAATATTTATAAAATAGTATATATTATATTATTATAATAAATTAATATGATTTAATTTATTTAATACATATATAATAAAATAATATTATTTATCTATAATTTTAATATATAAACTATGGCTCTTATTGGAATTATTATTATTATTATTATTATTATTATTAAACCAAACTTGAGTAAGATATCTAACTCCATTGTATATTTAAATAAGATTTTTTACATATGGTTTCAAATCATTGGAATGTTACAAATTATAATTTAATGTTTACTATAATTTAATAAATGGGTTGTGTTTTTTTTAAGGAATGGAAATAAAATATCTTTTGTACAAATTATAGTTTAATGTTTAGTATAATTTTGTAAATGGGTTGCATTTTTTTTATGGAATGACAATGTGGTTGACAAAATACCATAAAGAGGTGTTGTTTTCATTGAGATGACATGTGTTTCAATCATGTAGTTCAGTTGAAGCTACACATTACATAGATATATGTGACATGCTAATGAACTTTGCATGTGTATCTAGCCAAGTTTTTTCTTTCCATCACATAAAATACATTGTGATCGCCCCTTACCATCATCACCCAACACACCTTAAAATATTTCACCTCTTTCATGTTATGCCTGGCTTTGCCCTTCCCCACCACTTCGACATTTCTCAATCTCGCAATGAAAAAAAATGTTTCCCCTATCACAACTAGCTCATTCCCATGTCATATGAAATAACACAATTTTCCACCATCAACTCCACCAAAAATATCAGATTATTGTTGCTTAACACTATGTGTACAAAAGGTGAAACAAGGTAAACAATCATGGTATTTGAGCTAGGTACAACTGAATATTACTCTTTCACTTTACAAAAATAAAACTTGCTTTACCAAAAGAGAAAAGTATATCCATTATGGCATAACTTGCACCTTTGGGGAAACTACTAGTTATATACAGATAAATACATTTAAACTATGATGTCCACATGTTTTATTATCATTTGACATGAAAAAAAGGTCTTTATGCAAAAGGATATATAAAGACAATTTGATTATTCAAGGGGTCTATAGACTTTTACAAAGTAATTTGGAGAGAACTTTGTCAATGCAAAATTATGTGGCCAAATAGAACCTGTAACTTGTCAGTCTACATGTTCATAGTTAAATCCAAAGGCTAAGATACATTGAATATAGGTGGTAACATTTCATTAGTCCAAAACAAAAATAATTTTCTCATATAACTCTAAATAAGTGTCAAATCTCTCACTCTAAATATTCTTCTTAACAACAAGTAATAAAGCCACATCACAACTTTTATTCACTAAGCATTCATTCCAACATAAATATTCAGAGCTGGAGTAGACACTTACATTATAGTGGACTCCCTCATTGAAGCATTGAATTATACTTAGTGTTTTGTTTTCAATGATGTACATCATAGACAACCCTAAAAAATGTAAAGGAAAGTTTGGTTATCCCTAGTTTAACACAATCCCCAAAATAAATCATTTTCCTTATCATTTTATAAACCTGTCAATCATATTAGGATTTTAAAGAAGTAAATCATTTTTTTAGATATCTACATGAAATTTCATAAATGAAAGAGAGATTTAAAAAAGCATATATGTAACAAATAGAACCGAACACATTCACAAAACTTCCAATAATATTTATTCAACTCAACCACAAGAAATACCTCAACCAACCATCACAAAAACCTAAAGTAAATCAACCCATTTGTAAGCAACCTAAACTGACTACACCCTATCAACATAATTTCAATTACACTTCCAACCCTCCTTCCTAGGAGCTCTTGCAACATTATGCACCTATATCTATTAATCCTCGAATGGGTTATGATGAATGGGATCCCATTGCAGAACTTTTTTATCTCCCATCACAAATACCTTACTTATAATTAATGAGAACTTATACCTATCATCTAAATCATCTAATGCAATTTTTTTTTTGAAATGAACATCCATTTTCTTCCTTCGGTAAGACATGAAGCTACCTTATTTAGATATGAAGATAGTATAACTCAATAATGTGAAGAAATTTCCATTCATGTTGATGAAACAATGGACATTTCTCTTTCACTTAAGTTCCCTATCGCTTCTATTATTCTCGATGAGATATTAATTTTTGGGGATGATCCTCCTCTATTAATTAACATCTAAATTGGTGATATCCAAGTTAAGCATGCATTAATTAAAAAAGGTTTATGTACTTGTATTGCATCCCTTGACTTTTTTAAGATACTTGGATATTCTAAGTGCAACCTCAAATCTACAGGTAGCACTTGTCAAGGATATGATAAGAGGCAAATTCCTCCTCTAGATTATGTTTGGCTTCCCATTACTATTCCTCCTATTAGCATCTATGTGAAAGTTATGATCTTTAATTTTTTGATTTCTTAAAACATCTTACCTGGTTGACCTTGGACTCATCATATGATAGCAGTTGCCTCATTTACATGTTAATACATCAAATTCCCCCATAATGGAACTATCTACAAGATTCAAGGAGACACGAACCCTTGGAATTTTGAATAATTTCAAGAATGTGGCATCTTTAAAATTAATACCCTTGAAAATTTTCCTAGTATCCCATTTAGGGAATCCCAAATCTTCAATTGTCCAGTTAATTCCACTTAAGGTTATCATGGTCACCCTAAACTAATTGGGAACATTACACCTAGCCTCTTAAACTCTGATGATGATGATTTGAATGAGAAAAGCCTCAAGTTATAAACCTCTGATTTATCTCCTCATACTATCATCCAAATTCCTCCTCCTTTGCAACCTTAATCCCATTAACCACTTGCTGATGATATACCAATTATCTTAACCAAGACTAGACATTCTATACATCACATGTCCTCTAAAAACAATGTCATTCCTATATATACCATCAACTTATATACACCTAAATATGATGATGGCTATGATTTAGACGACCCATTTTTAGTCAGATTCATCGAAACTAGAAATGTCAAAGTTATTCGATATCAATCTTCCTTATTTCATTCTTTTCATTCATCTTTTAACATTCCTTATTTTATAGTACCTAATATGAGTCTTCTTAATATTTATCACAAGGTAGATATGGATCACTCACATGGTACACATCCAATCATAACATATCCCCTAAAGAGTATTCTCATGCATCATACCATGATGGGCCCCTATTGCTTTACTAAATACAAATACCCTTACAGTTTGCTTCCTTCAGAGATGCTAACTATTGTTTTTAAACTTGCTACAAGGCCAACCTCACCTTTAGATGAGCATAGTCCAGTTTCTATTCTAGCCTTATTTTAAATGAGCCTACTCTAGTTTCTAATCCAACCCAACCTTTACTTGGTGATGGCCTTCTTCCTTTACCTCAACTTGATCCCATGACTATCCAATGGGAATATCAACCTTACTATGATATCCACAAAGTTACTGGTCATTGGACTAAATATTGCTAGTTATATCAATTACCCCCAACTTTTACTTCCACCTCTTTAGCTAGCAAGCCCCCAAATCCTACTAATAAATGTATTTGTTACTTTTATGGGAAAAATAACCACTCTTCCACTCATTTATACAAACTTAGGCAATATATAGACACATTTTGCCCAACTACTGCTCAGCTCAAAGACAAGGCCATACCTCCTCCTAAGTTATTACCAAAGTATATCCCTAAATATGGGGAAGTATACTATCTTTGGCACCAGTGTGTTACACATCATATTTATTGGTACCATATTCTCTACTAGTACCTTCATGAATTCCCATAGTCAACATCCATATTAGTCATTAATCCTTCCACATGTCACACATGCAAGAAGGATCCTCCTTATCTATAGGTTACACCTCCTTCTCAACCCATAGATACTATTCCCATTCAGACATCCATTCTTCTCTTTGAGAATCTTATGCATGAGATCTCTCATGAACATTAATCTTAGTTAGCTACACCTACATTTTTAGTTGAAAGATACAAAAGGAAGTCTTTGCACAACTTTTCATAAAGATCGATGATACTCTAGTTGCAGTCAAAATTTAACTTCATAGAGATGTTTTGGATGTCATGGATAATACTTGTAGTCAAATTTATAAGTATTTTTGAACACATCACGGTTTTATTTCACATTTTTTTATGTTATGATTTGGATTGGATTTATGATCTACTTTTATATATCTTATACACTTGACTATGGGTCAAATTTGGTTTCACTTATCTATTTTACATAAATCATTATATTATGCTTTAGGTATTTTATATGGTTTCATTTACTTTCATCTTTATTATGGTTTATTATCATTTTTTTCATGATTACACACTTATGAATTTACTTCTTTCATGAATTCACTTTTTTACAATGATTATTTTCTATCTTATCTCACTCAAAAAATAGATAATATTTATTATGACCTGGTTATGCAAACCTTGATTCCCTTAGTATTCTCTCTACCATATGATCCATTAGTAAACAAGACTTCTCATTGTATTACTACCATATACTAATCTAGTTTGGATCTCCTTTCTTATTTTTTTTTACTTTCACATACTAAGCATACATATGGTTGAAACTTGAGATTACATACTGGTTTATACGTAAGCCTAAGTGTTTAGTTAATCATATATTTGGATACTTAGTCTCTTTTCAAGTAAAGTCTAAAGCTTATTAATGTGTATAACTTTTATTAATAATGTTGGTTATTATAAAGATATAAGGAGGAGTAATCATAAAATCCATAAAAAAATTTAAAAGCCAAATCATTTAAACAAAGGTATTGATTCAAAAAGGCAACATACAAATTCAAAAGTTTAATCGCACCAAAAGACATGATTCATAGCACATATCCTATTTCTAATTGAAGCTCAAACTCCACAATTGGCCTCATGATAGAGTTGAGGTATATTGGGGTGTGATAGGCCATTAGATTGGGATAGGAGAGTAAAAAAATCTATAAATTCTATTTACTTTCTCACACAAGTACACAATCTTCACAGTAGACCGATGACTTTGTAAAAGGTCTTGAGGAATGGGGAACATGTTGTGCGAAAGGTAGGTCCATTTCACTTTTCTATTTCATATAACCTTCTTGAGTTGATTTTAGTATCTCACCTATTTGCCTATACACCTATATGCTAATTATGAATAGGTATCTTTTGTATTTTGATGGTCACTAGACTTTAATGTCTCTCCTTTATACCTAGTATGTGATAAGCATTCCATATAACTCATTATATCTAATACAAACTATCCATAAGTGTTTCCTTTTAGTTATATATTGCATTACATTTAATAGTTAAGGTCTTATTTAAGTAGGAAATAATTGAAATTTTACTTTGTTTGTATGTGATACATTGTTGATTTTTACCTTTTTATTGGGTCCAATTTGGATGAAATGAGCACAAATTTGTGTACAAAACACATCCTTATGGTGGGATAATTTTAATAAGACATAAAAAAGTTTTGTCAACTTTTTTTGGCTACAATTTTGAGGATTCAATGAACGAGATCCAAATATCTGATGCTCCAAAGATGCTCTAAAGACACTCTGAAGATGGTCTAAAGGTGCTCTGAAGATGCTTTAAAGGTGCTTCAAAGACCTGTACAGAATGCTCCAAAGATGTCTAGATGGATCCTACTAATCAAGATAGTGATTCTAAAGGTATGTATTATATATAAATAGACTTTTCATATTTATATATCTTATTTTAGACATTACTATTAATAGTAATAGTCTAAAATGAACCAGATATATTTATACTTCTATTTTTTTAAAATAGGATAAATCTCTTTAGATCTATGTTAGTTATTTTCCATATATTTTTAGTTGAGTTAGTTCTAATGCCTTCCTATATACATGGGATCTAATTTATAAATCATCTGTGTTTTGAATAAGCAAATTTGGCCATTTAAATCACTAGATTTTTTATTCTATGAATAGATGTTGAGATGTGCTTTAAATACATATCTCCTTCTCATTCCAGATAGTGAGTGAGTGAGAAAGTTTTTGAAATTAGTTAATCAATTATAAATCAAAATAATCATTATAGTTTATTTTTTAATATTTGTATATGTTCCCTTGACAATGAAATAAATTTCAACATTCATTTTCATTACTAAGTAAAGTTGTTCCTATTCTGAGGAAGGAACAAGGGCCCACTTCTCTCCAAAAATCAAGACAAATTGGTACTTTTAATTTATAGCTTAGAAGTATTTATTTTTAGTTATAATTCATTTAATTCAAAAGTGTAATTTCCTTTTAAAACACAAGAGTGATTTTTTTCAAATGTAAGAGTGATTTCCTTTTCAATGCAAGAGTGATTTCCTTTTCAAAACAAAGAATGAAATTCCTTTAATGCTAGTGTGTTTCCATTACATGCAAGGTTGTTTCAATTTAATTCAAGTGATTTTTATTTATGAAATATTATGTCTTTCAATTTCATATAAAGTGAAGTTTGTTAACCTATCTCCATATTCAGAATTTGTCAAGAGTAGTCTAAGTGACAGTAGAAAATATCCTCACATTATGGAATATCACATTGTCCTACCCAGTTAGGCAAGTCAAGTGAGGACACCATAATGTCTTATGCTAGATGTTTAAGTTTTGGATGTTGATGGTATGAATGTTATAGGAGATCTTGAATTAGTAAACCTTTTGGATTTAGTTTTCTATAAAATAGAGTTAAAATCTTATTTATTATTCTTAGGATTTAGACACCATAAAATTAGTAAACCCCTTAAATAGTGAACTATAAACTCCAAAATCAAATGATCTCATTGCATATATCCTTGGACACTAGCCTTGGTAAAAAATGACACCAATCCATTGATTGGTTAAATGAGAGGTATAATGATAGCCTATCATTTTTATGCCATTATCAAGGACATTCATCAATAAGTGTTAGTGAGATCTTACATTAGAATTATACAAAGAAATTCAAAAACATTCATAAAACTTAAAAACCCAAAAACAATCTAGGAATATTTAGATTTACGAACTGCCCAAGAGATTATAAAAGATAATTTATCTCTAAGGGATCCTAAATAAATCAATAAGAAGAGATGGTCCAATCAATACTGGAAAGATCAAGGAGCAAAAGAAAGGCAATTGAAAGTTGTATACAAACTTTTTCTGATTCATCCCCTGAACAAGGTTCATCCTCCCAAATAGATCATACAAGAAGAATCCTATTCAAGACATCTTCTCCTAGAGGGAAAATTGATCCTAAAAATCCTCTTTTTGAAATAGTCAGATTTGATCCATAAGCTCTACAAGAAGAAGATCTGATCACCAATAAGATTCCCCTCCTAAGGTAGACCATAGGTTGAGCACCCAAGAAGAGAATTTAGATTGGAATGATAACCAAAGTTGGGAAGAAAATATGGGAGATGAGCATGCACATGTGGAAAACCTTAATTGACATCTCCAATAGGACATAACCTTTTCCTATTTAATCAGCTTAGGTCCTGATGACAAAACTTCCATGAAAAATATCTCACCATCTATTTTAGCTACTTTTAGAGATAAATCCATAGAGTATCCATATCAGTTCCTCTTTGAATTCCAAGTTCTCTGCCAAACATATGACTATGTCACAGATAATAAAAAGTTAAAGCTATTTCCATCTACACTCAAGGATGCAGCCATGAGATGGTTCATGGGCCTTGAGAGTAAATCCATCACTACTTGAGATGAAAGGAAAACTACATTTCTAAAGAAATATCAGGATTATTATAGAGTTAGAGAAAGAAAGGAAGAATTTTTAAGATCAAACAAAATGAAGATGAAAACTTAGAATATTATCTTGATAGGTTTATATTTACAGATAAATGGAGTGGTTACCAAATCACTAAGGAGGTCATCAAGATAGTATTTATTAAAGTGTTAGATGATGATGCACATAATGCTTTGAACCTAATGGGAAAGGGTGATATTGATAAGTTAACATTTCATCAAATTATAATATTGTGTACTAACTTCTCTAGAATAAGACCAAGCATAAGGAAATTAAGGTTAGGAAAATCACCTAAATTTGGCTAATTAATGGAAGAATTTGCCAATTTCATGATAGACATTTTTGTACAATTGACATCCACATTATATGGCCTCAAATCAAAAGACAATGCTATCAACACTGACAGTTGTCAATATATTGTCCTAGATGTAGACTCAAACATGTGACAAAAGATTATCTCTTAGACAAAATAGAGGTATGTCATATTTGTGACCTAGACCATGACACCAAAAATTTTGAACACCTTCCTACTGTAAGAAACCAAATGAAACATGCAACATATATAGTTGAAGAAGTGAACTTTATTCAAAGACAAGGAAATTAGTACTCCCAACCTCAAAATCAATTTGGCCTAAGATTTCTTCCCAATCCATGGATGGCACCATGGACTAGACAAGTCACACCACCAATGTGGGGACCACCATAACCACAACCATGGGGTAATTAAGAAAGGATGCCATATATGCGGGGAATGCATCAAAAATCTTCACAACCTTGGGCATAGCAGTAAAACCAACAAGCACACTGGGTACAATAGTCACCACCTCAATGGTCAAATCAATAGTATCATCCATAAAGAAGGTTTCCTCCACCATAAACCTTGATGCCTTCAAAACCTCATCCACCACCAATTGAGCAGCAAGTTAACCAACCACAGTTACCTACCTAACCAGTAGAAAATCCAAATAATAAATAAAATACACCTATTTATGGAGTTGATCAAGAAAGTAATGCTACAAGTGGTTTAGTTGAATGTAATAATATTCAAGTTAGATCATGGAAGGTAGTATGAGATTCACCCATTACCAAAACTAAAATTCACAATGATGAAAACACTCTTGAATCACCTATAGTCCAAGAACCAACTAAAGAAAAGTTATAAGCCATAACTACACCAACCATAATTCAAGATCCCCCTTCTATTCCATTTCCTTAGAGATTTAAGGAAAAGAAACCTAGGGAAGATTCTGAATTAGTGCATGGATTAAAAGAGATGAAGATAAAAATTACACTATTAAGATTTATTAAAAATATTCTTGAGTTGAATCAAATCATTAAAGGATTATGCATCAAAGCACCAATAATAAAGAAGCAATATCTTAAAACAATTCAGGCAACAAGAAAAATTATTGATTTACTAGCAGAAAACATACTCATTACTAAATATGGAGATCTTCATAGTCCTATGATGACTATGACAATCAGGAACAAGTTTATTCCAAATGTGCTTATAGATCTAAGTGTTAGGTTGTGGAGATAAAAGCTTCACCCAGATGCAAACATGGAGGAGGTTGCTGAGTGTCACAGTCACCGATGTCGGTAGGCCAACCGACGTCGGTCATAGGTCAACAAAAAGCAACTGACATCGGTCAGGAGTCGACCGACGTCGGTCACCTCCAGACAGACAAGAACCAATGTCGGTCACCTATGTGATTCCAGAACTACTTGTTGACGGATAGTTAGTTTGTTGAACCGGTTGTTTGCATGTTAAATACTAATTCGAGTCTTGAGCCACTTATCTAATTATTGTATGCATGGGATCTATATAATAGACTCATGGGTTGTATTGTAAAGTGAAGAACCAGAAGAGTTCTTTCATTGGTGGAATCACAGGGGTTCTTCCAGGTATGTAAGATCAGGGTTGATATCTAGGTTGTTGCAAGATCAAGGAGGAGATGTACATGGGTAAGTAAGATCAGTTGATCTGCAGGGGTGTGTGTGTACGAGGTCAAAGGTAGATCTTTGGGGTAGCAAGATCAAAGGTGACAGCAACACATCAAGGAGTAAGATCAGGGGAGATCTACTTGGAGTACCAATTCGTACTCAATTGTACTGGCAGTATTGTACTAACTGGTTGAGGTGAATAACAACTCTGTGTTAGCCATTTGTTGTGACCTGTATTGAGAGAAGATAAATCTTGAGGGAAGATTACTGGTATGCCCACAAAGTGGATGAAAGAGTGTGATCTCTTTTTTTTAATTTTTTTTTGGAATGAGTTGAATACAATTGTGTGTTGCCTCTCATCTTTTGTGTTATTTCTAATTTCTAGTTACTTGTTACTTCTGGTTAATTTTGCATTTAGTTGCTTATACAAATGTAATCATATGTGCTCTTAAATTTGACAAGTTGTGTCAGAGCTTTGTGGAACCTAGGTCCTATCAATTGGTATCAGAGTGAGGTTAGAGGTTCTCAGAGCGAGGTTCACTAACACCTTGGTCCCAGAGTGTGTTAAGTGGTTTTTTGATTACAGGTCACTCTCAGGGGTTCCTGATTGAGTGGGAGTATAGCAATGGCAGAAGAAGGTAAGCTAAGAATGGAGAAATTCAGACACAGGCGTAGCACCACAGGGTGTGTGGTGGTTGGTCTTCAAGATTGATCTTGAAGAGGGATACAAGCCAAGATACAAATTAGATAATGTACTGGTACAGGTACAGGTGCAGTTGTTTATCTCCAAGTGGGATATTGTTAGGTTGTGGAGCTAAAAGCTTCACCCATATGCAAACATGGAGGAGGTTGCTGAGTGTCATAGTCGTCGACGTCAGTAGGCCAACCGACATCAGTCATAGGTCGACAGAAAGCAACTGACATCGGTCAGGAGTCAGGTAACGTTGGTCACCTCCAGACAAACAGGGACCAACGTCGGTCGCCTGTGTGGTTCCAAAACTGCTTGTTGATGGACAGTTAGTTTGTTAAACCAGTTGTTTGCATGTTAAAGACTAATTCAAGTCTTGAGCCGCTTGTCTAATTTTTGTATGCATGGGATCTATATAATAGACTCATGAGATGTATTTTAAAGTGTTGAACTAGAAGAGTTCTTCCATTAGTGGAATCATAGGGGTTCTTCCAGGTATGTAAGATCAGGGTTGATCTGCAGGTTGTTGCAAGATCAGGGAGGAGATCTATATGGGTAAGTAAGATCGATTGATCTGTAGGGGTGTGTGTGTGCAAGGTCAAAGGTAGATCTTTGGGGTAGCAAGATTAAAGGTGACAGCAACACATCAAGGAGCAAGATCAGGTGAGATATACTTGGAGTATCGGTTCGTACTTAGTTGTACTGGCAGTATTGTACTGACTGGTTGAGGTGAACAACAGCTCTGTGGTAGCCATTTGTTGTTACCTATATTGAAAGAAGATAACTCTTGAGGGAAGATTACTGGTATGCCCACGAAGTGGATGAAAGAGTGTGATCTCTTTGTTGTAATTTTCTTCTGGAATGAGTTGAATACAATTGTGTGTTGCCTCTCATATTCTGTGTTATTTTTTATTTCTATTTACTTATTACTTCTGGTTAATTTCACATTTAGTTGCTTATACAAATGTAATTATATGTGCTCTTAAATCTAACAAGTTGTGTCAGAGCTTTGTGAAACCTAGGTCCTATCACTAAGTGTTTCCATCAACACAATAGAGTCTTTATCTCTTATAGGGCTTCAACCTCCCACTACAATCTTAAAAATGAGATATCAATCCATTACTGCCCCTAAAGGAATCATAGAGAATGTACTAGTCACCATATAATCCTAAGAATACCCTATGGATTTCATGGTCTTTCAACCTAAAACAAAGAGGGCCGTATATCCAATCATTTTTGGTAGACCTTGGTTAGCTACAATTGTAGCACAAATTGACTATAGATTTGGAAATGTGACCATTTCTAATGGAATTCATGGTAAACAGATATCTCTCTATCCACCTACTAGATCTTTAGTGGGTCTTTTTGAAAAAATATGGGTGAATCATCCTAAACAAAACCAAACTAGTGTGTCTTCCTTAGCCATGGTTACTATCAAAGAACATGTCTAAGAATTTGAGGAACAAATAACAGAAGATTTAGACCAAGAAATTGTAGCTCCAAGTTTGAAAATTTTGCATTGAATTATGACAAATTTTCTCTAAAGTCTGAAAGCCTAGCTTTGAAGATCGATAGCTTTACTATGAAGACTAGAAGCTTAGCTGTGAATACTAGTGGCTTAGTTCTAAAGACTTATAGTTACGCTTCAAAGATGAAAAATTATGAATGGGAAGAATCCACCTCCATTATTGAGAATCAAGACAGTGTTATAAGATCACCAAACATACTATCTAGTCCATAAGACATTGAATAATCCATAGTTGACTGGACTCAAAATGACTAGAATTCATTTTTACATGATTTTCATTATCCATTAACCAATATGCTTTCTACAAGTGAAACATTTTACAAGGACATAGATACACTTCATATATTACTACCACACACATGTCCATTCAATGCTTTGATGAGTGAATACAAACAGTTAAATTCTATTGTTTGAGGCACTAAACAAATTGCAATCCAACCTGGTAAAGTGTTAACTATCAATAGTTGGTTGACTGATCAATAAGAAAAAAAGTGTTTGATGTATTGATACAACACACAAAATATTTTTCTTGTGATTATAGTGATATGAAAGGAATACATCCTTGTGTTTGTACACATCACATCTATACTAAAAATGTTACACTAGTCAGACAACCATAACGGAGGATTAATCCAGCCTTGAAAGAAACTATTAAGGAGATAGAAAAAATATTGGAAGTTGGTTTTATCTATCCCATATCTGATAGCCAATGGGTTTCACCTTTGGTTATTGAGCCTAAAAATAATAAAAAATGAAGATTTTATGTAGACTATAAAGAACTGAATAAAGCCACTATGAGAGACTATTTTCCCTTTCCTTTTAATGATCATGTTTTAGACAATTTGGTAGGAAAATAAAAAATTTATTTCTTAGATGGATTAAGTGGATATAATCAAATCAGAATAACCCCTAAAAATTAAGATAAGCCTACATTCACCTACCCCTAGGGAACATATGCTTATACAATCTTTTTTGGATTGTGAAATGCATCTGCTACCTTTCAGCATGCAGTGTTAGCCATCTTTTTTGATCTTACAAATGATTGTCTATAAGTGTGCATAGATGATTTCACTATCCATGGTACTACATTTGATGAAGCTTTGAATAATTTAGATAACATACTTACCAAATGTGAAGAACACCAAGTATCTTTAAGTCTTGAGAAATGCATCATAATGGCTGATGAAGGGATAATCTTAGGACATCATATCTCTTCTCAAAGAATAAAAGTAGATCCAAAAAATATTAAGGTAATTTCTAATCTCCCCATTCCACAAACACAAATTGATGTTAAAAGTTTTTTCAGTTATGTAGGTTATTATAAAATATTTATTGAAGACTTCAACAAGATAGTTTCCCTTATGTTTTATTTCTTAGCAAAATATAGTGAATTTGTATGGACTAATAAGTGTCAAGAAGCTTTTGAAATATTAAAGAATAAACTCATAACTTATTTAGTCTTGAAAGGCCTTGATTGGAAAAATCCTTTTTATATCTATACTAATGCTTCCAATAATGCATTAGGAGTAGTTATAGGACAACGAGATGAGGATGGAAAAATTTATGCCATTTATTATGACAACAAAAATATCACTCTCATAGAGAAGAATTACACTACCACAGAAAAAGAATTTATTACTATTGCCTATGTTATAAACAAGTTTAGGCATTACATTACTAGTTATCAGATATTTATCTACACAGATCATTATGATATTAAATGCTTAACAAATAAATCAATAGTAGGTATGAAAATAATTATATGGTTACTATTATTACAAAAATTTGACATTACCATTATCAACAAACCTGGAAAGTATAATGTTATTTCTGATTTTTTATCTAGATTGATCATGTTAGTGTAGGTTTTTATTTTTTCCTATTATTTAATTACGAAAATTATATATTTGTGCATACATGGAGTTTTTCTACATTTGTGGGATAGACTAGCTTATATGGAGATGTGTGTCATAGATGTGTCATAGGTGTCATAAGAATGTCATAAGTAACTCCTTTCACCGGCTATTCTGGGTATGGGAGTTACTTCTCTATTCCTAGCACCCTGTCACCACCTTTCATGGAGGAGTTACAGTCTATTCTTGGGGTGCTTTAACCACCTTTTATGGAGGAGTTACTTACGTGCTCTCCTATAGGTATTCTTCACTTTGGCCATCTTATGTTAATGGAATATTGGCTTTTCTCTAAATTGTCTATGTAATTGTCTCTTGTTTGATTTCATTTACTTTAGCATTTTGTGGTATTCACTTGCTTCGTTCTGTGCAACCACGACTCATGCATCCTCGTTATTCAGACCTTGGCAAATCCTCTGATATAGTATCAGACCCACCCCGATAATTGGTTGTCTATTTTGCTATTGCTTTCATTGAAATCTAGAGCTTTGTTAAGGCATTTTTTTATCAAATTTGAAAAAATTTGGGAGATATTGCTATTTCTCTATACTCTTGTTTCTTCCACGACTTGTTTGGTCTCTCCATATACATGTAGGCGAGATTTTGCAAGATCCAATAATCTTGTTTCTGTTAATTGACTTGCATATTTTGTGTTTTAATTAGAATTGCAGATTGTCACATGCCTTTGCAATCTCTTGGTAGCTGATTCTACCTTTGCATGCCATTTTTTGGTTGCTGGGGTCATTTTTTTTAAGTAAAGGTGTCTGTTTTACACTAGATCTGCATCTTCCATACATCAGCAAGAAAAATGCCTTCTGGGTTTTGTTTGCAGCCCAAAAAAACCATTTGGGTATCTTTCATTTTTTGCATACATTCTGTATACTTTACAGAAACACGCTTAAAAATCTATAGCAGGTCCCCTCTCCATTGGCAGTTGCAATTTTGAATGTAGTTTTCAAATGCTCTGTTCTTGCTCATACGGACTCCTTTTCCCACATCTTTTTTTTAGCTATTTTTTCATGCTCTATGCACTAGTGTAGACCTATTTTTATTTTGATACTAATATTTTTTATAAATAGCAGATTTTCAGTCGTGACATTGCACAGTTCTCGTTTTGGAAACTTTGGAGGATCATCACTTTCACATAATACCTTGTATCGAGATGATTATTTTTTTAAAAGTGCATGATTTTTTGAGTAGATCGTAATGGTGCTATTTATTTCTCTGGATATTATGCCAAAGTTGTATTTTCAGCATATGCTCTTCATGAGGGTTTTGTAATGCATTGAAATCAAGACCACTTAGAATTTCTTACTAGTGGTAGTTGTAAACGCACTAATATAAAGTGCCAAATTATATTTTTTTGGGAGGGGTTCTTTGATTGAGCAATATTTGAGTTTTTTTAAAGCTTGTATATTTGATTGTCGAAGATAAAGGGTGAGGCCCGGGTTGGCAGGAGGCCAATTCCCCCTCACAAAGACCTCCTTTGAATTCCTCACTCTATGACGAGTCCAACGAGTGGTTGGAAGGCCACTTTCTCTCTCAAAAAAAGAAATTTTTAAATATTTTAGTGCTATTTTTTTTCAAAAACACTAGTTTACGAGAAATTAAATCTTTAATATCTTGCAAACGGTAGCTCAGATTTGGGTGCCATTTTTTGAAAAAGTGTTTGTATTTCAATTTTCCACAGTGTAAGCTTTTTATTTGTAAAAATGCACTAGTTTATAAAGTGCCTAAAATTTAGGTCTCCTAAGACGCATTTTCGACTAAGTCTGGTGTCATGTTTGCTGAAAGTCTTGCACTGATTGCTCTAAGATGCATTCTCGACTAAGACTAACATCTTTTAAGTGTGAACTTGCATATTTGGTGGGCTCAACATTTCAGAGGGGTGTGATTGCTTTTCATCACTTGCAATATTTGCTTTCATTCTCTTTTCTACATAATTTCACAACTTGCAATCAACACTTCACCTAAACTTAGCTTAAAATAGATTTTTTTCAATTTAAACCCATAACACCCTTAAAATATCATGAATGGAATGTTAAAATATCAATCATTCTTAAAATCAAAGGGTTGTATAGGATCACCATGGGTACTGAAGTAGAACCCAGCACTGATGCTGAAAAGGTCAAGTGGTACAACCATAGTGATGAAGCCTATGGATTACTAAGCTTATCTGTGTCTCCAAAACTTCTCTTCCATTTAGAAACCTCCAAGACTCCCAAAGACATATGGGATACCCTAGAAACCTTATTTGGGAAGCTTGATGAGATGAGAGGTCATGAGCCTGAAAAGGAACTCATAAGTTTAAGTCCTAGCAACTTTGACACCCTACAGGACTTTTTCACTAAGTTTAAGGCCCTTAAATTACAATTGAAAGAATGTGGGATAGAGAAGAAAGATGATCAACTCATCTTTTTTATTCTCGCTATGTTAGGTCTAAGTTATTCAGTCTTTGTCTCCACTTTCCATGCCACAAAAAGTGCCCTTGGCACTACATGGAAAATGCCTTCTTTGGATTCATTCATTGCCAACTTGACTAGGGAGCAAGATAAGCTAATTCAAATGGGCACAATGAAGTCTACTCAACCCCAAGTTTTGATAGCTGGAAATGGTAAGGATAAGACTTCAACAAAGGAGAAGAAGAAAAAGAATAAGGACCAGGAGAAGAAGAAAGAAATCAACAATCTTGCCAAAAACAACACTGAGTCTTTCTCTTTCAATGCTAAACCTAAGAAAGAGAAGGTTAAGTGTGCCTATTGTAAAAAGACAGGGCATGATGAACATAAATGCATGAAAAAATAAATAGATCACCTAACTCATCTTCTAGAGAAGCACAACATAGGTGTTGTTGAGTCCATCAAGCGGAATTCATCTACCCAAGATTCTACTAAGGCAAAAGGCAAGGGTAAGGAAACATGAAAGGGTAAGGCCCTTGTAGCTACAGCAGATTTTACATCTTCATGGGTCATTGACTCAAGTGCTTCTCACCACATGGGCTCTTCCCTTGTTGAGTTTTCATCTTTAGAGCCTTGTAGCATGACTTCAATTAGTTTGGGTGATGGCACATCAGTTTTCATTGCAAGGAGAGGGTTAGTTGAAATGAAAGGAGAAACATTAAATAATGTTCTAAGTGTTCCTTCTCTTTCAACCAATCTCCTATCAGTTTACCAAATCACTCACATTGGTTAGGGCATAAGATTTGAGTTTTCACTAGATTCAGTGGATATCAAAGAGTTGCATAGTGATACTACAGTGGCAGTGGGTAGGGAAGATCACCAAGCAAGGTTATACACCTTCTCACATTTTGCACCTGATTCTTTTCCAACGGCATTGTTGACTCATTCAAATAGAGTTAGCAAATTATGGCATGAGCGGTTTGGCCACCTTAACTACTGCTACCTTGAATAACTTTGCAAAAATGACATGGTCATTGGCTTGCCTCATGTCCAATTCTCAAAAGGACTTTGCGAGGGGTGCTCCCTTGGGAAGCATCCCAAGAAAAATTTGACAAAGGCAAAGCTTGGAGGGCTTCACAACCTTTGGAGTTAGTCCACAGTGATGTATCGGGACCCTTTCCCAAACCATCTTTCACAAGAGCCAAGTACATCCTCACTTTCATTGATGATTTCTCTAGGTACACTTGGATATATTTTCTCAAACAAAAGTCTGAAGTGTTTGAGAATTTTCTAGAATTCAAGGCTCTTGTTGAAAAATAGAGTGAGAAATCCATCAAGGTTCTTCAAACTGATAATGGAGGGGAGTATGTCAGCAATAGGTTTGAGTAGTTTTGCACCATAGAGGGAATTGATTTGTAGCACATAGTCACTTACAGTCCTTCACAAAATGGGGTTACAAAATGCAAAAATAGGTTCTTAAAAGAGATGGGTAACTGTATGATTCACTCCAAATCCTTAGCACCACAGTACTAGGCTAAAGCCATCAATTGTGCTTGCTACATTCAAAACAAGGTTCCTCACAAAGCTTTAAAAGGGATAACACCTTTTGAAGCTTGGCATAAAAGGAAACCTGATGTTGATCACCTTAAATTTTATAGATCCCTAGCCATGGCCCACATATCGAAGAAGAAATGTAAAGCTATGGAACGTTAGTCTAAGCCTTGCAACTTTGTAAGATATTCAGATGGTATTAAGGGGTATCGCCTTCTAAATTTGACCACTCATGAGTTGTTCTTTGAGATAAGTGTCCACTTTCAGGAGAGACTCAACATTGGCACTTCTTTTCCCTCATCAGGCCTAGTTGTCGGGACCCATTTTATATTTCCACACTGCCCACCTAAGCTACGCTTATGGGAGGGTGTTAGTGTAATTTTTTATTTTTCCTTATTATTTAATTAGGGAAATTATATATTTGTGCATACATGGAGTTTTCTTACATTTGTGGGATAGGCTAGCTTATGTGGAGATGTGTGTCATAGATGTGTCATAGGTGTCATTAGAATGTCATAAGTAACTCTTTTGACTGGCTATTCTGGGTATGGGAGTTACTTTTCTATTCTTAGCACCCTATCACCACCTTTCATGGAGGATTTATAGTCTATTCTTGGGGTTCTTTGACCACCTTTTGTGGAGGAGTTACTTACTTGCTCTCCTATATGTATTCTTCACTTTGGCCATTTTATGTTAATGGAATATTGGTTTTTTTTCCAAATTGTCTATGCAATTGTCTCTTGTTTGATTTCATTTACTTTAGCATTTTGTGGTATTCACTTGCTTCGTCACGTGAAACCATGACTCGTGCATCCTCATTATTTGGACCTTGGCGAATCCTCTGATAGATCACTATAGGTGAAGATGAACTTATGGAGGACTTTTTTCCAAATGAAAAACTATTTTCTATACCTACATACTCCCCATGGTTTGTATACATAGAAAATTACTTGGAAACAAGGAATTTTCCTCATTCCTCTACTTTTAAATAAATAAAACATTTGGTTAAATCTAATTCTCATTTCAAATGGTTTAAAAGAATCTTGTTTAAAATTAGACCTGATCATGTACTTCACAGGTGTGTCAAAGAAGATGAAGTGTATGACATCATAAGAACATGCCATAGTGAACCAAGAGGAGGATATTATTTAGAAAAAAGTACCATTCATAAGATCTTTGGTGTAGGTTACTACTGACCATTTCTTTACAAGACTATCAAAAGGTTTATATGGCAATGTTATCTTTGCCAAAGGATGGGTAAGCCTACTTTATCCTTTGAAATGCCTCTTCATCCTCAAATAATTTTAGAAAAAATTAAGAAATGGGGTTTGGATTTTGATGGACCAATCAACCCACCATCTCAAGGAAAATAATATTTAGTAGTATGTACTAATTATGTTACTAAGTGAGCTGAAGTGCAAGAACTCACCTTTGTTAGGGAAGAAATGGTTGTTGATTTCCTATATCATAAGATCATGATAAGATTTGGAACTCCTAGATCTATTGTTTTAGATCAAGGGCCCCAATTCATGTTTAACATGATCAAATTTTTTATAGATCTATAATAAATCAATCACAAGAAATCTTCACTATATCATCCCCAAGCTAATGGGCAAGTGGAGGTCACCAACCGAGAGCTAGAAAACATTCTAACCAAGATAGTGAACATCAATAGAAAATCTTGGGTAGAAAAAGTACCTGAAGCAGTTTGGACATAAAATACATAGAAGAAAATTATAGGATTCTCTTCATATAAACTTGTGTATGGAAAGAAAACTTTATTACCAATAGAGTTTAAATTGTAAACATTGAAGATAATAGCTGATATGGGATTTGACCTTGATGAAACACATAAATAAAAAATAATGCAACTAAATAGGTTGGATGAATTAAGAATGGATCCACTCACTTAAACCAACATGACCTAGAAATAGAGAAAATAGTAACATGATACTCACATTAGAGAAAGACAATTTCAATAAGGAGATTGGGTTCTTCCATTTGCTTCTAAATTATAAAATTTTAAGGGTAAGCTTAAGACAAGATGGTTGAGACCATACCTAATCAAAACCATTTTTAATAATGTCTCTGTCTAGCTTTAACCAATTTATGGTGACCAAATGACACTTTTGGTCAATAGTCACATGCTTAAGGTATGCAGAAGACCTCTCAACAAGGTAGAGTTTATTAAGTAGAATCAAGACCAATTTGACCTTTTGAAAGAACCTAGTTCTTACACTAAGGCCAAATGATCTTTACAATAGACATTCAATAAAGGAAGATTACTAAAAACCAATAAATGGTGGTTCTTCTTCCTTTAAAATTCAGAAAATATCAAAAATATAAAATAAAAAAATAAAAATATTAAAAGGTGAAAATTAGTAAATGACCTTTTTAGAGGAAAAATTCTACAATAAAATATGAATTTTTATCAACTAACCTATCTTCTTGGACTTGTTTATCCCTGTAGAACACATGGTAACTCTAAAATATAGGCATGGATTCGTACGACAATGATACAATTGTCTTTTTCCCCAAAAGATTATCCATTTTCTATTTCATGTCATGTATATGTAATCATTAGACAGTTAAAAATTTTCAATTGGATAAGTTTTGGTGATGTCATGTGGATATGATGAAGTCAGTAGCATCATCATCATATTTAAAGATTTGATGTGAAGTTGTTTTAAAAAAAACTTTTCAAAAGATATGAAGTGATGTGAAAATCATTGTGAATATTGCTTTAAGTGTTGCCAATTATGACCCTTACACCACGTCATTCATAATAATCAAAAAAATATTTTCTCATTAAATATCACATGCTTTGAAGTGCTTGTCATAATTGTTACCATAAATTTTGTCATAATTTCATAATATATCTTCATTTTATCTTTATTATTGCCATTATCCATTATTACATCATATCCCTAATTTCTTGCCTTCCTTTGTATATCATGCAATTTAAAGCTCCATTTTTTCATAGTGTAATCAAGTTTTCAAGAAAATACTCACAACTTAAAAGATGGGAAGAAGGAAGAAGAAAAGTGAACCAGAATCATCAGGCGTGTTACTTTACAATGAGTCAAATAGAGATATTTTTAGTTAGTAGGATGGTTGAATTTTCTAAAAATGTTTCAGGATTAAGAAGATATTGTGCAAGAATTATTTGAAAATTTTGATGAGGACCATTCTATTGTTAGAGGTAAACACATTCTAGTAGATCCCTCTATGATCAGTGCACTCTCTAAAATTCTTGAGGAGGGTGTAGTTGTCATAGATAAATTAAGTTTTGTTGACTTAATTCAAATTTTCATTGAATGAAATGAGTTCCATCCCAAATTGACCAAGCTATCGTCGTTGTATTTGTATAGCAAAATTTAAATGGCCGCATTTCACATCTTCTAACTTCTTCTCATTTACATGACAATTATATATCATGTTATCTGTATTTTCACATTACTTCATTAGACTAATTACATAAGACTCTATGTTTAATCCACATAAGGTATGGATAGATTAATTATGAGAGAAAAATTTCCACATCCATGGTAGAATGTTGCATTCTAGGTTATGAAATATCTTACTTATGATAGTCAATTTATAGTGGTCGGTAGAGATTCCATGTGACTTTTTATTCACTTGAGAAAAGGAGATGTTTGAGTATATTAATAGGTAAATCTTCCATATTTTCTTCACAATTCCATAATTAATGTTATTTTGAAATCTAAAATAGGTATTGGGTCCATTAGACACCATGGTTTAGTTTATCTTATCTGTTGACATCATTTTTTGAAAAAACCTAAGGGTGAAAAGGCCTAGTCCTCCTTTCCCCATAAGGACTCCCAAATTTTTTTTAGGAAATGAATATGCCCAATTCCTCCATCCACAATAACACAAATTAAATAAGGCCCATCTTAGACACCCTTAGCTCTGAATATGTTGCACTGAAGATCAAAAAGATGAATGGGGTTTCCTTAGAAAACCCTAATCCTCCAGTCAAACTCTAACAAAGTCATCAACTCATTATATAGGAAGAAGAAGAAGAAGATATATAAGAGACTAAGATTTTGGGAAGCCTAAGCTCTCCCATAAAAGTTACAGATGCTAAATAAGTATTTGTAGAAGAAATTTATGCACAAGAAATTTTTGTTGAAGAAGAAACCCTTGTAGAAGAAATTGTAGATCAAGAAGTAGAAAGACCTTTACCCTCTATAGGTGATAAGGGTAAAGCTCCATTTATATAATAAGGTCCATCTTCCTCCCAGCCTAATAATGAATAAGAAGATTTCTAGCATGTCATGGATCTGTCCTGGCATAAAGAGATAATTCGACAACAACAGGTAGAATTAAATTTTCTTTGTTCAACATTACAAGGTAAAAACCAAATTACTTCCAATTTGGAAATATGTAAGGAATATA
This sequence comes from Torreya grandis, assembly GCA_037957365.1. Lineage (NCBI taxonomy): Eukaryota > Viridiplantae > Streptophyta > Pinopsida > Cupressales > Taxaceae > Torreya > Torreya grandis. Next base: position 223,411 of record JARHVA010004377.1, on the reverse strand, counting down.
TTGCTTAGGTTAGGGCACAAGAATTAATTCTTAAAATAATGAATGCTGAAAAGACAAGAATACACAATTTGATGTGTTCTCAAATTTATGAATTGAGTACTTTACAAAATTCCATTGCTAATAAGTATACTCAAATTGTTAATTTACAAAATTCTATTGTTCATAAAGATACTCAGAATAATAATCTATGCCAGTTTATTTTTGATATAAATGCATTGATTTTTCAACACACTAATATAATATAAGAGCTACCCAATTAGACTATTGAGTTACAAGCCTCTCTACAATCCATGGAAAGGGATACAAGGGAAATGGCAATTTACAATGAAGGACCTATAAGATATATTCCTTCCTTTCCCCTTCCACTCCATGAAATGATTTTAGTTTGGAACAAAACCCAACATAAATTCAATTTTTAGAGGAAGAAAATATTAAGATTAAAGTGGAGTCTTAGCAGTAATTATAAAAAGCTCAGACTTCCATCCAGAATATTTGTGAAATTTCTAAAAAATTGTTATTATGTAGGCAACCTTCCTCTACCTATGTTCTTTTTATTTATGAACAATTCTAAAAGTGGTAGTTACAGTTGATTTCTCTTAGATTTCCTCATGTTATTAAGGATGAACAAATGTTTATGGATGTATTTCTCAAGAGTACCATAGAAAGACAAGATGAAATTTGTGAATTCTATATTTTTAACATGTGATTGGGTTATCAATCTAGTTTTCTAGTAAATTTATTTGTAGGGGAAACACAATTGTGTGCTTTCCTCTCTACTCTGATAAATCAAATGATATGGAAATAAGCACACAATAAATTTATGTAATTAAAAAACACCACAGGTCTGTTTATGGGACTTTAATTCCCTAGGCCTGAAATCTTCTTACTACTTTTCAATCCATGTAACATATGTACATGAAAAATACATACCATGAATTATTGAGAGCTAATCTTACAAATTTTAGAGATTTTATAAGCCAACATTCCACCAATTCCATTAGTATAGCCATGTGGGAGACTTTACCTATTGATTTAAAATGTAGGGAAGTCATGAGTCCCACCACCATCAGGTGAAGTCTTAAGAGAGCTCGAGAAGTGGCACAAGTTATCACTCAGATTCTTAGATGAAGGATGCTCAGATGTATGAATTAGAATGAGATTTATGCCTGTAATTATTATTTGTCCTCTATCTCCATGATAGCGATGGCACAACTAGGTGGAAGTTGAATTTCAAGCTTGGTTGCACATAGTAGTAAAATATTATGGATTCTTGCCCAAATATCATCATGATTTAGGCTACCATTTTTAGATTTATGATCTCAGTCAGTGGATAGAATCTAGACTTTTAGATTGAAGAATAGTTATCCCACTTGTTTGTAAGAGGATTTACAAAAGGTAAAGTGTGGGGGAGAAATGATGAGCATTCCATATAGCTCATTATATCTAATATAATTATCTATAAGTGTTGTCTTTTGGTTATATATTGCATTGCATTCAATAGTTAAGGTCTTATCTAAGTAGGAAATGAATGAAAATATCCTTTGTTTGTATGTGATACATTATTGATTCTTTATCTTGTTATTGTGTCTAACTTGGATGAAATGAGCACAGTTTTGTATACAGAAACATGTCCCTATGGCGAGATAATTTTGAGAAGACATCAAACAGTTTTGGCAACTCTTTTTTGTTACAGTTTTGAGGATTCCACAAATGAGCTTTGGAGATCCGATGCTCTGAATATGCTCTAAAGACACTCTAAGGATACTCTAAAGATGCTTAAAAGGCACTCTGAAGATGCTTTGAAGATGCTCTGAATGTACTATGAACACCTATATAAAATGATCTGAAGATGCCCAGACATGCTCTGAAGATATCCAAATGGATACTACTGATCAAGGTAGTGATTCTGAATATATCTATTGTATATAAATAGACTTTACATATTTAGATATCTAATTTTAGACATTACTATTCATAGTAATGGTCTAAAATGATTTAGATATATTTGTACTTCTATTTTATAAAATTAGATAAATCTCTTCAGATTTATGTTTGTTATTTTTCATCTATTGTTAGTTGAGTCAATTCCAATGCCTTCCTATACACATGGGATATGATTCCTAGATTTTTTATATTTTGAATAAGTAGATTTGGCCATTTAGATCACGAAATTTTGTATTTTGTGAATAGATGTTGAGATATGCTTTAAATACATATCTCCTTCTCATTCCAAATATTGAGTGAGTGAGAAATTTGTTGAAATTAGTTAATCAATCAAAAATTAGAAGAATCATTCCAATGTAGTTTTACATATTTGTATATGTTCCTTTGATAATGAAATAAATTTCAACATTCCTTTTCATTACTGAGTAAAGTTGTTCATATTTTGAGGAAAGAGCAAGGGCCCACTTCTCTCTAAAGATTAGGACAAATTGGTACTTTTAGTTTATAGTTTATAAGTATTTATTTTTATTTATAATCCATTTACTTCAAAAGTGTAGTTTCCTTCTAAAATGCAAGAGCGATTTATTTTAAATGCAAGAGTGATTTCTTTTTCAATGCAAGTGTGATTTCCTTTTCAAAGAAAAGTGTGAATTTTCTTTAATGCAAGTGTGTTTATATTACATGCAAGGTTGTTTCAATTTAATTCAAGTGAGTTTTCTTTATGAAAGAGTGTGTCTTTCAATTTCATATATAGTGAAGTTTATTAACCTATCTCCATATTTAGAAATTGTTAGGAGAAATCCAAGTAATAGTAGATAGGATCCTCACATTCTAGAATGTCACACTATCTTACCAATTGAGAAAGTTGAGTGAGGACACCATAATGTCTTATGCAAGATGTTTTAAGTTCTAGATGTTGATCAGGTGAATTCTATAGGATATCTTCAGTTAGTAAACCTTCTAGATTTAATTTTCTACAAAATAGATTTAAAATCTTATTTATTGTTCATAAGATTTAGATGTCATAGCAAAAGTAAACCCACTAAACAATGAACTATAAAATCCAATATCAAATGGTCTCATTGCATATAGCCTTAGACACTGGCCTTGGTAGAAAATGACGTCAATCCATTGATTGGTTAAATGAGAGATATAAACATAGCCTATTAGTATGCCTTATATTTTCTAAGTTATTCTTATAGATGCATATGTCATGTTTTTTACATTCCCTTTTTCATTACAACATTCTTAAATCTCCCCTTAAGAAATATTATTTTGTTAAATAATCACTCCCCCTAGGGTTTTCCTTTGTGAGTTTCAATGTAAGACCATGGATAAGATCAGGATCTCTTCATAAATTACCATAATAAAACATTGTATTACTACCATTCACCTCATTGGTGTTCCCCTTGTGAGTTGCATTGTAAGACCATGCATAAGACCATACGCTTCTCACAAATTACCACATTCAAAACATCTTTTAAATTATTTCCACCTCATTGGTGTTCCCTTTGTGAGTTACAATGTAAGACCATGGATAAAACCAGGCCCTCCACAAAAAATGTTCTAATACCCAATCCATATTGTAACCAAGTCACAATAAAATTATATGCTTCAAATTTGACATAATTTGTGTTATATTATGATTTATACGTCATTGACATACTTACCATCTTGATTTAGTCTATTTTATGTTTACTTCATAAGTACTTCATTTTTATCTTCTTATTTTTAAATTGCATGTATATTTACAACCATTTTATTAAATCTCCCATACTTCCCATCTTGAATTAATATGATTAATCTGATTTACACTTACATCTTGTTTTTCTTTTCATACTTCCCAGCTTGAATCAATATGATTGATTAAATTTATTATTTGTTTATTTTTATGCCATTGGTTTTCTTATTTCTTCCATTTTATTACAAATTTTCATACTTCCCAATTTGATGTAGTATGATTTTTTATTTATTTTAATTTGGTGCAAATCTTTACATGGTCTGAAAACATTTATTACCATTTACTTTACCATTTTGGTTTGTTATACTTATTCATCTTTTATTTGTACACATTTTTCATCGTGATATAGTGTGTATTACATTTGTTTTGATTAATTATAATTTTTCAAATTAATTTTTATATTTTTATTTTTAACCATGCATGTGTATCATATAATGTTAGAAAATAAAACATACATCACATATTTCCCATAGCATATACAACAAAAGAAAAATACATGTGCTAGAAAGTAAATATATCCATACATCCACATATAAATCTAAGTACAACTCACAATATTAATGAACTATTAATATCAATATATATTTAATGATTTTGATACAATACAAGTAAAAAATACAATATCTAAAACTATAAGGTTGTGCTCCATCCTATTTATCCTATGGCCTCATCATGCTACCCATTGACACTTATGACTGACCCCTCTAAATGGTGCATTATAAAGAGGTAGTTTAAAATCTTAATACAGCAACTTAACCCTATAATTTAGCCACCTATGCATGTACCTATCCAATCTAAATATTAATTATGATGTGCATAGCTCACTCCTATGCTAAGGCTTGACAAACTTGAGCCTCTCCAACTCCTACCCCTATAGGTGGCTGTAAACCATCACCTCACAGCTATAGATGTTGCATAGCCTCTCCCACCAGTATAAACTAGCTTGCATGATTTGAGATGTAACCATAGAATCAACTAAAGTGGTAGCGTCATAAGGTGATGGAACCCATCCAAAATATCATGATTCATAACTACAATCAAGGCTCTCCATCTGACTTCCTTCACAATAGTAATATCTACAAATCCAAAAACCAAATATACATCATATTACATGTATATATATCTCAAATCATATATTTATCATAAAAAATGATGCAACTAGTATTCTCTACCAAAAACTTAAACTAAATAAAAACCTTTCTCACCTTTACCTATATCACTAACCACGATCTCACCATCTACTCGCTTGTCAAGCAACTCCTATGTTAGCTACCTATGCACTAATGAAAAATTAGGAATCACCACCTGAGCCCATTATGACCCCTCCTCAATGGCCTCTCTATAGACCAACTATGTCCTAAAACCATTTTAGGACCCCCGTATGTGATAGATAACACCTGTGTCTCCTCACATCGATGATGCCTCTATCTTTGATGAGTTCATGGCAGCCATTATCACCTCTATGATAGTCTCTACTATGTTCCCACATCCCCTACATACACATCCATGGCATCATCTCCTTCAAGACTCATTTCCTCCTACTATCATGCCTAACCAGCCCATGGTTTATCTCATTGAGGCCTAATCATAGGTATTTTGATAGGTACCCCCACACCTCCTCTCCCTTTCAGCTCTCTAGCATAACATGCCTAATAAGTAGTATCTACTATAAGGGCCACTAGATGTGAATGTGCCAATTATTAGGGTACGCAATCCACTAGAGGAGGCTCCAAGAATGAAGTGTAGTGACCCATAATCTGTGCATGTGCCAAACCTATAATAATAATGGCCCAACTCAATCATATAGTAGTAATGTGAGTGTATGGATGCCATATAATCTTCCCTCATGTGATAGTCTATAAATTTGTAATATGGGGCATGAACCATGCTACATGGTCCTTCCTCTCTCAAATAACCTAAGGTAACCTACAATTGACTACATGGGGTAACCCAACCAACTAATGCATAAGAAATCTCTCATAGATCCATGCACTCATTAGAATGATAAGGCCCATTGTCTTCTACCCTCAGGTCAACATCACATACATGTCAAACATGAGATAGATCCAAATGATAGAAATTAGATCATATAAGGCACCCTAATCCAACATAGACTGACATAAAGGTATCATGTATAACATTACCTTGACATCCAACTTGTGACACAGACTCATGATGTCACAAGCCCTATCATAGCCTTCCAAATATTTAGAATGATAGTACGATAAAAATCAAATAAGCTAACATGTAACCCAAGATAGATCCTATCCGAGCCTAGCACCCATTGGGTTCAGACTCATATTTTATCCTCTGACTCCTTTGTGTCACAAGTCATTGATGTCCCATCAATAGGAAGTCCAAGAAATGCATTCAAATCCTCCAATTTGATCACCACCCCTATAGTACCCCACTCCATTTCCCATTTAAAAATGTTGGTCAATAATTCCCATACTTCTGGGAACATGAAAATGAGATCAACACTCAACAAGTATCTCATCCTTATGATGTCTCCAAAATCCAAGATAACCAGTTGAGCTCTATCCACCTCTAACAACAACTCCAATAAATTTGGTAGCTAGGATGTATCCACCAGGTGCCAAAATCTCTATCATATCTATAAAACATCAAACAATAGAGAATTTATTAGATCTTAATGTTACAATAATAAAATACATTCTTAAATATTCTTTAAAAACTATAAATTAACTACTTCATTAGCTTATTTGATTTATTTTTCTATTTTTTCCCCTATATGACATAATCAACCTATTTAATACTAAATCAACCATGTCATGTTCTTTCCATATTGCATCAACCCATTGTTACATAGTCAACCCATTATTCTAAATTATGTTTGATACTAAATCAACCCTTTTTTAGCTCAAGCATACTATGTTGGCCCTTTGATACATAGTTGACCTCATTTAAAACATCATATCATCCACATAGTATGAACTACATTGGCCAAAGGGTACTATGTCAGCCATTTCCCTATTCTAACTAGATCAACCCAATACTATGCAATCGACCATCGCTACTGATATTACATTGGCCCATTGATACACATTTAGCCCCCTAATTTTCTCTCACCTTGAAAATTGAATCAACAAGGTTGACTCTATTCTTAGTTTTTGGTGACTTTTTTACTATTTACCATAAATGCCTTAGGTATTTATTGTTCTAAAATTTTACTACCTAATACCCCATTCTACCCCTATTCTACCTAAAAATTTCCTATAGTCAATTACAGTGTCTAGATTTTGCCTACCATCCAATTTTCTATATTTAGCTTAATTTCAATTAAAACTTCTCAAAAAATTAAAATTAATGCTTCCCTTACCTATGCTTCACTCAATATGGCCACTATGCATCCTCCACGTCATAGCTATCATCTCCTCACCATGGTCATTCTCTAGGATCAAATTGGCTCTTTTAGAGCAATATTTTCTCATAATAGTAAAATAACAAATGAATTGATTTTCACCCTATTTATATTGACTATTCAAAATTATTTACCGACCAAATATTTACAATCAAATTCCATTTTTTAATTAGAACTTTGTTTCTACTTGTTCTTTTTTTTTAACCACAAGATGTTCTAGAATCCTAACATTTTAGAGAATCTTTTCACATATTACATGTATATTTTGTAAAAAAATCAAATTTTCATTAATTTCTATAGGTTCACCTAATGTTCCCTACATTGTACACCTTCACATTTCTTTCACTTCATTATTTTTATACAACACTAAGGTAAGCAAAAGTATGTATTTTTCAATTCTGTTCTTTTACTTATTTTATTCACTTCTTACTATAATTTTTTTAGCTTCAACATTGTGTGTTGCTATGTTCTTTTCCTATATCACCATCTCATGTTACACCTACATGATACATGATGAGCTTCGAGTGGGGCATATGTATATACATAATATTTTCAAACTTTCTCAATTATTGATGCTTTCTCTATTGTAGGAACCCATCAAGTCTCAATCTATATGAGTGCATGCCTTAAAGGGTGCACCAGGAAAGGGGTGGGTAAACCATTAGTTCTTCATAATATTTTAATCCCATATACCACCACTTGAAATCTACACAAACATCTCCTATACACTTACCTAAACTTTGCCTTCTTCCTTACACAACCACTATCTAAGCCAAAAACTCTATTTGACATTTACTAAATAATGTTAGCCTATGATGACCTTGTACTTTAACTATATTTGCACATTACGAGACTCTAACCACCTTGGCTAACCTAGTCTAGGACCTTATTTTATTTTATTAATTAACACAAGGTCATTAGGGCTGACATTATCCGCTAAACTTTAGAAAAGTTTAGGGTTAGATCCAGCTATATAAACCCATCTTTTTATCCATTTTCATTAGAGAGAGAAGAAAATGAATATCATATATTGTGCATTTGCTTATCCACCATTCTACTTGAGGATAATTTCTTAAGGTTTTAATAATATACTTGGAGATGCATATCTTATCTTGTGGGGAAGTCTTTTAGATGCATAGAGAAGTCGTGTAGCCTAGTGATGACCTATCCTTATTATCTTTGCATACCACAATAACCTTTTGCAAAGCACATTGGCCAAGGAAGAGATTAAGGCTCGATGGGTTCATCTTCAAAGGTAAGTATTCCTAAATCTTGATAATCATTTTTAAAGTAGGTAGATTTACATTTGTTAGCTTATATGCTTCTCTCTCCATGCATTAATATTTCTTATACATTGGCTTAAGTATAAATATTTTATGCATGTTTACTTTTATGTTTATTACCCCTATTTTATGTCATAAGCTTTGGTGAGCACTAGATTAGATTTTTCTTTAATTTGTATTTATTTTGTGAATATAGAAAACATAGGACCTAGCTAGGGTTATTGCATGGTGTTACTTGAATAGAGGCTCCAGAACCTTCTCTAGTGATATTATTGGTTAGGTCTAACAGATCCATCTTGGTTATGACCTTGATTGTCTAAATGTACCAACAAGTAGAAGGGTAAGTGTGATTTATCTTCTTTGAGCTAGGATTGATTTGTAGATCAACTTCACTTTCCCTTGTATACAGTCTCAAGCAACACTCTTAACACTTAATTTTCATTTTTAGATGATTACATATATCATACATTATCTTTTGGTTGTTATGCCTAAATTAATCCTACTACAGTAAGTATCTTCATAGATAGAATTTGGTACTATAGATTATTAGACAAATTGCTACAAGATAATTATAAAAATTTCATTCTCTTCATTTACTTCATGTTATGTTATTGTTATAATATATTATTACAGTCCTAAATTCTTTCTTGGATTACTTGTCTCAAGTGTATGTAAAGGTTATACTTATTGTTACCATCATTGATGGTGATAATGACCAGTCATATTAGCTTTTAATATACTCACCTTATGAGTAACAATCGACACCTCCATGTAAGAGTTGGAAATGTTTGATTGTATAGTATGAAAGGAACTTGATACTACTAAGTTTAATTTAGAAACCATGAAGATCTAATGTTTGAATGTATGGGTGGTTTTTGGTAACATTTATGATGTTATATTTAATGTTACAAAGAAGGCAACTCCTTAAGAGCTATGGTAGACGATTCATCCTTGAATTCCTATTTATGCACATGATAATACATGAAGACTTATTTATGTTTGAGAATTAAATGCATGGGAAAATTATAGGTGATTTTAATTTTCACTTAAATCCTTGAGCTATTATGCAAATTGAATTGAGTAGGAATAAATATGTAGGCCCACTATTAGGGGCCAGCTGAAAACTTGTGCATATGGCTCTACTTGTAACATTATTTTACATTGGGTAGCTCAGCTATTAAATTCAAAAATATCCATTGAAGGGTAAGGCATATGAAAGGACCTAAGTTGAGGAATTAGTATATGAGCCTTGGTAGGTATCACCATTATGTTGCTTACCATAACCTTAGTAATTGAAAAAAATAAGATTTATATATATATATATATGCTAGTGTATCTTTATCTTTCAAACAGATTTGAAATGTTGGTAATTATACTTGTGGATCTTGAGAAGCATTAGAAATAATACAGCTATTCATATTTTGTATACACTAAATATGAAAGGATGATGTGGTTTTTGTGTCATTATTAATCCTCCTCATAGATTAGAGTTGTGCAAGATATCATGTTCAATATTAATGATTTAATATATAAACACACATACATATTCCAAGCTATTTAATATTTACGACTTCTTGTTACAGTATTGTAAAATGGTTAGATAATTATTTAGGTTATGGTAGCTCTTCTAATTTGAATACTATGATTTATTTTATCTTGTAAGTAATGAGGTTATGACATATTATTTCCTTGAACCGATTTTTCCTTATTGAGCACTAGAGGGTAAATCACATAAATCTACATGGTTTACATTTAAATGACAGATGATTGTGAATTAACATCAAGCCTATAGATGTACATGGTTTTATAAATTGGCTAGTGGCTAAGTAATGGAAACATTATTATATATATATATATAAACACTTTGATTCCATCAATTAGTAAGTTGTATAATTCAATGTTTAAAGGGAAGATAAATGGTGCAAAGATCTCAAAGTCAAGGATGGTTGTGACTCCTCCATGGGTAGCACTACTTATTTATCTGTGATGATTATTACATTAAATCACCTCTTATTGTGTTATTTCACTTGTTTAGTAAGTAACATTGGCATGGTTGGCATTATGATGTTGTGTTCATTATATATTAAATGGTTTATCATAGTATAAATAGGTTAAAAGTGTTGATATTGAATAATGATTTTAAAAATTACATGACTCTTGTATCAGCCTCTTTTGAGAATGTTCATAAGTGGGTAATGAATGTTAATATTTACATTAATGAGTTCCTTATTAATTGGCCTCTTTTTATCCATGATAATCATATATGTTAGAATGAATGTATGGGTGAAATTATTAAGGACTATTGATTGATGTTCTTTCCCTTAATGATGGATTAGTATGGTTCAGATTTGGGGTAGTTACTCTAGAACTTAGATTATCTTACAAGACAATGTCTTGTGTTATCATCAAAGGAGAATATATTATGTATCCAATATCCAAACTCAATTCCTTGGGAAGGGCCAAATACATAACTAGGGATAAGGGATCATTAATGATCCTATTGGGAGATGGTTACCTTGTATAAAGTTCAAATTTTATCAATGGGCACCCATACATTGATACACCCTAAACTATATACCATTATTGGGTAACATACACCTTATAGGATCCTCTAACAGTGTTTTAGCCCTAATTAAATATAAATGTCTATCTATTTCATTCTTTTTTCCTGCATGCTTGTGTGTGATCCCTTTAATTTTTCTGCATCATTAAGTGGTGTAGTGGGTACTACATGCATCCTCTATTTACACTCTGATAAATAATTCTTGAAAACTTTTTGAGGTTATTTCAAATGAAATAATAATCCTCATTTATTTTCAAAGTACATTTATTAATTGTGATGATCTATCAAACATGAAATAATGCAATGATCTTAATGATCGAGTGTGCTCATATCAATTGGACAGCATTGTATGCAATTAAATTAGTTATATTATTGGTGTGAAGTTATTTTGATTATGCTTTTCAAAGTAAATGAGGATTAAATTATATTAATAACATTATTAATATTTTTTTGATATTAAATATAGGGAACATGAGTATCATAATGATGCACCATGTTTTAAAAATGGGGTGACATAACTTGTTTTGTGAATGTTTATAATATTGTTAAAATTTTACTCATTTGGGTAAAGTTATTATTCATTTTAAATAGGATATTCAATTTATAGTATGTTGATGATCCAATTTTTAATTTTATTACACCCTTAATCATTCCTTTAGATCATAACAGGTCCTAAACTAATTTTTCAAAAGTATTAACTCATTATGATTGAGTTTTGTTAAATTGGTCTTATCAAAAAGATGACTTGTGCACGTATATCTAGGTTAGAATATATAAGTGTAATAGTAAACTTAACCTCAATCTTAATATATTTAGAGGGATATTGAACACTTTCTTATAAGGTCTACTTGAGATAACTTGATCTTAAGGTATTTTTATTTTTTAATCTTTGTATGATTTGGTTATAAATAAGTTGAAATCTTAACTTAAACTTGGTAGTCATTCAACTCTCATAATTAGAAAAAAATCTGATTTAACTTCTTTTAAAAAATGGTTTCACTTCATTAGTATCATAATGAAGGTTTATGCTCTAGGGAAATCTAGGAGGGACTTTATAATTTAATACCCTGCCTTAACCTTGAAATTGTTAACTCCTTAGGATGGTTTGAATGAGATCTAGAGGAAGAGTCAATGTCAATGCCAATCCAGGTGACCTTAATCCTAGAGTGGTATAGGTAAGAACTAGGGTGTATATCATGGTGCTTATAACATGAATAATTATGTTGACCCTCCTTTAGTTAACATGCTGGTAACAACAATGAAATTCCTATTGTTAATGCAATTGGGTTTAACTCCATTGATAGGCATGAATAATTATTGAATGAAATTTTAACATCCCTAAATTCTATTGAGATAAAAATTCAAACCCAAAAACACATGCTTAATAATATTGAGGGTGTTTCATAAGAATCATTATGTGAGTTATGTAATGAGTAAAGGGAGGAGTAAGTGCTCCAAGAATAACCCTTGGCAGTAATAGATCCAATCATTAAGGATCTTAAAAATCTTCCCCTACCTATCTTCTCTAGTGAAGAAACTAGTGATACAACCAATTCTTGGTTGGTTCACTTGAAAAAGTATTTTAATCTACACAATATGTCTTTTAATGTGAAAGCTAGGGTGGCATCATATCAATTGGTTGGTGTTTTTGCCTTATGATGGAATCATCACTATGACTTATAAGGATATCAGCCCATGATTCTCATTTGGGATATTTTTGAAAAGAATTTTTGAAAGAGGTAGTTGAGTGCCAATTTCAAAGAATAGAAAATTATTGATTTTTAGTTGTTAAAGCAAGAGAATATGACATCCATTGAATATGAGAATAAATTTTTGAATCTATTGCATCATGTAAATTGCATGCATGATGAAGAGACTAAAATGACCAAGTTAAAACTTGGATTGAAATAAATATTGATGCATGATGTCAATATGATAAATCTTGAAACCTTGGTGGTTGTTATAAAATTTGCTCATAGGGCAAAAGAGAAGGAAAAATCTTGCCATAAGCTAAGGGAAGATTTTTAAAAGAATAGGCTATAGAGTAAATCTAAAAAAAATATCCCACTCCTAAAATTTCCATGAAATTAGGTCTAAATAGAAGATTTACTAGAATTACTAGTGGATTTGGCACGTTACAAGGGAAAAATAAGAATTTTAAGACCCAAAATTAACTTAAATTTGGGTCAAATAATAGAAATCATACCCAAGGTAGCTAATATGGGCTAGTAATAGAGGATAATTATGTTCCTCTCATATCTGATAGAACTATCAAATGATGAGAATGTGGTGAAATCCACTACTAGAAGTATTGTCCCAAACTAAAACTTGGACATTCGACCAACCATAGGGTTTATACAACACTAGGTATTTAAAATGTTGATTTTAAGAAAACTTCAATTGAAACCAAAGTTATATTATCTATTCTTGATATTTATATTTTCATTAATTATAGTGTTATATATAGTTTTATTTCACTTGTTGTAGAAAGTAATTTAGATTACAATATGTTAAAATTAGAAAAGGTTGGGAGGTTGAGTTTGGTATAGTTAGAAGGGTGTATATATGTAAGTGTTTAGAATAGGCTGAGCTAGACTTAGATGTCTTTGAAATTAAATTAAAACTATTTATATCTCTTTTGGGATATTATGATTTAATCTTTGAAATGGATTGGTCTCACCCTCACCAAGCAATGCTTGATTACTTTGGTAAAAGAATTCAATGCAAAGATGATTTCGGTAAAATCATGGTAGTGTAAGGAATTAAAAGGACTAAGGAATGAAAATTTATTCCAGCCTTGTAACTAAAAAAGGTAGTGCATAAATGTTTCCAATTATATGTAGTTCAAATGCATAAATTATCTAAAAAAGAGGAAGACACTTTCCAAGAATATCCTCGCTTGACGGAATTTAAGGATGTGTTTCCTAAAAAATTGTCTAGACTTCCACTCAAAAGGGAGTTTGATTTTTCACTTGATATCATGTTAAGGGATATACCTACCTCTAAGGATTAATATATAATGAATGTGTTTAATTTAAAATAACTAAAGGTTCAACTATAAGATCTTTTGTACAGTAAAATTATAAGGCCAAGTGTATCTCCTAGGGGTGCATTGGTTGTCTTCATGAAGGACATAACCTTGAGACTTTGTGTGGACTATCAGATGCTTCAAAAAGTGAAAATAAAGAATCATTATCCCTTACCAAGGATAGATGATTTATTTGATCAAATTAAAGGATCAATTGTCTTCTTAAAATTGATTTAATTTTAGGATATATTAAACTAAGAATTAAGGAGAAAGACATTCATAAAACTAATTTCAATACCTATTATGTTCACTATGAGTTCACAATGATGCCTTTTGGGCTAACAAATGCACCAGCTGCATTCATAAACTTAATGAAAAATATTTTTATAGGTTATTTAGACAAGTTTGTACTATTTTTTCTTGATGATACTCTGATTTATTCTAAAAATGTCCTTCAACACAACTAGCTAGAGACTTAAATAACTAAATTATTTTAACATAAAATAAAAATCCCTTATTTAAAACTAGCTAGAGACTTAAATAACTAATTTATTCTAATTCTAAAACATTATAATTTATTAACTACTAACCACCACTTGGGTATCTAAGACACTAAAATAAAGAAATAATAAATTGGGATTATTATGACACTAAATTTCAAATCAATATATTGTTACAACCCCACTAGCATTCTTCCATGTATGTAACATTTACAAACCAAAGTTTTCCAAGTTTCTTGTATGCTTTGATAAATTTTATTTTTATCTCTAATATAATATGTGTTGCATATCTTATTAACATGTGATTTTAAAGGAACGTCAACAAGATCATTCTAAGCCCAAGATTTGAAACATTAACAACAAAAGCATCACAAAAAGAGTTGTAAGAGCTACAACTATGATATACAAAGATAAAGGCAATATCATATAATATTTATAAAATAATTTCTATATGTTATAAATGATAAGCCTTGAATATATAGGCAAGGACAAACAAGAAGTAAGTCAAACTAACCAATGTGGGATAAATCCATAAAAGGACAAACTAGTAAAAAGATTAAAAAAACTATCTATAGAACCTAACAAAAATGAGAACTTACTCTAACACCCCCCTTCAAGTGAATATAGGTGATAAAAATAGATAAAAACAAAGTGGAATAACCACAATATGAGTCCCAATAACAAGGCCTGATCAGGTACTCATTTACAATATAAATCCATGAAGTAGAGATAGGAAGAAAACCCATAGGAACAAAACTCCTCACCCAAAATGATGTAAAAAAATGAAATTAAGGAAAAGAAGCAAGTATGAAATGAAGGACTTCATGTGGAATCCCACTAATGATAACTTATTTCACCCCACATGAAGCTCAGTACTATATATCTTGTGTGGATGGAAAGGATGTAAAGAACCATCTACATAGGTGGTGAGATAGTCCCAAAAATAAAGTGTTCTTCCCATTAATGTATTTTCCTCCTAAGTACCTATATAAATATTGATTCTAATAGGAGAGACAATACCCTATAATATTTTACTAAGACCTCTATGAGTGTAGGTGTTATGATCCTAAAGTGCAAATTTCAATATTGCTTCAAGGACTTCATGTAATGGTTTGTTACATTTGGTATTAGAGCCTCTGCATTGTAGTGTTCATTTAGGGCTTGTACATGTTGGGTATCTTGGTGTACATACACAAATCTAACCCATAATCTAGGCTTCAAAATTATGGTGGGATGTTATAATCCTAATGTATGGATTTCACTAGTGCCTCAGAGTTTTGGTATAATGGTTTCTTATATTATACTAGATATGAGGCACCTTCTACATAGATTTATGAACTACATAAAACAAATGAACAATAAAATAAACTTTATAAAATAACTTAATAAATATTAGATTAAAAGCCACTTCAAGGGGGAAACCTACTTTGAGAAAGCTCAATACAATAATATTTGTGTATGCCTTCATTGGGCCTCAATACTTACTTAAATACTAAATTTATTCTAACAACTACTACTTCCCATGTATGTGGGATAATTCAAAAATAATAAACAGATGAATTATAAATAATATGCATCCATAATGACTAATACACTAATAATACAAAGAGAAGGGTAAGACATGATTTCCTAACATCCCCTCCCCCTAATAAAATGATTTATACTCAAAGCTTTAGATGTGGGAATCATTGTTGAATTTGGAATAATGGTTCTCCTGTGGCATCTTCTAGTTACATGCATGCTACTATATTAAGACTTTCATGATTGAGTAGAAGTGAAGTTGGTGGGTGCACCTATCTAGGATTACTTTTGGTTTGAGAAGGATGGAGCCTTCATTATCAAGTTCTAGTAAAATTGTTTGTGTAGACATCCAATTCCTAACACCATTTGTGTTGAAATTTTTACTCGAATTACACTCAAATGCACATTTTAGGTCAAAATATAGAAGACATCCTAAATGGTTTTAACTTGTCACTTAAAGGTGCTAGTTTAGGTCAAATTATCCCTAAATAGGGAAATGAATTTTATGGCCCAGCAAACTTTAATTAGATCATTTCAAGTCAAAATGACCATTTTGCCATTTAGTGCTCTGGATCACTCTTTTCTTCCAATTCATTGGTACATGTCATGTAACTTTTTTATCTATTTTTGGCAACATCCTAAATGGGATTATGGTCCCAATGCATCTAACATCACCTTCTAGTTCCTCTCCAATCAAATTATGACCCAATCATATGACTTTTTGACCATTTTGATTAATTGAGGGCCAATTTTCAAATAATTACACAAATGTTGATTAACCTTGTTTAAGGATAATTAATCCAAATCAAGAGCTTAAGTAGATTTTCCATGAGAGTTGTTGAATATTTATTTTTGAAAATTGATTCTTATTATCTGCATCACCTAGTGATATCATCTATGGGATGACATCCATCAATCCATAAGTGCATAAAATATCAGGATTATGGGTCACCCATGCCTAGTTAATGCCTCCCATGCCTCTTCAATTCCCCTTCTTCTAAGGTCATGATGAATATAATTATGGATTTAATTCCAAATATTAGGATTATCCTCAACCACACATCTTCATCTCAAGATGGATGGTTCAGGTTGATCCTAACCAATCTCAAAAATATATAAATAGGAGATCTCACAACATCATTTATAAGCTATTTTTGGTGCAAGGTTATTATGCTCAAATATATTCAAAGATTGAATATTGAAAAGTTATAATGCTAAATTGTTTCCACAAGGCCTTGTATTTGATCATAGTTTTTATTCGCAAGCTTCATTGATAGGCTAGTCTAGTGATTTAGAATCATGAGTGTAGGTTTTATGGAGAGTTCTTGAGACATTGGAGGAGTTTTACCATCAATTTTTGACAAACACAAGGATGCTTGATCAAGGGAGAACATGATTTTGAGCCACGTGGGTATGATGAATCCATTTGGGAAGGTAATATGATGTTTGATTTCAATTATTTATTTCTTACTATGCTTTGTAATTCTCATAGGAATAGATAGGCTTAGTTAGTTATTTATTTATGCATTTTTCATGATTTATGGACTAATGTTTGACTAACTTGATTTGTAATCCTCTCTAAATTTTTTACTCAAATGGTGGTTCCAAGAACTTTATTCAAACAACAGACATGAAAAACTGGGTGAACTTAGGAGGAATTTATAATCTCCAAATTGTAAGCAATAGAACCAATCTAATAGAGAATCTTATATGACCCATAAAACTTTAGGGCAAGCTTATGATTCCCTTTTAGTTTCAAGGATGATTGCTTCTATTTCTACTAATGAAGAAAAACTATATTTCCAAGTTGAAAGGTGCACTTAGAATGGTATTGATCAACCTAGTACTTCATTCAGTCCTATGCTAGATAGAGATTACCCCTTAGGGTACTGAGAATTTGATCCCAATGTTAGAGAGTAGTGTCGACTCCTGAATCAGATAACTATAAGGGATTTATGTGAGAAGTGTTGGGGGTGCTTGACCATAAACTACTTCATATATAGTCATTTTAGTAGAAGTGTGGTACGAGGTATTGTACTACCATTCTATGAGGGGGATCCACTTTTCCATTTTTTGCTATTGTCTTGATGCAAAATAATGAAGGAATATTTCCAAGTATTTATTGATAATTTTTTTTAGCCATCGGTTTGGGGGTGATTGATGAGCCCCAAAAATGGCTCACTATATCCATGGAATAACATCCTTTTTCTTTGCATAAGAAGTGGATCTAAATGTATTTTTGAAACTTATAATTTATTTAGAATAAAATATAAAGTATATTTTATGTTTATTTCTTTATAATTCATTATTATCTCTTTATTATCTATTTATAATGATTATCAAGAAAAAGATGTCAATATGTGTATATGCA
Organism: Torreya grandis; assembly: GCA_037957365.1. Lineage (NCBI taxonomy): Eukaryota > Viridiplantae > Streptophyta > Pinopsida > Cupressales > Taxaceae > Torreya > Torreya grandis. Next base: position 205,078 of record JARHVA010004377.1, on the reverse strand, counting down.
ATCCATACTAAAATAGAAAATATGGAGTATGAAGAGTAACCATTTCAAGAACAATTTTGGAGTAGTTTCAAGGTATTTTATAGTAACTCCTAAAGTATATCTAGCATTTTGGCCAAACTATGGACTCACCCAGTAGTTATGGACTCACCCAGTCTACAGCTATGGACTTATCCAGTAGCTATGGACTCACCTAGTCTATAACTATTGACTTCTATAGGCAAGCTACAGACTTCCACAGGTGATCTACAAGCTTCCAAAGGTGAGATAAAAACTTCCATAGGTGATCTATAGACTTCCATAGGTGAGCTACATACCTTCATAGGCAAGCTATGAACTTCTATAAATGAGCTATGAACTTTTATAGGCTAGTTATAGATTTCTACAAGTGAGCTATAAAATTCCATAGGTGAGCTATATACTTCCATAGGTGAGTTAAATACTTCCATAGGTGAGCTATAGACTTCCATAAGTGATCTATGAACTTCTACAGGTGAGTTATAGACTTCCACATGCAAGCTATAAACTTCTATAAAATTCCATCTGACTTTGACAAACTGTTATGGACTACAATATAACTACCACAGACTTGTTTAGAAAGCATTTTAAATCATTATAATTATTATTGGTCTATTCTAAGATGACCAAGATCATTTCTAGCTATCATAATAATGTTTTCCATTTAGAGTCTTTCTATATATAGATTCCTATATATTAAGTTTCTATTCATAGATTATATCTAAATATATATTCATACACTTTCATTCCAATAAATAGCTCTCTCCATATTTTATGGATATTGAGATTATGTTATATTCTTATAATAAATATCTCTCTCCATATTTTTTGGAGATTAAGATATGATAAAATATCGACATTGTTAATCCTGATTTAGGTGTTAATTGAAAGCATGAAATTATAAATGCAACCTCTAGCATCTGAATGTAATTAATCAATATAATTTTCTCTCCATCATTCTAAAAATCTATTATAAATCTTATGTTTTGAATAATTCCTCTTCTGAGGAATGAGCTAGCCACTCATTTCAAGGAATATGGATCAATGATTTTTTGTTTATTTCTTTGTAATTATCATTTTGTTGTAAATTGTTATTTTATTTCTTTGTGTTTGTAACTATTCATTTTTACAGTTTAGTATGAACCTATAGGTGTTTTATTTATTTATCATTTTTTTTAATTCAATAATTTACTTTCCTATAAGTGTGATTTAATTTCATGCATGTGTGGTTTAATTTTTGCAAGAGTATTTTTCAATTTCTACAAGTGTGGAGTGTGGTAGAAGGGACTATATGCCAGAGATCTCTTTCTCCTATTGAATATTGTCTTTGGACACCGACACTAGATTGAAACTATTAAATTAAGGGGATTTATGACGCCCTTTAGTGATACCCAAAGTTCATCTTCATTTGTGTGCCTATTGTGATCATAGAAATCCAAGAAATGAGGTTAGTATTGTGTTTGTTTAAGAAATACAACTTAAATAAACACACTAAAACTTATACTCCTAGCCTAGAACTTGGGAAGAGATTAGTAACAAAGACCAAATGAAAGAACAACTAAAACATAAAAGACACAAATCCTTTGCCTTCCTTGGGAACTCCAAATTCTTTTTTGAGTGGCTTGCTCGACTTGCGCATCAAGAAGTCTTTGGAAAATGAAGCTCGTTGGCTCCTTCTCTATTTGGCACCATTGGCTTTTGATGTGGCTTGGATTTAAGATTTTTGCATTATAACACTACTTTCAAGGTAATTTTGGAACTATAACACTATATAAAAATTCTTATCTCTCTCCAAATTTGCATTATAACTTTGGCTTATGAATGCTTAAAAATGAAGAGGCATGGCATTGTATTTATAGCCTAAGGATTTAACTCTCACCCAAGGTGAATTAGGGTTGAGTTAAGGCTTAGAATGGGTTCAAACTTAACCTAGGTGAGTTAAATATAATCATAGTAGAGTTAATAGTTTTCAAGTAATTATGATTTATAATTACTAGGTATGGATCTCCAAAATAGATATTTTAGGATATTTGCAAAGAGCTTGACAACTCATAAAGGTAATGATGAAAGGCTAGGATTGTTTCTACCTCATTTTCGCTTGTTTACATTCAAAAGAAATAAGAAACTAAAGTTAAATGGTTAGGGGTTTGTACGTACCTAGATGAAGTTGCGCACCATATCCAGATGATTGAAGGAGCTCCTCTTTGGCTGTGGAGGACGACACCTGTAGATAAGAAAGACTTAAACAAAGAAAATGTTAGATAGATATATGGTGGACTGCCAAGCAAAGCTCAGTCCCAAAAGTACAAAGACTTCCTTGAGGGATGACAGTCCACTTATTTGACAAAAGAGTGTTGCTAGAAAGAGAAATGATGAAAGACTTAAAGAAAGAGAAATAGATAATGCGTACCTAAATCCTGTAATTAGTCTTCCACAGTCACTGACATCGGTAGTTATACCGGTGTTGGTTGGTCAAGGTTCCCAACATCGATTAGGTTGCTGACGTCGGTAGGGGTAATGGGCCTTGATGCTGATGACAGTAGGGGCAATGGGCTTTGGATGGGTTTCAGGTTATGCCTGTGGTCAACAGAATGGTCTGGGAAATTCAAAAGGGTTGTGTAGGGATGCAGGACAGTGGACAGAGTCTTAGGAAGGACAAAGGTAGGGGATAGGGGTGGAAGGAGAATGAGGATGAGAGGAAGGCTTTTCAGCCTTTCCAAGAAGAAAGTCGGGGTTGGTCTCAACAGTGCTCAGAAATAGCCAATGGACTAATTACCAATGCATTTTAAAAATACTGAAATATAAATCAAAAGAATACTTAGCTCTTGGTGGAGAACCAGAAGTGTAGAAGACTTGTTTCTATTGTGGCAGATACTGAAGACTTCATGCAACTTTTCAATCTGGTGTGGAGTGAATTTTGTAGAGTTTCTTAGCCTGGAGAGTAATGATAGAATGCTGATGCCTCGTCCCAAAGCCTACCTTTGATGTGCAAAGAGTTGAGGAGCAAGAGAGTTTGGATACAGGGAGAATTCAGGGTAAGAGAGTTCATATTCTGGCCTACAGTTGAGGTCAGAATTTAGTTTTAAGCAACTGACGTCGGTGATACCACCGGCATCGGTCGACTGTTAACCAACGTCGGCGGCTAGAGAATGGGAAAAAAGGCTATTTTTAGCCTTTTGCTTGTTCTTCCATCTACCAAGTTCGATTGTCATTGTTAAACGATCCAAAGGTGGGTTTAATAGGCGTGAGAATTAGTGGGAGAGTTAAAATTAGGTCTTAGGTAATTATGATTAGTCATAGGGTGATAAATGGCCTAAGAGCTAGGAATCCAAGGTGAGGTGTCTAGGGGGGATTATTAATTTAAACTAAGTATTTTAAATTAATAAAGTATAGGTTAGGCATGTTGAAGTTAGAAAGGGACCAAGGGGGGGTTGACACTATTTTTGTGTCTACATTTGCCCCTTTTTGTCTTGTTGGTTGTTCTTGATGAACTGCAAGACAAAAATAGGAGTAAGTTGCTCCAGGTATGGGATAAGGTCATTTTTGTCCTGTTGGTTGTTCTGATGAACTGCAAGACAAAAATAGGAGTTGGTTGCCCCAGATGTGGGACGAGGTATTCCCCCTCAAAGTGAGAGTCGAGGGAAGGTAACCTGATATCGAGTGTCGATTTGATAGATAGTGGATGGGTATGGTGAAGGTTGAGTGTGAACGCTGCAATAGTTGGTATTGCGTGTATACCACTTCACGTGATAGATAGGTCAAATTTTCATAGTCAAAGGTTGAGGAGTGCTAAAATCAAAATAACTAGGCCCTAGCATTTAGTCGTAGCTGATTGGATTAAATGATCAAAGTTGTAGCTCCAATGGTCGTCATGTTCCAAGTATCCCAAGCTCAAGAAGTGCTCATGGAAAACACAAAAATGTCACAAATATTGAGGATCAACTAGAGTGTGATCTGACAATACGTGTGAGGGTCATAATGTGGGTTGCATAAAATTTGCTAACTATTCATGAGGTAGCATATATGCAATCAAAACAACCAAGGCAAAGTTGTCTCGAAAGTGGTCCTAGTTTGAGGAGATAGTCGCAATCTCCAAGGTCATTGGTCGAGTCAGGCTGAGATAAAAGTGATCTCAAGTGTAGTTTGTTGTGGATGGGGAGATGCATGCGATCTCCAATGTGACCCATGAGAAGTTTAGGTAACTCATTCAGTGTCAGGGCTGATTGTTTGGTCATGATTTTGGGTTGGGTATAGATAGTTGGTCCATTAGATGGATGGATGAAGGAATGGCCGAGCTAACCTTAGAAGACACCATGTCAACTGAGTGCTGCCTACATAGCCCCTATTTCAAGGGCCTCAGGCCAATGTAGTTCTCCCTAAAAGGGAGGAAGGAGAGTCGATGATGGATTGGGTTTGACTAGGTTAAGTTATGGTTAAAGGTGAAATGGTTTGTCCATCAGGTAGACAAACAAACGAATGGTCGACGTCATTAGGGAGACGAATAGGAAAATGGATAGCCGAGCTAACCTCAAAATACCCTATGTCAACTAAGTGATGCCTACATAGCCCCTATTTCAAGGGCCTCAAGCCAATGTAGTTCTCCCTGAAAAAGGGAGGAAGGGTCAAAGAGGTCGATAATTGGTTTGGTCATGTTAATGGTTTAGCACTTCCCATATGTCTAATGGTACATGCTTGAAATTGATAAGTGTATGATGATGTTACATCCTTTTCCATATTATGTGATGGTGTATTCTATAACATAGGTTATGTGGGTTTTCATCCCTAGCAATTTTCCATATTGGTGATGGATGTATGCTAAAAATGAAATGAATGTATTTATGCTTCAGCACTTTTCGTATTGGTGATGATATATGCTTGACATAAATTGTGTTTGGTTGTTAGTTTCCATGTGTATTGTTTTTCATAGAAACTAATGTGAATGGGATATGATAATTTATATAACACAAATTGATATTTGCATTAAATAAATCATGAGGTTATGTTAATGGTTATAAAATGTTTTGGTTTGGTTTGGTTTAGTTTAGAAATTGATTTGGTTGGATGTGACAAAGGTATGTAAGAAGTGAAAGGTGTTTTGCTCTTTCATTGACAGGGACCATAATGGTAACATAGATAGGAGTTGTTGCAAACAAAATCCCCATTCATGCATTATGTCATTGACCATTAGTTTGTATTAGAGAAGTAGTTGAATCACTTGACATTAAGTGAGCTCGAAATCCCTTGAGTATGATTGGGTAATAGGTATGATTATGTGAGATGTGACAATAGCGTAACCCTTTTTAGCAAGGATAACTTTGCCCCTTTTTATAGGTGACCCTGAGAATGACTATAGGCAATTCCATGACTTAATAGTTTGTCAGTCAATTTTTTTCTTTTGGTAGACTGATCAAATGTGGGAGGTCTACGTGGGGATGTTGTTTTGTTTTGTAGTCATATGTGAAGCTTATCGATGCAAGAAGCTTCTAAGAGAGTGTCGTTTGTAGCAAAATTTGGGCATAGCCATCCTTCAAGGGAGTGGTCTATATTTTGCTTTGTATGGTTGGAGGTCTTTGAATAGTTGTCCTTCAAGGAAGCAGTCTATCAATTACAGCAATTATGTAGCTGTCCTTCGAGGGAGTAGTCTACATTTATAATTTTATGACCTTTGAATAGGCATCCCAGTTTTATATGTTTTATTGACTGAATTTTTAGTCATGGACTAGACTATAGAGGTTTACGGGTTTCCCTTTTAGTAAGACAAAGCATGAATGCAAAAAATATTAACTAATCCTCGACCAACTTTTCCTTCACTCAACTAGCTCAACTATTCCTCGACCACTTTTCAATCAACATCACTAAGAAGGTCTCCATTACAGACCTCTATTCTATGAAACAATTCGACGATGTGTCAATCACTGACTTCATTGCCCGTTGGAGAGGTTTGATTAACCAACTCTCCTTTTCTTTACCTCAACCTGAGCTCAATGAGCTCTTCTCTAAGGCATGTACCAAGCACATCTCATTTACTTTGTGGGTCCAAACATTTTTCACATTTGACGAAGCTTTCACCATGGCTAGGAAGCTTGAACTCTGTGTTGTCGAAGAAAATAAAGTCAAACTGCGTAGTAAAAATACTAATGCAAAATCAAATGACCCTTCATCCAAATATTCTTCTTCCCACTCCAAGTCCAAAGGAGCGATAAATGTTGTGGTCGTTATACCATCATCTTCAACAACAACCAACCAACCTCAACCTTCAACATCAGAATACATCACATGAAAATTCTAACAACGATACCTACAACGTCAATATACTCTAATAAGAGAATCATATGCATTCGTGTTGGATAAACTAGTCAAACAGGGAGTCCTCAACCTTCCCCAAATTTGACCACCACCTCAATTTGATCCCTCATGTGCCATCCCTACATGGTATAGGGAAAATGACTTTTATAATTATCACCGTGTTAATGGTCATGACATGGACAATTTTAAAACCTTCAAAAACATTATCCAAGACATGCTAGACAAGGGAGATCTTGTTTTGGATAACCCAAACGTGCCACCTAACCAAAACATAGACATATTTAGACAACCTTTTCCTAACCATCCCCTTATCCAAAATAACATTCAGACCACAGCTGAAGACCCTCAAGAGCGTAATATACGCATGATCGATATGGTTTTGCCTTTCATCCCTAACCAACCTCTTCCACAAATTGAAGAGGTTAGTCAACCTATCCCTCCACCATAGGAAGAAGAGCCTTCTTCTCCTAATAGTCCTCCATCTACCCCTCTTATATTGGAGGACTCTTTAACCATACCAATGCCACTATCCCCACCTTCATCCTTCCTACTACCAATGGAGGACCATTCCTTTCCTACTCTTCAACCACAAGTAGAAGGCACGATCATCTATGTGCTCTATCCTCTCGAAGAGTCACATTCTCCAATCCCTTCTCCACCAAGAGAAGAACTCATCACCTCACCTACTTTGACTAAGGAAAATCCGGTGATGATTTTCTCTCACCTTTTGCCCGTGATTGATGAGTCTGACACATTTTCGCTCTCACAATCACCTAAACCCTCACAAGCGTCCACTATACCAAAACTAGTTAAATCCCTTGGTGTTCACCCATATCAAACCTCACTCACCCACAAGTGAAGGTTGATTTGAATCTCACCTCCCATAATAGTGGTCCTCATACCATATTAAAGAAGGCTACTAAAATAGGTCAGAGAACTCCCCCACCAACACCATTGCCCTCTATTTTGGGCCAACATCCATCTACTTTAATATGAATGCTCCCTACTCCAATACTTAACAAAAACAAATCACATCCATTACTACCTTTACATGTCAAAAACATACCTCCTCTGAAATATCCAACACCTTTCACCGTGAAAGTGCCATCTACATGTGCGGCCACACCACCAAATAAAAAGATGGTACGAAAAACTCCTCTTACAACTCCTAAATAGAAGTTGTCAACCCTTATTGCAATAAAATGCATAGACCCATTAGCGGGTTCCTATGCTTTGCTGTTACACCAATTATTGCAGTCTTCTAGCATCAGTCTCCCACCACTTAAGCCATACCAACCTCTCAGACCAAAACCATCTTAGTTCGACGACACTAAAATTTGTGCATATCATCACACACCTGGGCATGATACTGAGCATTGTTGTGCTCTTAAAGTTGTCATCTGCCAACACCTAAAAAAGAGCACCCCTCTCATTAAGGACCCCTTTGACAAACTACTGACATCATCCCATGCCTCCCAAACCTCCTCACCTTCACACTCATCAACTCTCGAATCAAAACCATCTTGGTTTGATGAAACTAAAATTTATGCGTATCATCGCACACCTGGACACGACAATGAGCATTGTTGCACTCTTAAAGTTGTCATTCATCAACACTTCAAAAAGGACACCCTTTTCACTAAGGATCCTCTTGACCACCCTTTCAACAAACCACCGACACCATCCCATACCTCTCAAACATCCTCGCCTAAATCAGGAGCCCATCATCAAACTGTGGTTCCTTTATCACCTTCAACCCCTTGGTTTGAAATCAACACCATCAATGTGGCCACTAGATCACAAACCATGAAGGATAAAGGGAAAGAGAAGGTTTCTATCCCTTGGACATATCAATTTGTCAAGCCTCCTCAACCACCAAAACCCAAGATTTCAATCTTGGGCACATCCCAATCAACATCTTCAAGGACAATTCATAACTCCATGGTGAAACAACTTCACCAAACCTCTGTGAAGATGTCTTTGTACGACCTCATTCAAAGCTCTCCACAACATCACCAAACCTTGATTAAAGTGTTACAGGCAGTGAAGGTCCAACCCAAAGACCCCCAACCACTAGCTTCTTTAATCAAATCATTACCAACCATTGCCTCCGTCACCGTCTCTAATTATGAGATTCCAAACTCCAACTTAGAAGATCAAGATCTCACCCTCTTAAACTAAGCCTATCAGGCAAATGCTTCACAGGATTCATCATTGCATCACACTCCTTAAAAAGAAAGAGCTTCATCATCTTCTCTCCATCTCATTTATTTAACCCACTGATTATCCGCAATGGGTATCAAAAATTGTCTCTATCACCAAACAACTGGGGGAATTCAACTTTATACTGACTATCACGACCTCAACCAAGCATCGACCAAACATCAACCAACCAAGCATTGACCAAATATCATCTAACCAAGCATTGACCAAACATCAACCAACCAAGCATCGACCAAATATCAACCAACCAAGCATCGATCAAAGATCAACCAATCAAGCATCGACCAAACATCAACCAACCAAGCATCGACCAAACATCAACCAACCAAGCATCGACCAAATATCAACCAACTAAGCATTGACCAAACATCAACCAACCAAGCATCGACCAAATATCAACCAACCAAGCATCAACCAAACATCAACCAATTTTTTAATCATCTTTAACACGTGACCAATATGGAAAGAAGTAAACAAGGCAAGTTTTCTCCTAATTGGCTCAAATCTTATATCATAACACACAAGTATGGATCAAGGACTTATCGTCTATCTTCTCTTGAAGGTCGGCCAAAACTTGAGCCCCTTAATGCCTTGCATCTACGACCATTCTACTATTAATCAAGTACTCATTCACTTGATATTTAACTTGAGCTCGTCCCTTGAGCAACCCCCATCATCCTCATCCCTATTCTTTTTAACTTTTTCTATCTACAAACATTAGTTAATCCTTTTTGCATTCATGCTTTGTCCTACTAATAGAGAAACCCGTAAACCTCTATAGTCTAGTCCATGACTAAAACTTCAGTCAACAAAACATATAAAACTGGGATGCCTATTCAAATGTCATAAAACTATAAATGTAGACTGCTCCCTTGAAAGAAAGCTACATAATTGTTGTAATTGATAGACTGTTCCCTTGAAGGACAGCTATTCAAAGACCTCCAACCATACAAATTAGAATATAGACCACTCCCTTGAAGGATGGCTATGCCCAAATTTTTCTACAAATATCACTCTCTCAGAAGCTTCCCGCATCGATCAGCTTCACATATGACCACAAAGCAAAACAACATCCCCACGTAGACTTCCCACATTTGATCAGTCTACCCAAAAAAAATTGACTGACAAACTATTAAGTCATGGACTTGCCTATAGTCGTTCTCAGGGTCACCTATAAAAAGGGTCAAAATTATCCTTGCTAAAAAGGGTTACGCTATCCTCACATCTCACATAATCATACCTATTACCCAAACATACTCAAGGGATTTCGAGCTCACTTAATGTCAAGTGATTCGACTACTTCCCTAATACAAACTAATGGTCAATGACTTAATGCATGAATGGGGATTTTGTTTGCAACAACCCCTATCTAGGCTATCATTATGGTCCTTGTCAATGAAAGAGCAATGTGCCTTTCACTTCTTACACACTTTGGTCACATATAACCAAATCATTTTCCAACCAACCCAAACCAAAACATTTTCTAACCATTAACATATCCTCATGATTTATTTAATACAAATATCAATTTGTGTTATGTAAATTATCATAGCCCATTCACACTAGTTTCTATAGAAAACAATACACATAAAAACTAACAACCAAACACAATTTATGTCAAGCATATATCATCACCAATACAAACAGTGCTGAAGCATAAATACATTCATTTCATTTTTAACATATATCCATCACCAATATGGAAAATTGCTAGAGATAAAAAACTACATAACCTATGTTATAGAATACACCATCACATAATATAGAAAAGGCTATAACATCATCATACACTCATCATTTCAAGCATGTACCATCACACCTATGGGAAATGTTAATGACCCTAACCTGACCAAGACAACTATCAACCACTTTGACTCCTTCCTCCCTTTTGGAGAGAACTACATTGGCCTGAGGCCCTTGAAATAGGGGTCATATAGGTAGCACTCAGTTAACATAGGGTCTTCTGAGGTTAGCTCGGCCATCTATTTGACCGTTCATCTCCCTAATGATATCGGCCATTTGTTTGTTCATCTACCTGATGGACAAACCATTTCACCTTTAACCATGACTTAACCCAGTCAAAACTCAGTCCATAACCTTGACTCCTTCCTCCCTTTTGGAGAGAACTACATTGGCTTGAGGCCTTTGAAATAGGGGCTATGTAGGCAACACTCAGTTGACATGGAGTCTTCTTGGGTTAGCTCAGCCATTTGCCCATTCATCTCCCTAATGACGTCGGCCATTTGTTTGTTCTTCTACCTGATGGACAAACCATTTCACCTTTAATCATGACTTAACCTAGTCAAAACTCAGTCCATAACCTCAACTCCTTCCTCCCTTTTAGGGAGAACTACATTGGCTGGACAGGGGTGGAAGGAGAATGAGGATGAGAGGAAGGCTTTTCAGCCTTTTTGAGAAGAAAGTCGGGTTCGGTCTCAACAGTGCTCAGAAATAACATTTGGACTAATTACCAATGTATTTTAAAAATATTGAAATATAAACTAGAAGAATACTTAGCTCTTGGTGGAGAACCAAAAGTGTAAAAGACTTGTTTCCATTGTGGCTGATACAAAAGACTTCGTGTAATGTTTCAATCTGGTGTGGAGTGAATTTTCTAGAGTTTCTTAGCCTAGAGACTGATGATAGAATGTTGATGCCTCATCTCAAAGCCTGCCTTTTATGTGCAAAGAGTCGAGGAGCAAGAGAGTTTGGATCTAGGGAGAATTCAAGGAAAGAGAGTTTGCATTTTGGCCTATAGTCGAGGTCAAAATTTAGTTTTAAGCAATTGACGTCGGCGATATCGCCGGCGTCGGTCGACTGTTAACTGACGTCGGGGGCTAGAGAATGGAAAAAAAAGTTATTTTTAGCCTTTTTCCCATTCTTCCATCTGCCAAGTTTGGTTGTCTTTGTTAAATGGTCCAAAGGCGGGTTTAATAGGTGTGAGAATTAGTGAGAGAGTTAAAATTAGGTCTTAGATAATTATGATTAGTCATAGGGTGATAAATGCCCTAAGAGCTTGGAATCCAAAGTGAGGTGTCTAGGGGAGATTATTAAATTAAAATAAGTATTTTAAATTAATAAAGTATAGGTTAGGCATGTTGAAGTTAGAAAGGGACCAAGGGGGGTTGACACTATTTTAGTGTCTACATTTACCCCTTTTTGTCTTATTGGTTGTTCTTGACGAACTGCAAGACAAAAATAGGAGTAAGTTGCCCCAGGTATGGGATAAGGTCATTTTTGTCCTGTTGGTTGTTCTGATGAACTGCAAGACAAAAATAGGAGTTGGTTGCCCTAGATGTGGGATGAGTTATTCTCCCTCAAAGCGAGAGTCGAGGGATGGTAACTTGATATCGAGTGCTGATTTGATAGATAGTGAATGGGTATGGTGAAGGTTGAGTGTGAACGCTGCAAAAGTTGAGATTGCATGTAACCACTTCACATGCTAGGTAGGTCAAATTATCGCAGTCAAAGGTTGAGGAGTGCTAAAATCAAAATAACCGGTCCCTAGCATTTAGTCATAGTTGATTGGGTTAAATGATCAAAGCTGTAGTTCTAATGGTCGTCATGTTCCAAGTATCTCGGGCTCAGGATGTGCTCCTGGAAAACACAAAAATGTCACAAGTAGTAGGGATCAACTTGGGTGTGATCCAATACTTGTGAGGGTCATGCACAATTTGCTAACTATTCGTGAGGTAGCATAAATGCAATCAAAACAACTAAGACAAAGTTGTCTCAAAAGTGGTCGTGGTCTAAGGAGATAGTCATGATCTCCAAGGTCATTGGTCGAGTCAGGCTGAGATATAAGTCATCTCAAGTGTAGTTTGTTGTGGATGGGGAGATGCATGCGATCTCCAATGTGCCCCATGAGAAGTTTAGGTAACTCATTCAGTGTTAAGGCTGGTTGTTTGGTCATGATTTTGGGTTGGGTATAGATAGTTGGTCCATTAGATGGATGGACAAAGGAATGGTCGAGATAACCTCAGAAGACCCCATGTCAATTGAGTGCTACCTACATAGCCCCTGTTTTAAGGGCCTCAGGCCAATGTAGTTCTCCCTAAAAGGGAGGAAGGAGTCAAGGTTATAGACTGAGTTTTGACTAGGTTAAGTCATAGTTAAAGGTGAAATGGTTTGTCCATCAGGTAGACGAATAAACGAATGGCTGACGTCATTAGGGAGATGAACGGGCAAATAGCCGAGCTAACACCAGAAGACTTCATGTCAATTGAGTGCTACCTACATAGCTTCTATTTCAAGGGCCTCAGGCCAATGTAGTTCTCCTTGAAAAAGGGAGGAAGGGTCAAAGAGGTCGATAATTGGTTTGGTCATGTTAATGGTTTAGCACTTCCCATATGTCTAATGGTACATGCTTGAAATTGATAAGTGTGTGATGATGTTACAGCCTTTTCCATATTATGTGATAGTGTATTCTATAACATAGGTTATGTGGTTTTTCATCCCTAGCAATTTTCCATATTGGTGATGGATGTATGCTAAAAATGAAATGAATGTATTTATGCTTCAACACTTTTCGTATTGGTGATGATATATGCTTGACATAAATTGTGTTTGGTTGTTAGTTTCCATGTGTATTGTTTTTCATAGAAACTAATGTGAATGGGCTATGATAATTTATATAACACAAATTGATATTTGCATTAAATAAATCATGAGGTTATGTTAATGGTTAAAAAATGTTTTGGTTTGGTTTGGTTTAGTTTAGAAAATGATTAGGTTGGATGTGACAAAGGTATGTAAGAAGTGAAAGGTGTTTTGCTCTTTCATTGACAGTGACCATAATGGTAGCATAGATACGAGTTGTTGCAAATAAAAGCCCTGTTCATGCATTACGTCATTGACCATTAATTTGTATTAGAGAAGTAGTCGAATCACTTGACTTTAAGTGAGCTCGAAATCCCTTGAGTATGTTTGGGTAATAGGTATGATTATGTGAGATGTGAGGATAAAGTAACCCTTTTTTAAAAAGATAACTTTGCCCCTTTTTATAGGTGACCCTGAGAACGACTATAGGCAAGTCCATGACTTCATAGTTTGTTAGTCAAATTTTTTTTTAGTAGACTGATCAAATGCGGGAAGTCTATGTGGGGATGTTGTTTTGTTTTGTGGTCATATGTGAAGTTGATTGATGGGAGAAGATTCTGAGAGAGTGTTGTTTGTAGCAAAATTTGGGCATAGCCATCCTTTAAGGGAGTGGTCTATATTCTACTTTGTATAGTTGGAGGTCTTTGAATAGCTGTCCTTCAAGGGAGTAGTCTATCAATTATCGCAATTATGCAGATGTCTTTCGAAGGAGCAGTCTACATTTATAGTTTTATGACCTTTGAATAGGCATCCCAGTTTTATATGTTTTGTTGACTGAAGTTTTAGTCATGGACTAGACTATAGAGGTTTACGGGTTTCCCTTTTAGTAGGACAAAGCATGAATGCAAAAAGGATTAACTAATGTTTGTACGGAAAAAAGGTTAAAAAGAATAGGGATGAGAATGACGGGGGTTGCTCAAGGGACGAGCTCAAGTTAAATATCAAGTGAATGAGTACTTGATTAATAGTAGAATGGTCGTAGATGCAAGGCATTAAGGGGCTCAAGTTTTGGCCGACCTTCAAGAGAAGATAGATGATAAGTCCCTAATCCATACTTGTGGGTTATGATATAAGATTCGAGCCAATTAAGAGCAAACTTGCCTTGTTTACTTCTTTCCATATTAGTCACGTGTTAAAGATGATTAAGAAGTTGGTTGATGTTTGGTTGATGCTTGGTTGGTTGATATTTGGTCGATGCTTGGTTGGTTGATGTTTGGTCAATGCTTGGTTGGTTTATATTTGGTCAATGCTTGGTTGGTTGATGTTTGGTTGATGCTTGGTTGGTTGATGTTTGGTCAATGCTTGGTTGGTTGATATTTGGTCAATGCTTAGTTGGTTGATGTTTGGTTGATGCTTGGTTGGTTGATGTTTGGTCGATGCTTGGTTGGTTGATATTTGGTCAATGCTTGGTTGGTTGATGTTTGGTCAATGCTTGGTTGGTTGATATTTGATCGATGCTTGGTTGGTTGATATTTGATCGATGCTTGGTTGGTTGATGTTTTGTCAATGCTTGGTTGGATGATATTTGCTCGATGCTTGGTTGGTTGATGTTTGGTCGATGCTTGGTTGCGGTCGTGATAGTCAGTATAAAGTCAAATTCCCCCAATTGTTTGGTGACAGGGACAATATTTGATACCCATTGTAGATAATCAATGGGTTGGATAAATGAGATGGAGAGAAGATGATGAAGCTCCTCTTTCCCTTTATCCTTCATAGTTTGTGATCTAGTGGCCACATTGATGGTGTTGATTTCGAACAAAGGGGTTGAAGTTGATAGAGGAACCACGGTTTGATGATGGGCTCCCAATTTAGGCGAGGATGTTTGAGAGGTATGGGATGGTTTCGGTGGTTTGTTGAAAGGGTGGTCAAGAGGATCCTTAGTGAAAAGGGTGTCCTTTTTGAAATGTTGACGAATGATAACTTTAAGAGTGCAGCAACACTCAGTGTCGTGTCCAGGTGTGCAATGATACGCATAGATTTTAGTGTCATCGAACCAAGATGGTTTTGATTTGAGAGTTGATGAGTGTGAAGGTTAGGAGGTTTGGGAGGCATGGGATGATGTCAGTAGTTTGTCAAATGGGTCCTTAATGAGAGGGGTGCCCTTTTTTAGGTGTTGGTGGATGATAACTTTAAGAGCACAACAATGCTCAGTATCATGTCCAGGTGTGTGATGATACGCACAAATTTTAGTGTCGTCAAACCAAGATGGTTTTGGTTTGAGAGGTTGGTATGGCTTAAGAGGTGGGAGACTAATGCTAGAAGACTACAACAATTGGCGTAACATCAAAGCATAAGAACCCTCTAATGGGTCTACGTGTTTTGTTGCAGTAGGGGTTGATAACTTCTATTTAGGAGTTATAGGAGGAGTTTTCCATACCATCTTTTTTTTTGGCGGTGTGGCCGCACGTGTAGATGGCACTTTTGCGGTGAAAGGTATTGGATGTTTTAGAGGAGGTATTTTCTTGACAGGTAAAGGTAGTAATGGACATGATTTGTTTTTGTTAAGTATTGGAGTAGGGAGCATTCCTATTAAAGTAGATGGATGTTGGCCCAAAATAGAGAGCAATGGTGATGGGGGGGAGGAGTTCTCCGACATGTTTTAGTATCCTTCTTTAATATGGTATGAGGACCACTATTATGGGAGGCAAGATTCAAATTGACCTTCACTTGTGGGTGAGTGAGGTTCGATATGGGGTGAACACCAAGGGATTTAATTGCTTTCAGTATAGTGGATGCTTGTGAGGGTTTAGGCGATTGTGAGAGGGAAAATGTGTCAGACTCAGCAATTACAGGCAAAAGGTGAGAGAAAATTATCACCAAATCTTCCTTAGCTGAAGTAGGTGAGGTGATGAGTTCTTCTCTCAGTGGAGAAGGGATTGGAGAATGTGGCTCTTCAAGAGGATAGAGCGCAGGGATGATCGTGCCTTCTACTTGTGGTTGAAAAGTAGGAAAGGTATGGTCCTCCATTGGTAGTAAGAAGGATGAATGTGGGGCTAGTGGCATTGGTATGGTTAAAGCGTCCTCCAATATAAGAGGGGTAGATGGAGGACTATTAGGAGAAGAAGGCTCTTCTTCCTGTGGTGTAGGGATAGGTTGACTAACATCTTTAGTTTGTGGAAGAGGTTGGTTAGGGATGAAAGGCAAAACCATATCGACCATGCATATATTACGCTCTTGGGGGTCTTCAGTTGTGGTCTAAACATTGTTTTGGCTAGGGGGATGGTTAGGAAAAGGTTGTCTAAAGATGTCTATGTTTTGGTTAGGTGGCACATTTGGGTTATCCAAAAGAAGATCCCCCTTGTCTAGCATGTCTTGGACAATGTTTTTGAAGGTTTTACAATTGTCCGTGTCATGACCATTGACACAGTAATAATTACAAAATTCATTTTCCCTATACCATGTAGGGATGGCACGTGAGAGATCAAATTGAGGTGGTGGTCAAATTTGGGGGAGGTTGAGGACTCACTATTTGACTAGTTTATCCAACACGGACACGTATGATTCACCTATTAGAGTATATTGACGCTATAAGTATCATTGTTGGAATTGTTGTGTGATGTATTCTGATGTTGAAGGTTGAGGTTGGTTGGTTGTTGTTGAAGATGATGGTCTAACGACCACAACATTTGCCACTCCTTTGGACTTGGAGTGGGAAGAAGAAGATTTGGATGAAGAGTCATTTGATTTTGCATTAGTATTTTTACTACGCAATTTGACTTTATTTTCTTTGACAGCACAGAGTTCAAGCTTCCTAGCCATGGTGAAAGCTTCGTCAAATGTGCAGAATGTTTAGACATGAAAAGTATATGAGATGTGTTTGGCACATGCTTGTGAAAAGAGCTTAATGAGCTCAGGTTGAGGTAAAGAAAAGGAGAGTTGGTTGATTAAACCTCTCCAATGGGAAATGAAAGCAGCTATTGATTCATCATCGAATTGTTTGATAAAATATAGGTCCGTGATGGAGACTTTTTTAGTTATGTTAATTGAAAAGTGGTCAAAAAATAGTTGAGCTAGTTGCATGAAGGTAAATAGAGAGTGACTGGTAATAGAACTATACCAATCGTTGGTAGCACCAGAAAGTGACATGGGAAATGTGTGTAGTAATAACGCATCATCATGTGATATAAGGTAACAAGCGTGTCTAAACACTCATAGATGTTGTTGTGGGTCGTCTTTACTCTAAAAGTGAGTAAACTTGGGAAGTTCCCATTGACTAGGATATGGTCAGATTGGGACTGAAGGATGAATAGGTTCATTACAAATTTGTTCATATGAGAGAAAATTTCTTGAACCTAAAATGGATGTCTCAAGATTAGACACCTTATCTATCAACACTTTATTAGATCAGTTGATGGATTTTCAGGTGGGGTGCCCCCTAGGTTATAAGGCATTTAGAAGGTGTTAGGTGGAGCGTATGACATAGTTGGTTGTGCTTGTATAGACGCAACATATTGTTAACTAGTCATAGGGACTGATGTTGAAGTCAAGCGCAGTTGTGTCATAAAGCTAGAGGGCAGAACTTGACTTGATGTCACTAAAGGTGGTTGGATGGTGGCAACACTAGCCAAAGAATAAGTAGTCACTCTTGTATTTATGGGTTCAAGAGTAAGTGGGATGGAGACAATTAAGTTTTGGAATGGTGTAGGACTTTGTTGAATGGTTTGTGGTTGAGGGGGTACAGAAACCCCAATGGAGATAGGTCCAAAAATAGAAGGAGAGGCCACACTTTGAATGTTGGTCATGGTTGGGTTGTTAGTTGAGGCACTGGCCTGGGTGACCATGGGTTGGGTTATGGAGGCTGTTGATATGATTGCCATTTCAATTCAGGAAGTTAGCATCCCATAAATTGGGTTGCCTGAAGGATCTTGCATTTGACTTCTCGTGAGATAGTGCTGAAGAGCCTTGACATTGAGGTCAAGGAACCTTTCAAAGTCTTGGTCCCCTTTAGGGACAATAGGGGATTGAGTTCGGGTTGGTTGGATAGGAGTACATTCAGTTTCTGAATTATACTCCATTTGGAGACTTGATATAGAAGGTGAAGGCAGGAGTGTTTGTTGCCTTGCGTGGTTAACAAGAGTTTTGGTTTGACTACATGTTAAAACCATCCAAGGCAAAATAGATTCAAGTTCTAAAAACTATATGTTTCAGCCTCAGAAAACTAGAATTTGTTTTTAACAACAAAAAGGTCAAGTTTTTAGCTTGATGTTTGAGAAGAAAATTTTTTTTGACAATGACTGACGTCGGTAGAAAAACCAATGTTGGTGAAGTAAGTTGCCGATGTCGGTGAAGATAGTTGCTGACGTCGGTGGAAAAACTGATGTCGGTTACTGTGTATTTCCAAAAACTTAGAAAACTAAAAGTTTTTGGAAGAAAGAAGAAAGCTCTGAGTTATTTTTAGAGCTCAGAATAATGCATTCTTACCAGCTCAAAAAAACTAGATAAAAATAGAAAAGTAGATGAAGCTAAGTAGCCTCTAAACATTAAATTCCTAAGAATAAATTTTAGAGTCGTGTTGGCTTATGCCTTAGAAGAGTGTGTTTGGGAAGTTGGGCTTTTAGAACGGGTCCTAGAAGAGGCAGTCTAAGTTTGGTTTTGGATTATGTTTTGGTGCTCAAAAGTCTATGTTAGGTTCCATACGTGGCTTGGTGCTAGGGGCTTGCTCCCCTCACTTCACAAGCCTAGAGTCAAGCTAGGTCGCTTAGCCAATATATACCTCCCCTATAGTTTATATTCTGCCAGAGAACATAGTGGGTTCTCCCCTTGGTAGTGAAGTCCAAGTAGGATTGCCAGGAAGAGTAAGGTATCCACTAGGTGATGAAATCCTAGTCAGGCCTTGTCTTAGGTATGTTTAGATGTTTGATTTTGTGAATGTGGTCAGGTTGTGTAACATATGTGCACTATGATTTATTCATAATGCATTTCTAATTACTAGATGAGAAGGCTAAATATGCATTCAAGTAGGAATGAAATGCAATAGATTTTAGCCCAAATTGAAATGTTTTTGTTCGGATGCAAACACTTAGGAAAAGGTTAAGAGCATGAATTTTACTACTCTAAGATGCAGAAAAGAAGTGACAAAAAGAAAAATTTCTTTTTAACTTTTGTTAATGGTGTCTTTTCAAAAGAGAAAGAAAGAAGAAGGATGCAAAAAGAGAAATTTTCCTAATGCACCTATATGTAAGTTTATTTTAGAAGAAATGAACCCAAGAAAAACTCCATGGTCCCACTGGGCGTGCCAGAATGTTTCTACTCATTTTTGCTATTTTACATTCAAAAGAAATAAGAAACTAAAGATAATGGTCAGGGGTTAGATGATAATCGGATGAAGTTGCGCACTGTGTCCAGACGTTGAAGGAGCTCCTCTTTGGCTGTGGAGGATGACACCTGTAGATAAGAAAGACTTAAACAAAGAAAATGTTAGATAGATATATGGTGGACTGCCAAGCAAAGCTCAGTCCCAAAAGTACAAAGACTTCCTTGAGGGATGACAGTCCACTTATTTGACAAAAGAGTGTTGCTAGAAAGAGAAATGATGAAAGACTTAAAGAAAGAGAAATAGATAATGCGTACCTGAATCCTGTAATTAGTCTTCCACAGTCACCGACATCGGTAGTTCTACCGGTGTTGGTTGGTCAAGGTTCCCAACATCGGTTAGGTTGCTGACGTCGATAGGGGTAATGGGCCTTGATGCTGATGACAGTAGGGGCAATGGGATTTGGATGGGTTTCAGGTTATGCCTTTGGTCAACAGAATGGTTTGGGAAATTCAAAAGGGTTGTGTAGGGATGCAGGATAGTGGACAGAGTCTTAGGAAGGACAAAGGTAGGGGATAGGGGTGGAAGGAGAATGAGGATGAGAGGAACGCTTTTCAGCCTTTCCAAGAAGAAAGTCGGGGTTGGTCTCAACAGTGCTCATAAATAGCCAATGGACTAATTACCAATGCATTTTAAAAATACTGAAATATAAATCAAAAGAATACTTAGCTCTTGGTGGAGAACCAGAAGTGTAGAAGACTTGTTTCTATTGTGGCTGATACTGAAGACTTCATGCAACTTTTCAATCTGGTGTGGAGTGAATTTTGTAGAGTTTCTTAGCCTGGAGAGTGATGATAGAATGCTGATGCCTCGTCCCAAAGCCTACCTTTGATGTGCAAAGAGTTGAGGAGCAAGAGAGTTTGGATACAGGGAGAATTCAGGGTAAGAGAGTTCATATTCTGGCCTGTAGTTGAGGTTAGAATTTATTTTTAAGCAACTGACGTCCGTGATACCGCCGGCATCAGTCGACTGTTAACCAACGTCTGCGGCTAGAGAATGGGAAAAAAGGCTATTTTTAGCCTTTTTCTTGTTCTTCCATCTACCAAGTTCGATTGTCATTGTTAAACGATCCAAAGGTGGGTTTAATAGGCGTGAGAATTAGTGGGAGAGTTAAAATTAGGTCTTAGGTAATTATGATTAGTCATAGGGTGATAAATGGCCTAAGAGCTAGGAATCCAAGGTGAGGTGTCTAGGGGGGATTATTAATTTAAACTAAGTATTTTAAATTAATAAAGTATAGGTTAGGCATGTTGAAGTTAGAAAGGGACCAAGGGGGGGTTGACACTATTTTTGTGTCTACATTTGCCCCTTTTTGTCTTGTTGGTTGTTCTTGATGAACTGCAAGACAAAAATAGGAGTAAGTTGCTCCAGGTATGGGATAAGGTCATTTTTGTCCTGTTGGTTGTCCTGATGAACTGCAAGACAAAAATAGGAGTTGGTTGCCCCAGATGTGGGACGAGGTATTCCCCCTCAAAGTGAGAGTCGAGGGAAGGTAACCTGATATCGAGTGTCGATTTGATAGATAGTGGATGGGTATGGTGAAGGTTGAGTGTGAACGCTGCAATAGTTGGGATTGCGCGTATACCACTTCACGTGATAGATAGGTCAAATTGTCATAGTCAAAGGTTGAGGAGTGCTAAAATCAAAATAACTAGGCCCCAGCATTTAGTCGTAGCTGATTGGATTAAATGATCAAAGTTGTAGCTCCAATGGTCGTCATGTTCCAAGTATCCCAAGCTCAAGAAGTGCTCATGGAAAACACAAAAATGTCACAAATATTGAGGATCAACTAGAGTGTGATCTGACAATACGTGTGAGGTTCATAATGTGGGTTGCATAAAATTTGCTAACTATTCATGAGGTAGCATATATGCAATCAAAACAACCAAGGCAAAGTTGTCTCGAAAGTGGTCGTGGTTTGAGGAGATAGTCACAATCTCCAAGGTCATTGGTCGAGTCAGGCTGAGATAAAAGTGATCTCAAGTGTAGTTTGTTGTGGATGGGGAGATGCATGCGATCTCCAATGTGACCCATGAGAAGTTTAGGTAACTCATTCAGTGTCAGGGCTGATTGTTTGGTCATGATTTTGGGTTGGGTATAGATAGTTGGTCCATTAGATGGATGGATGAAGGAATGGCTGAGCTAACCTCAGAAGACCCCATGTCAACTGAGTGCTGCCTACATAGCCCCTATTTCAAGGGCCTCAGGCCAATTTAGTTCTACCTAAAAGGGAGGAAGGAGAGTCGATGATGGATTGGGTTTGACTAGGTTAAGTTATGGTTAAAGGTGAAATGGTTTGTCCATCAGGTAGACAAACAAACGAATGGTCGACTTCATTAGGGAGACGAATAGGAAAATGGATAGCCGAGCTAACCTCAGAAGACCCTATGTCAACTAAGTGATGCCTACATAGCCCCTATTTCAAGGGCCTCAAGCCAATGTAGTTCTCCCTGAAAAAGGGAGGAAGGGTCAAAGAGGTCGATAATTGGTTTGGTCATGTTAATGGTTTAGCACTTCCCATATGTCTAATGGTACATGCTTGAAATTGATAAGTGTATGATGATGTTACATCCTTTTCCAAATTATGTGATGGTGTATTCTGTAACATAGGTTATGTGGGTTTTCATCCCTAGAAATTTTCCATATTGGTGATGGATGTATGCTAAAAATGAAATGAATGTATTTATGCTTCAGCACTTTTCGTATTGGTGATGATATATGCTTGACATAAATTGTGTTTGGTTGTTAGTTTCCATGTGTATTGTTTTTCATAGAAACTAATGTGAATGGGATATGATAATTTATATAACACAAATTGATATTTGCATTAAATAAATCATGAGGTTATGTTAATGGTTATAAAATGTTTTGGTTTGGTTTGGTTTAGTTTAGAAAATGATTTTGTTGGATGTGACAAAGGTATGTAAGAAGTGAAAGGTGTTTTGCTCTTTCATTGACAGGGACCATAATGGTAGCATAGATAAGAGTTGTTGCAAACAAAATCCCCATTCATGCATTATGTCATTGACCATTAGTTTGTATTAGAGAAGTAGTTGAATCACTTGACATTAAGTGAGCTCAAAATCCCTTGAGTATGATTGGGTAATAGGTATGATTATGTGAGATGTGACGATAGCGTAACCCTTTTTAGCAAGGATAACTTTGCCCCTTTTTATAGGTGACCCTGAGAACGACTATAGGCAATTCCATGACTTAATAGTTTGTCAGTCAATTTTTTTCTTTTGGTAGACTGATCAAATGTGGGAGGTCTACGTGGGGATGTTGTTTTGTTTTGTGGTCATATGTGAAGCTGATCGATGCAAGAAGCTTCTAAGAGAGTGTTGTTTGTAGCAAAATTTGGGCATAGCCATCCTTCAAGGGAGTGGTCTATATTTTTATTTGTATGGTTGGAGGTCTTTGAATAGTTGTCTTTCAAGGAAGCAGTCTATCAATTACAGCAATTATGTAGCTGTCCTTCGAGGGAGTAGTCTACATTTATAATTTTATGACCTTTGAATAGGCATCCCAGTTTTATATGTTTTATTGACTGAATTTTTAGTCATGGACTAGACTATAGAGGTTTACGGGTTTCCCTTTTAGTAAGACAAAGCATGAATGCAAAAAATATTAACTAATCCTCGACCAACTTTTCCTTAGATAGATATATGGTGGACTGCCAAGCAAAGCTCGGTCCCAGAAGTGCAAAGACTTCCTTGAGGGATGACAGTCCACTTATTTGACAAGAGAGTGTTGCTAGAAAGAGAAATGATGAAAGACTTAAAGAAAGAGAAATAGATAATGCGTACCTAAATCCTGTAATGAGTCTTCCACAGTCGACGATGTCGGTAGTTTTGCCAGCGCCAGTTAGGTTGCCAACATCGATAGGGGAAATGGGCCTTAATGTCGATGACGGTAGGGGCAATGGGCCTTGGACGGGTTTCAGGTTATGCCTGTGGTCAACATAATGGTCTGGGAGATTCAAAAGGGTTATGCAGGGATGTAGGATAGTGGACAGAATCTTAGGAAGGACAAAGGTAGCGGACAAGGGTGGAAGGAGAATGAGGATGAGAGGAAGGCTTTTCAGCCTTTCCAGGAAGAAAGTCGGGTTTGGTCTCAACAGTGCTCAAAAATAGCCAATGGACTAATTACCAATGCATTTTAAAAATATTGAAATATAAACCAGAAGAATACTTAGCTCTTGGTGGAGAACCAGAAGTGTAGAAGACTTGTTTCCTTTGTGGCTGATACCGAAGAATTTGTGCAACGTTTCAATCCAGTGTGGAGTGAATTTTGTAGAGTTTCTTAGCCTAGAGAGTGATGATAGAATGCTAATGCCTTGTCCCAAAGCCTTCCTTTGATGTGCAAAGAGTCGAGGAGCAAGAGTGTTTAGATTTGGTGAGAATTCGAGGCAAGAGAGTTCACATTCTGGCCTATAGTCAAGGTCAGAATTCAATTTTAAGCAATCAACGTCGGCGACACCGCCAACATCGATCGACTGTTAATCGACATTGGGGCTAGAGAATGGGAAAAAAGGCTATTTTTAGCCTTTTGTCCATTCTTCCATCTACCAAGTTTGGTTGTCATTGTTAAACGGTCAAAAGGCGGGTTTAATAGGTGCGAGAATTAGTGAGAGAGTTAAAATTAGGTCTTAGGTAATTATGATTAGTCATAGGGTGATAAATGGCCTAAGAGCTAGGAATCCAAGGTGAGGTGTCTAGGGAGATTATTAATTTAAAATAAGTATTTTAAATTAATAAAGTATAGGTTAGGCATGTTAAAGTTAGAAAGGGACCAAAGGGGGGTTGACACTATTTTGGTGTCTATATTTGCCTCTTTTTGTCTTGTTGGTTGTTCTTGACGATCTGCAAGACAGAAATAGGAGTAAGTTTCCCCAGGTATGAGATAAGGTCATTTTTGTCTTTTTGGTTGTTCTAATGAACTGCAAGACAAAAATAAGAGTTGGTTGCCCCAAATGTGGGATGAGGTATTCCCCCTCAAAGTGGGAGTCGAGGGAAGGTAATCTGATATCGAGTGCTGATTTGATAGATAGTGGATGGGTATGGTGAAGGTTGAGTGTGAACGCTACAAAAGTTGAGATTAAATGTATATCACTTCACGTGATAGGTAGGTCAAATTGTCACAGTCAAAGGTCGAGGAGTGCTAAAATTGAAATAATTGGTCCCCAGCATTTAGTCATAGCTGATTGGGTTAAATAATCAAAGTTGTAGCTCTAATGGTCATCATGTTTCAAGTATCCTGGGCTCAGGAAGTGCTCCTAGAAAACACAAAAATGTCACAAGTAGTAGGGATCAACTTAGGCGCGGTCCAATACTTGTGAGGGTCATGGAAAATTTGCTAACTATTCGTGAGGTAGCATAAATGTAATCAAAACAACTAAGACAAAGTTGTCTCAAAAGTGGTCGTGGTCTAAGGAGATAGTCATGATCTCCAAAGTCATTGGTCGAGTCAGGCTGAGACATAAGTCATCTCAAGTGTAGTTTGTTGTGGATGGGGAGATGCATGCGATCTCCAATGTGACCCATGAGAATTTTAGGTAACTCATTCAATGTTAGGGCTGGTTGTTTGGTCATGATTTTGGGTTGGGTATAGATAGTTGGTCCATTAGATAGACGGATGAAGGAATGGCCGAGCTAACTTCAGAAGACCCCATGTCAACTGAGTGCTGCCTATATAGGCCCTGTTTCAAGGGCCTCAGGCCAATATAGTTCTCCCCAAAAGGGAGGAAAGAGTCAAAGAGGTTGATAGTTGGTTTGGTCATGTTAATGGTTTAGCACTTCCCATATGTCTGATGGTACATGCTTGAAATGATGAGTGTATGACGATGTTACAGCCTTTTCCATATTATATGATGGTGTATTCTATAACATAAGTTATGTGGTTTTTTATCCCTAGCAAGTTTCCATATTAGTGATGGATGTATGCTAAAAATAAAATGAGTATGTTTATGCTTCAGCAAGTAATGGTTTATGCTTGACATAAATTGTGTTGAGTTGATAGTTTCTGTGTGTATTGTTGTCCATAGAAACTAGTGTGAATGGGCTATATCATGTTAGTGGTTTGAAAATGTTTGGTTTGGTTTGGTTGTTAATGGTCTATGTCAGGTTATGTTTTGGCACTCAAAAGTTTGTGTTAGGTTCTGTACGTGGCTTGGTGCTAGGGGCTTGCTCCCCTCACTTCACGAGCCCAGAGTCAAGCTGGGTCGCTTAGCCAATATATACTTCCCCTATAGTTTATACTCTACCAGAGAATAGAGTGGGTTCTCCCCTTGGTATTGAAGTCCAAGTAGGATTGCCAGGAAGGGTAAGGTATCCACTAAGTGATGAAATCTTAGTCGGGCCTTGTCTCAGGTATGTTTAGATGTTTAGTTTGATGTGTTTGTGGTTTGGATGTGTAACATATGTGCACTACGATTTATTCATAATGCGCTTTCAATTACTAGATTAGCTAAAAATGCATTCAAGTAGGAATGACATGCAATATATTTTTAACCCAAATTGTATTGTTTTGTTCAAATGCAAACAAGTGGGGAAAAGGTTAAGAGTATGAATTTCACTACTCTAAGATGCAGGAAAAAGGTGACAAGAAGAAAAAGAAAGAGGTTCTTTTTAACTTGTTTTTATGATTTCTTTTCGACATAAAGAGATAGAAGAAGGATGCAAGAAGAGAAATTTTCTTAATGCACCTATATGAAAGTTTACCTTTTAGAAGAAATGAACCCAAGGAAAACTCCAGGGTCCCACCGGGCGTGCCAGAATGTTTCTAACTTGTTTACATTCAAAAGGAATAATAAACTAAAGGTTAATGGTCAGGGGTTAGATGATACCTGGATGAAGCTGCGCACTGTGTCCAGACATTGAAGGAGCTCCTCTTTGGCTGTGAAAGATGACACCTGTAGATAAGAAAGACTTAAACAAAGAAATGTTAGATAGATATATGGTGGACTGCCAAGCAAAGCTCAGTCTCAGAAGTGCAAAGACTTCCTTGAGGGATGACAGTCCACTTATTTGATAAAAGAGTGTTACTAGAAAGAGAAATGATGAAAGAATTAAAGAAAGAGAAATAGATAATGCGTACCTAAATCTTGTAATCAATCTTCCACAGTCGCCGACATCAGTATTTCTATCGGCATCGGTTGGTCAAGGTTGCTGACATCGGTTAGGCTGCCAACATCGGTAGGGGCAATGGGCCTTGATGCTGATGACGATAGGGGAAATGGGCCTTGGACGGGTTTCAGGTTATGCCTATGGTTAACAAAATGGTCTGGGAGATTCAAAAGGGTTGTGCAGGGATGCAGGATAGTGGATAGAGTCTTAGGAAGGATAAAGGTAGGGGACAGGAGTGGAAGGAAAATGAGGATGTGAGGAAGACTTTTTAGCCTTTCCAAGAAAAAATTTGGGTTTGGTCTCAACAGTGCTCAGAAATAGCCAATGGACTAATTATCAATGCATTTTAAAAATACTAAAATATAAACCAGAAGAATACTTAGCTCTTAGTGGAGAACCAGAAGTGTAAAAGACTTATTTTCATTGTGGTTGATACCGAAGACTTCGTATAACATTTCAATCTGGTGTGGAGTGAATTCTACAGACACTAAATTTCAAAAGGGAGTGCAACGTTTCTAATGTTTCTCTATGCTTTTGCTTTTTACATTTAGAAGAAATAAGAAACTAAGGGTTAATGGTCAGGGCTTTATACGTACCCGGATGAAGCTGTGCACCGTATCTAGAGGTTGAAGGAGCTCCTCTTTGGCTATGGAGGACAACATCTGTAGATAAGAAGAAATATTAACAAATAAAAATGTTAGAGACAGATATGGTGGACTACCAAGTGATATGCTCAGTCCTAGAAGTGCAAAGACTTCTTGGAGGGATGACAATCCACTAGTTGATAAAAATAATGTCGTAATGGAAAGAAATAATGAAAGACTTAAAGAAGGAGAAATAGAAAATGCATACCTAAATCCTACAATCAGTCTTCCACAATCGCTGACATCGGTAGTTCTGCCAGCGTTGGTTGGTAAAGTTGCCAATGTCGATTATGTTGCCGATGTCGGTAGGGGCAATCGGCTTTATACGGGTTTTTTGGTTGGTGTCTTTGGTTGACAGAGGAGTCTGGGAGGTCTATGGGAGTTTAATAGTTTGTGGAGGATTACAAGATAGTGAATATGGTCTGGGAAAGGGCTAAGGTAGAGGACAGGGGTGGAAAGAGAATAAGAATGAGAGGAAGGCTTTTCAGCCTCTCCGAGAAGAAAGTCGGGTTGTCTACCAATAGTGCTCAAGGATATTCAATGGACTAATCACCAATGCATTCTAAAAATACTAAAATATAAATTAGAATAATACTTAGCTCTTGGTGGAGAAATAGAAGTGTAGAAGACTTGTTCCCGTTATGGCTGATGTAGGAGACATCATGCAACGTTTCAACCTGGTGTGGAGTGGATTCTACAGAGTTTTTTAGCTTGGAGAGTGATGATAGGATGTTGATGCCTCATCTTAAAGCCTGCCTTTGATATGCAAGGAGTCGAGGAGCAAGAGAATTCGCATTCGAGCCTGCAGTCGAGGTTGGAATTTAGTATTAAGAAACCTACATCGGCGATACCACCGGTGTTGGTCGACTGTTAACCAATGTCAGCGGCTAGAGGATGGGAAAAAAGGCTATTTTTAGCCTTTTGCCCATTCTTCCATCTGCCAAGTTTGGTTGTCATTGTTAAATGGTCCAAAGGCGGGTTTAATAGGTGTGAGAATTAGTGGGAGAGTTAAAATTAGGTCTTAGGCAATTATGATTAGTCATAGGGTGATAAATGGCCTAAGAGCTAGGAATCCAAGGTGAGGTGTCTAGGGGGGATTATTAATTTAAAATATGAATCCAAGCACATCTCATCTACTTTGCAGGTTCAAACATTTCACACATTTGATGAAGCTTTCACCATGGCTAGGAAGCTTGAACTCTGTGTTGTCGAAGAAGATAGAGTCACATTGCATAGTAAAACTACCAACGCTAAATCTAATGACCCTTCTTCTTCCAAACTTTCTTCTTTTCACTCCAAGTCCAAAGGAGTGGCAAATGTTGTGGTCATTAGACCATCATCTTCAACAACAACCAACCAACCTCAACCTTCAACATCAGAATACATCACATGACAATTCTAACAATGATACCTACAGCGTCAATATACTCTAATAGGAGAATCATACGCATCCGTGTTGGATAAACTAGTCAAACAGGGAGTCCTCAACCTCCCCCAAATTTGACCACCACCTCAATTTGATCCCTTGCATATCATCCCTGCATGGTATGGGGAGAATGACTTTTGTAATTATCACCGTGTCAAAGGCCATGACACAGACAATTGTAAAACCCTCAAGAATGTCATTCAAGACATGTTAGATAAAGGTGATCTTGTCTTGGATAGCCCAAACATGCCACCTAACCAAAACCTATACATCTTTAGACAACAATTCCCTAACCATCCCCTAAATTAGAATAACATTCAGACCATAGTCGATGACCTTTAAGAGCGTAATATATGCATGGTCAACATGGTTTCTAACCAACCTCTCCCACAGTATGAAGAGGTTAGTCCACCTATTTGTCCATCATAGGTAGAAGAGCCTTCTTCTCTTATTTTTTCATCACAGGTAGAAGAGCCTTCTTCTCCTATTTGTCCACCACAGGTAGAAGAGCCTTCTTCTCCTATTTGTCCTTCACCAATGGAGGATAGTCCTCCATCCAGCCCCCTTTCACACGTAGGAGAGTTAACTTTGACTTCTCCCATATTGGAGGATGATTTGATGACACCAACATCAGTGGCTTCACCACCCTCCTCTTTATCATCAATGGGGGATCATACTTCCCCCATTCCTAGACCACACATCGAAACCATGGTCATCCCTGCGCTCTATCCTCTCGAAGATCCATATTCGCCAATCCCTTCTCCACCGAGAGAAGAACTCGTCACCTCACCTACTTTGGCTAAGGAAGATCTGGTCATGATTTTCTCTCGCCTTTTGCCCGTGATTGTTGAATCCAACACATTTTCACTCTCACAATTGCCTAAACCCTCACAGACATCCACCATGCTGAGACAGGTTAAATCTCTTGATATTTGCCCTATATCAAACCTCACTCACCCACAAGTGAAGGTAGACTCGAACCTCACCCCTCACAATAGTGGTCCTCAAACCATACCAAAGAAGGCTACTAAACCATGTCGGAGAACTCCTCCCCCACCTTCACCATTGCCCTCTATTTTTGACCCACACCCATCTAATTTAATAGGAGTGCTCCCAACTCCAACACCTCTTAAAAACAAATCACCTCCATTACTACGTTTACCTAGCAAAAACATACCTTCTCCAAAAAATCTAACACCTCTCACCATAAAAGTGTCATCTACGTGTGTGGCCATACCGCCAAACAAAAAGATGGTATGAAAGACTCCTCTAACAACTCTTAAATAAAAGTTGTCAAACCCTATTACAACAAAATATGCAAACCCACTAGCAAGTTCCTATGCTTTACTATTACATCAACTATTGTAGTCTTCTAGCATCAGTCTTCCACCTCTTAAACCATTCCAACCACTCAGACCAAAACTATTTTGGTTCGATGACACTAAAATCTATGCTTATCATCGCACACTTGGACATGACACTGAGCCTTGCTACACTCTTAAAGTTGTCATTCGTCAACACTTCAAAAAGGACACCCTTTTCACTCAGGATCCTCTTGACCACCCTTTCATCAAGCCACCAACACCATCCCATACCTCTCAAACATCCTCACCTAAATCAGGAGCCCATCATCAAACCGTGGTTCCTCTATCACTTTCAACCCCTTTGTTCGAAACCAACACCATCAATGTGGCCACTAGATCACAAACCATGAAGGATAAAGGGAAAGAGAAGGTTTCCATTCCTTTGACACATCCATTCGTCAAGCCTCCTCAACCACCAAAACCCAATATTTGAATCTTGGGCACATCCCAATCAACATCTTCAAAGACAATTCGTAACTCCATGGTGAAACAACTTCACCAAACCCCTGTGAAGATGTCTTTGTATGACCTCATTCAAATCTCTCCACAACATCACCAAACCTTGATTAAAGCATTATAGGTAGTGAAGGTCCAACCCAAAGACCCCCAACCACTAGCTTCTTTAATCAAATCATTACCAACCATTACCTCCGTCACTATCCCTAATTCTGAGATTCCAAACTCCAACTTGGAAGATCATGATCTCACCCTCTTAAACTAAGCCTATCAGGAAAATGCTTTATAAGATTCATCCTTGCATCGCACTTCTTGACAAAGAAGATCTTTATCATCTTCTCTCCATCTCATTTATACAACCCACTAATTATCCGCAATGGGTATCAAACATTGTCCCTGTCACCAAACAAATGGGGGAATTCAACTTTATACTAACTATCACGACCTCAACCAAGCATCGACCAAACATCAACCAACCAAGCATCAACCAAATATCATCCAACCAAGCATTGACCAAACATCAACCAACCAAGCATCGATCAAATATCAACCAACCAAGCATTGACCAAACATCAACCAACCAAGCATCGACCAGATATCAACCAACCAAGCATCGACCAAATATCAACCAACCAAGCATCGACCAAACATCAACCAACCAAGCATTAACCAAATATCAACGAACCAAGCATTGACCAAACATCAACCAACCAAGCATCAACCAAATATCAACCAACCAAGCATCAACCAAACATCAACCAACTTCTTAATCATCTTTAACACGTGACCAATATGGAAAGAAGTAAACAAGGCAAGTTTGCTCCTAATTGGCTCAGACCTTATATCATAACGCACAAGTATGGATTAGGGACTTATCATCTGTATTCTCTTGAAGGCCGGCCAGAATCTGAGCCCCTTAATGCCTTGCATCTGCGACCATTCTATTGTTAATCAAGTACTCATTCACTTGATATTTAATTTGAGCTCGTCCTTTGAGCAACCCCCATCATCCTCATCCCTATTCTTTTTAACCTTTTTTCCCTACAAACATTAGTTAATATTTTTTGCATTCATGCTTTGTCTTACTAAAAGGGAAACCTGTAAACCTCTATAGTCTAGTCCATGACTAAAACTCCAGTCAACAAAACATATAAAACTGGGATGCCTATTCAAAGGTCATAAAACTATAAATGTAGACTGCTCCCTCGAAGGACAGCTACATAATTGCTCTAATTGATAGACTGTTCCCTTGAAGGACAACTATTCAAAGACCTCCAACCATACAAAGTAGAATATAGACCACTCCCTTGAAGGATGGTTATGCCTAAATTTTGCTACAAACAACACTCTCTCAAAAGCTTCCCACATCGATTAGCTTCACATGTTACCACAAAACAAAACAACATCCCCACGTAGACTTCCCGCATTTGATCAGTCTACCAAAAAAAAATGACTGACAAACTATTAAGTCATGGATGTGCCTATATTCATTCTCAGGGTCACCTATAAAAAGGGGCAAAGTTATCCTTGCTAAAAAGAGTTACGTTATCCTCAAATCTCACATAATCAAACCTATTACCCCAACATAACCAAGGGATTTTGAGCTCACTTAACATCAAGTGATTTAAATACTTCTCTAATATAAACTAATGGTCAACGACGTAATGCATGAACGGGGCTTTTGTTTACATAAACCCTATCTATGCTATCATTATGGTCCATGTCAATGAAAGAGAAAAACACCTTTCACTTCTTACATACCTTTGTCACATCCAACCAAATCATTTTCTAAACCAAAACATTTTCTAACCATTAACATAACCTCATGATTTATTTAATACAAATATCAATTTATGTTATGTAAATTATCATAGCCCATTCACATTAGTTTTTATGGAAAACAATACACATGAAAACTAACAACCAAACACAATTTATGTCAAGCATATATCATCACCAATACGAAAAGTGCTGAAGCATAAATACATTCATTTCATTTTTAGCATACATCCATCACCAATATGAAAAATTGCTAGGGATGAAAAACCACATAACCTATGTTACAGAATACACCATCACATAATATGGAAAAGGATGTAACATCATCATACACTCATCAATTTCAAGCATGTACCATCACACCTATGGGAAATGCTAATGACCCTAACCTGACCAAGACAACTATCAACCACTTTGACTCTTCCTCCCTTTTAGGGAGAACTACATTGGCCTGAGGCCTTTGAAATAGGGGCTATGTAGGTAGCACTCAGTTGACATGGGGTCTTCTGACGTTAGCTCAGCCATCCATTTGCCTGTTCATCTCCCTAATGATGTTGGCCATTCATTTGTTCATCTACCTAATGGACAAACCATTTCACCTTTAACATGACTTAACCTAGTCAAAACTCAGTCCATAATCTTGACTCCTTCCTCCCTTTTGGGGAGAACTACATTGGCCTGAGGCCCTTGAAATATGGGCTATGTAGGTAGCACTCAGTTGACATAGAGTCTTCTGGGGTTAGCTCGGCCATTTTCCTGTTCATCTCCCTAATGACGTCGGCCATTCATTTGTTTGTCTACCTAATGGACAAACCATTTCACCTTTAACCATGACTTAACCTAGTCAAAACTCAGTCCATAACCTCAACTCCTTCCTCCCTTTTGGGGAGAACTACATTGGCCTGAGGCCCTTGAAATAGGGGCTATGTAGGTAGCACTCAGTTGACACGGAGTCTTCTGGGGTTAGCTCGACCATTTGCCCATTTGTCTCCCTAATGACGTCGGCCATTCATTGTGCATCTACCTGATGGATAAACCATTTCACCTTTAACCATGACTTAACCTAGTCAAACCCAATCCATCATCGACTCTCCTTCTTCCCTTTTGGGGAGAAATACATTGGCTTGAGGCCCTTGAAACAGGGGCTATGTAGGCAGCACTCAGTTGACATGGGGTCTTCTGAGGTTATCTCAGCCATTCCTTCATTCGTCCATCTAATGGACCAACTATATATACCCAACCCAAAATCATGACCAAACAATCAGCCCTGACACTGAATGAGTTACCCAAACTTCTCATGGGGCACATTGGAGATTGCATGCATCTCCCCATCCATAAAAAATTACACTTGAGATCACTTCTATCTCAGCCTGACTCGACCAATGACCTTGGAGATCGTGATTATCTCCTTAGACCACGACCACTTCTGAGACAACTTTGTCTTGGTTGTTTTGATTGCATATATGCTACCTCATGAATAGTTAGCAAATTATATGCAACCCACATTATGACTCTCACATGTGTTGTCGGATTGTGCTCTAGTTGATCCTCAATATTTGTGACATTTTTGTGTTTTCCAGGAGCACTTCCTAAGCCTGAGATACTTGGAACACAATGACCATTGGAGCTACAGCTTTGATTGTTTAACCCAATCAGCCACGACTAAATGCTGGGGCCCGATTATTTCAATTTTAGCACTCTTCGACCTTTCACTGCAACAATTTGACCTATCCATCACGTGAAGTGGTATACACACAATCTCAACTATTGCAGCGCTCACACTCCAACTTCACCATATCCATCCACTACCTATCAAATCGGCACTCGATATCAGGTTACCTTCCCTCGACTCCCGCTTTGAGGGGGAATACCTCATCCCACATCTTGGGCAACTTACTCCTATTTTTGTCTTGCAGTTCATCAGAACAACCAACAAGACAAAAATGACCTTATCCCATGTCTGGGGCAACTTACTCTTATTTTTGTCTTGCAGTTCATCAAAACAACCAACAAGACAAAAAGGGGCAAATATAGACACCAAAATAGTGTCAACCCCCCCTTGGTCTCTTTCTAACTTTAACATGCCTAACCTATACTTTAATAATTTAAAAAACTTATTTTAAATTAATCATCCCCCCTAGACACCTCACCTTGGATTCCTAGCTCTGAGACCATTTATCACCCTATGACTAATCATAATTACCTAAGACCTATTATAACTCCCCCACTAATTCTCGTGCCTATTAAACCTGTTTTTGGACCATTCAGCAACGACAATCAAACTTGGCAGATGGAGGAATGGGCAAAAGGCTAAAAATAGCCTTTTTACCTATTCTCTAGCCGCTGACGTCGGTCAACAGCCAACCAATGCTGATGGTGTTGCCAACGACAGTTACTTAAAACTAAATTCTATCCTCGACTGCAAGCCCGAATGTGAATTCTCTTGCTCCTAGAATCCAAATCTCATTTGCTCCTCGACTCTTTGCACATCAAAGGCAGGCTTTGGGATGAGGCATCAGCGTTCTATCATCACTCTCTAGGCTAAGAAACTCTGTAGAATTCACTCCACACTAGATTGAAACGTTGCACGAAGTCTTTGGTATCAGCCACAACGAAAACAAGTCTTCTACACTTTTGGTTCTCCACCAAGAGCTAAGTATTCTTTTGGTTTATATTTCAATATTTTTAAAATGCATTGGTAATTAGTCCATTGGCTATTTCTAAGCACTGTTGAGACCAATCACGACTTTCTTCTCAAAAAGGCTGAAAAGCCTTCATCTCATTCTCATTCTCCTTCCACCCCTGTCTCCTACCTTTGTCCTTCTTAAGACTCTATCCACTATCCTGCATCCCTGCACAACCCTTTTGAATCTCCCAGACCATTATGTTGACCACAGGCATAACCTGAAACCCATCCAAGGCCCATTGCCCTACCATCATCGGCATTAAGGCCCATTGCCCCTATCGATGTTGGCAGCCTAACCGATGTGGGCAACCTTGACTAATTGATGCCAGCAGAACTATCGACGTCAGCAACTGTGAAAGACTGATTGCAATATTTAGGTACACATTATCTATTTCTCTTTCTTTAAATATTTCATTATTTCTCTTTTTAGCAACACTCTTTTGTCAAATAAGTGGACTGTCATCTCTCAAGGAAGTCTTTGCACTTCTGGGACCAAGCTTTGCTTGGTAGTCCACCATATATCTATCTAACATTTTTTTGTTTAAGTCTTTTTTATCTACAGGTGTCATCCTCCACAGCCAAAGAGGAGCTCCTTCAACGTTTGGACACGGTGCCCAACTTTATCCAGGTATCATCTAACCCCTAACTATTATCTTTAGTTTCTTATTTCTTCTGAATGTAAAATAGCAAAAATGAGTAGAAACATTCTGACCACATTCTCGATAAAGCCCATTGCCCCTACTGACATCATGCTTTACAAAAGGGTTGACTAATATTTGTAGAGAAAAAGGGTTGAAAGGAATAGGGATGAAGATGATGGGGGTTGCCCTAGGGATGAGCTCAAGTTAAATATCAAGTGAGTGATTACTTGATTAACAGTAGAATGGTCGTAGATGTAAGGCATTAAGGGGCTCAAGTTCTAGTCGGCCTTCGAGAGAAGACAGACGATAAGTCTCTGATCCATACTTGTGTGTTATGATATAAGGTCTGAGCCAATTAGGAGTAAACTTGCCCCGTTTGCTTCTTTCCATATTGGTCACATGTT
Source organism: Torreya grandis (assembly GCA_037957365.1). Classification (NCBI taxonomy): domain Eukaryota; kingdom Viridiplantae; phylum Streptophyta; class Pinopsida; order Cupressales; family Taxaceae; genus Torreya; species Torreya grandis. The sequence goes on along the minus strand of JARHVA010004377.1, from coordinate 169,098 downwards.
GATCAATGCTTGGTTGGTTGATGTTTGGTCGATGCTTAGTTGGTTGATATTTGGTCAATGCTTGGTTGGTTGATGTTTGGTCAATGCTTGGTTGGTTGATATTTGGTCGATGCTTGGTTGGTTGATGTTTGGTCGATGCTTGGTTGGTTGATATTTGGTCGATGCTTGGTTGGTTGATATTTAGTCGATGCTTGGTTGGTTGATATTCGATCGATGCTTGGTTGGTTGATATTCGGTCGATGCTTGGTTGAGGTCGTGATAGTTAGTATAAAGTCGAATTTGCCCAGTTGCTTTTGTGACAGGGAGAATGTTTGATACCCATTGCAGATAATTAGTGGGTTGGATAAATGAGATGGAGAGAAGATGATGAAGCTCCTCTTTGTCAAGGAGTGTGACATGAGGATGAATCCTGTGAAGCTTTTACCTGATAGGCTTAGTTTTATGAGGGTGAGATCCTGATCTTCCAGGTTGGAGTTTGGATTTTCAAGATTAGGGACGGTGACGGAGGCAATGGTTGGTAATGATTTGACAAAAAAAGCCAGTGATTGGGGGTCTTTGGGTTGGACCTTCACTGTCTGTAATGCTTTAATCAATATTTGGTGATGTTGTGGAGAGCTTTGAATGAGGTCATACAAAGACATCTTCACAAGGGTTTGGTGAAGTTGTTTCACCATGGAGTTATGAATTAGCTTGGAAGATGTTGAATGGGATGTGCCCAAGATTGAAATCTTGGATTTTGGTGGTTGAGGAGGCTTGACGAATGGATATTTCCAAGGGATAGAAACCTTCTCTTTCCCTTTATCCTTCATGGTTTGTGATCTAGTGGTCACATTGATGGTGTTGATTTCAAACAAAGGGGTTGATGGTGATAGAGGAACCACAGTTTGATGATGGGCTCCTGATTTAGGTGAGGATGTTTGAGAGGTATGGGATGGTATCGGTGGTTTGTTAAAAGGGTGGTCAAGAGGATCCTTAGTGAAAAGGGTGTCCTTTTTGAAGTGTTGATGAATGACAACCTTAAGAGTGTAGCAATGCTCAGTGTCATGTCTAGGTGTGCGATGATACGCACAAAATTTAGTGTCATCAAACCAAGATTGTTTTGATTCGAGAGTTGATGAGTGTGAAGGTGAGGAGGTTCGAGAGGCATGCGATTATGTCAGTAGTTTGTCAAAGAGGTGGTCAAGGGAATCCTCAATGTGAGGGGTGTCCTTGACCAAGTGTTGGCGAATGACAACTTTAAGAGCGCAACAATGCTCAATGTCATGTCCAGGTATGCGATGATATGCACAAATTTTAGTGTCATCGAACTAGGTTGGTTTTGATCCATGAGGTTTGTATGGCCTAATAGGCGGGAGGGTGATGTTAAAAGACTGCAATAATTGGCATAATATCAAAGCATATGAACCCACTAATGGGTCCGTGCTTGTTGATGCACTAGGTGTTGATGACTTTTGTTTGGGAGTTGTTGAGGGAGATTTCTGTACCACCTTTTGGGTTGGTTGTGTGGCCACTCATGTAGATGACACTTTCTTTGTGAGGGGTGCCAAATTTCTTAGAGGAGGTATGTTTTTGGTGGGTAAAGGGAGTAATGGAGGCAACTTGTTTTTGTTAGGTGTTGGAGTAGGGAGCACTCTTATTAAGGTAGAAGGATGTGGGCCCAAAATGGAGGGCAATGATGATGGTGGAGTAGGAGTTTTCTGACGTGGTTTAGTAGCCTTCTTTAATACAATGTGAGGACTACTATTATGGGGGGCGAGATTCAAATCTACCTTCACTTGTGGGTGAGTGAGGTTAGATATGGGGCAAACACTGAGGGATTTAACTGGTGTTGGTATGGTGGATGTTTGTGAGGGTTTAGGTTCAAATACAAATGGTTGAGCTTCTAAAGATTTGGAAGTAGAAGCCTAGTCCTTGTTGGAGACTTTGGGAGATTTTGTCAAAGGAGGGTGATTAGTATGAGATGAAGTGGGATGTGTAAGATAAGGAGTTTTAAGTCACTCCCACAATGCCTCATGCTCTAAGTTACTCGAATGGAGAAATCTTAAGTTTTCAGCCAGTCGAGAGAATGGTTTAGAGGATGTTGCATGAGGCTTTGGTTTTTTAGAAGATGTGGGTGGTTGTGAGATCGAAAATGTGTTAGATGCAACGATCTCGGGCCAAAGGCGTGAGAGAGCCTTTACTAGATTGTCTTCTATTGAAGTAGGTGAAGAGATAAGTTCTTCTCTCGATGGAGAAGGAATTGGAGAATGGGGTTCCTCAAGAGGAAAGAGCATAGGGATGACCGTGCCTTCTAATTATGGTTAAAGAGTAGGAAAGGTATGGTCCTCCATTGGTAGTAGGAAGGATGAAAGTGGGGCTAGTGGCGTTGGTATGGTTAAAGCGTCCTCCAATATAAGAGGGGTAGATGGAGGACTATTAGGAGGAGAAAGCTCTTCTTCCTGTGGTGGAGGGATAGGTTGACTAACCTCTTCGGTTTGTGAAAGAGGTTGGTTAGGGACAAAAAGTGAAACCATATCGACCGTGCGTATATTACGCTCTTGGGGGTCTTCGGCTGTGGTCTGAACGTTGTTTTGGCTAGGGAGATGGTTAGAAAAAGGTTGTCTAAAGATGTCTATGTTTTGGTTAGGTGGCGCATTTGGGTTATCCAAAACAAAATCCCCCTTGTCTAGCATGTCTTGGATAATGTTTTTGAAGGTTTTACAATTGTCTGTGTCATGACCATTGACACGGTGATAATTACAAAAGTCATTTTCCCTATACCATGTAGGGATGGCACGCGAGGGATCAAATTGAGGTGGTGGTCAAATTTGGGGGAGGTTGAGGACTCCCTGTTTGACTAGTTTATCCAACATGGACACGTATGATTCTCCTATTGGAGTATATTGACGTTGTCGGTATCATTGTTGGAATTGTCGTGTGATGTATTCTGATGTTGAAGGTTGAGGTTGGTTGGTTGTTATTGAAGATGATGGTCTAATGACCATAGCATTTTCCACTCTTTTGGAATTGGAGTGGGAAGAAGAAGATTTGGATGAAGAGTCATTTGATTTTGCATTAGTATTTTTACTATGCAGTTTGAGTTCATTTTCTTCGATAACACGGAGTTCAAGCTTCTTAGCCATGGTGAAAGCTTTGTCAAATGTGTAGAATGTTTGGACCCGCAAAGTAGATGAGATGTGTTTGGCACATGCTTGTGAAAAGAGCTCAATGAGCTCAGGTTGAGGTAAAGAAAAGGAGAGTTGGTTGATTAAACCTCTCCAACAGGCAACGAAATCATCTATTGATTCATCATCGAATTGTGTAATAGAATATAGGTCCGTGATGGAGACCTTTTTAGTTATGTTAATTGAAAAGTGGTCAAGAAATAGTTGAGTTAGTTGCGTGAAGGTAAATAGAGAGTGACTGGTAATAGAACTATACCAATCGAGGGTAGCACCAAAAAGTGACATGGGAAATGTGCATAGTAATAACGCATCATCATGTGCTATAAGATAACAAGTGTGTCTAAACGCTTGTAAATGTTGTTGTGGGTCCTCTTTACTCTGAAAGTGAGTAAACTTGGGAAGTTCCCACTGACTAGGATATGGTCGGATTGGGACTGAAGGATGAATAAGTTCATTACAGATTTGTTCATATGAGAGAACATTTTTTGAACCTGAAACGGATGTCTCAAGATTAGACACCTTATCCATCAACATCTTGATTAGATCAGTTGATGGATTTATAGGTGGGGCGCCCCCTAGGTTGTAAGGCATTTAAAAGGTGTTAGGTGGAGCGTATGACATAGTTGGTTGTGCTTGTATAGGCACAACATATTGGTAACTAGTCATAGGGACTGATGTTGAAGTCAAGCGTGGTTGTGTCATGAAGGTAGATGGCACAACTTGAGTTGATGTCACCAAAGGTGGTTGGATGGTGGAAACACTAGCCGAAGGATAAGTATTCACTCTTGTATTTATGGGTGCAAGAGTAGGTGGGATGGAGACAATTAAGTTCTAGAATGGTATAGGACTTTGTCGAAAGGTTTATGGTTGAAGGGGTACAGAAACCCCAATGGAGGTAGGTCTAGAAACAGAAGGAGAGGACACACTTTAATATTGGTCATGGTCAGGTTGTTAGTTGAGGCACTGGCCTAGGTGACTATGAGTTAGGTTACAGAGGCTGTTGATATGATTGTCATTTCAATTGAGGAAGTTGGCATCCCATAAACTGGGTTGCCTAAAGGATCTCGCGTGTGACTTCTTGCGAGATAGTGATGAAGAGCCTTGACATTGAGGTCAAGGAACCTTTCAAAGTCTTGGTCCCCTTTGGGGATAATAGGGGGTTGAGTTAGGGTTGGTTGGATAGGAGTACGTTTAGTTTCTGAATTATACTCCATTTGGGGACTTGATATAGAAGGCGAAGGCAGGAGTGGTTGTTGCCTTGTTTGGTCAACAAGAGTTTTGGTTTGACCACGTGTCAAAACCATTAAAGGCAAAATAGATTCAGGTTCTAAAAATTGTATGTTTCAGCCTCAGAAACTAGAATTTATTTTTAATAGCAAAAAGGTCAGATTTTTAGCTTGATGTTTGAGAAGAAATTTTTTTTTGACAGTGATCGATGTCGGTATAAAATTGATGTCAGTGAAGTAAGTTGCCGATGTCGGTCAGATAACCTATGTCAATGAAGATAGATGCCAACGTCAGTGGAAAAATCGATGTCAATTACTGTGTATTTCTAGAAACTCAAAAAATTGAAAGTTTTTGGAAGAAAGAAGAAAGCTCTGAGTTGTTTTTAGAGCTCAGAATAATGCATCTTTACCAGCTAAAAAAACCAGATAAAAATAGAAAATTAGATGAAGGCAAGCAGAGTCTAAACGTTAAATTCCTAAGAATAAATTTTAGAGTCGTGTTGGCTTATGCCTTAGAAGAGTGTGTTTGGGAATTTCGGCTTTTAGAATGGGTCCTAAAAGAGGCAGTCTAAGGTTGGTTTTGGGTTATGTTTTGGTGCTCAAAATTCTGTGTTAGGTTCCGTACGTGGCTTGGTGCTAGGGGCTTGCTCCCCTCACTTCACGAGCCCAGAGTCAAGCTAGGTCGCTTAGCCAATATATACCTCCCCTATAGTTTATACTCTACCAGAGAACAGAGTGGGTTCTCCCCTTGGTAGTGAAGTCCAAGTAGGATTGCCAGGAAGGGTAAGGTATCTGCTAGGTGATGAAATCCTAGTCGGGCCTTGTCTCAGGTATGTTTAGATGTTTGATTTTGTGAATGTGGTTAGGTTGTGTAACATATGTGCACTATGATTTATTCATAATGTGTTTTTAATTACTAGATGAGAAGGCCAAATATGCATTCAAGTAGGAATGAAATGCAATAGATTTTAGCCCAAATTGAAATATTTTTGTTTGAATGAAAATAATTAGGAAAAAGTTAAGAGCATGAATTTCACTACTCTAAGATGCAAAAAAGAAGTGACAAGAAAAAAAAGTTCTTTTTAACTTGTGCTAATGGTGTCTTTTCGAAAGAGAAAGAAAGAAGAAGGATGCAAGACGAGAAATTTTCCTAATGCACCTATATGAAAGTTTGTTTTAGAAGAAATGAACCCAAGGAAAACTCCATGGTCCCACCGGGCGTGCCAGAATGTTTCTACTCATTTCTGCTATTTTACATTCAAAAGAAATAAGAAATTAAAGATAATGGTCAGGGGTTAGATGATACCCAGATAAACTTGTGCACCGTGTCTAGACGTTGAAGGAGCTCCTCTTTGGCTGTGGAGGATGACACCTATAGATAAAAAAGACTTAAACAAAGAAAATGTTAGATAGATATATGGTGGACTGCCAAGCAAAGCTCGGTCCCAAAAGTGCAAAGACTTCTTTGAGGGATGATAGTCTACTTATTTGACAAAAGAGTGTTTCTAGAAAGAGAAATGATGTAAGACTTAAAGAAAGAGAAATAGATAATGCATACCTGAATCTTGCAATCAGTCTTCCATAGTCACCGACATCAGTATTTCTGCCAGCGTCAGTTGGTCAAGGTTGCCGACGTCGGTTAGGTTGTCGACGTCGGTAGGGGCAATGGGCCTTGATGTCGATGATGGTAGGGGAAATAGGCCTTGGACATGTTTTAGGTTATGCTTGTGGTCAACATAATGGTCTAAGAGATTCAAAAGGGTTGTGTAGGGATGCAGGATAGTGGATAGAGTCTTGGGAAGGACAAAGGTAGGGGACAGGGGTGGAAGGAGAATGAGGATGAGAGAAAGGATTTTTAGCCTTTTCAGGAAGAAATTCGGGTTTGGTCTCAATAGTGCTCAGAAATAGATAATGGACTAATTACCAATGCATTTTAAAAATATTGAAATATAAACCAGAAGAATACTTAGCTCTTGGTGGAGAACCAGAAGTGTAGAAGACTTGTTTCCATTGTGGCTGATACTGAATACTTCGTGCAACGTTTCAATCCAGTGTGGAGTGAATTATGTAGAGTTTCTTAGCCTAGAGAGTGATGATAGAATGTTGATGCCTCATCCCAAAGCCTGCCTTTGATGTGTAAAGAGTCAAGGAGCAAGAGAGTTCTGGATCCTAGGAGCAAAAGATTTTGCATTCGGGCCTACAGCCGAGGTTAGAATTTAGTTTTAAGCAACCGACATCGGTGATACCACCGGTGTTGATTGACTGTTGACCAACGTCGGTAGATAGAGAATGGGTAAAAAGGCTATTTTTAGCCTTTTGCCCATTCTTCCATCTGCCAAGTTTGGTTGTCATTGCTGAATGGTCCATAGGCGGGTTTAATAGGTGCGAGAATTAGTGGGAGAGTTAAAATAGGTCTTAAGTAATTATGATTAGTCATAGGGTGATAAATGGTCTCAGAGCTAGGAATCCAAGGTGAGGTGTCTAGGGGGGATGATTAATTTAAAATAAGTATTTTAAATTAATAAAGTATAGGTTAGGCATGTTAAAGTTAGAAAGGGACCAAGGGGGGTTTGACACTATTTTTAACTCCCCTTCATTGGTGATTAGTCCATCTCATTTATCTATGGTTAGGTGGCACATTTGGGCAACCCCCATCATCCTCATCCCTATTCCTTTCAACCCTTTTTCCCACCGAGCGTGCTAGAATGTTTTCACTCATTTTTGCTATTTTACATTCAGAAGAAATAAAAAACCAAAGATAATGGTCAGGGGTTAGATGATACCCAGATGAAGTTGTGCACCATGTTCAAACGTTGAAGGAGCTCCTCTTTGGCTGTGGAGGATGACACCTGTAGATAAAAAAGACTTAAACAAAGAAAATATTAGATAGATATATGGTGGACTGCCAAGCAAAGCTCGGTCCCAGAAGTGCAAAGACTTCTTTGAGGGATGACAGTCCACTTATTTGACAAAAGAGTGTTGCTAGAAAGAAAAATGATGAAAGACTTAAAGAAGGAGAAATAGATAATGCGTACCTGAATCTTGCAATCAGTGTTCCACAGTTGCCAACATTGATAGTTCTATCAGCATCAGTTGGTCAAGGTTGCCGACGTCGGTTAGGCTGCCGACGTCAGTAGGGGCAATGGGCCTTGATGTTGATGACGGTAGGGGCAATGGGCCTTGGACGGGTTTCAAGTTATTCTTGTGGTCAACAAAATGGTCTGGAAGATTCAAAAGGGTTGTGTAGGGATGCAGGATAGTGGACAGAGTCTTAGGAAGGACAAAGGTAGGGGACAGGGGTGAAAAGAGAATAAGAATGAGAGGAAGGCTCCGAGAAGAAAGTTGGGTTGTCTATCAATAGTACTCAAGAATATTCAATGGACTAATCACCAATGCATTCTAAAAATACTAAAATATAAACTAGAATAATACTTAGCTCTTGTTGGAGAACCAAAAGTGTAGAAGACTTGTTCATGTTATGGCTAATGTAGGAGACCTCATGCAATGTTTCAATTTGGTGTGGAGTGAATTTTGTAGAGTTTCTTAGCCTGGAGAGTGATGATAGAATGTTGATGCCTCTAACGCCTGCCTTTGATATGCAAGGAGTTAAAGAGAAAGAGAATTCAGATTCTGAGAGCAAGAGAATTCACATTCAGGCCTACAGTCAAGGTTAGAATTTATATTTAAGCAACCGACGTCGGTGATACCATCGGCGTCGATCGACTGTTGAACGATATCAGTGGCTAGAGAATGGGTAAAAAGTCTATTTTTAGCCTTTTGCCCATTCCTCCATCTGCCAAGTTTGGTTGTCATACTGAATGGTCCAAAGGCGGGTTTAATAGGCATGAGAATTAGTGGGGGAGTTAAAATAGGTCTTAGGTAATTATGATTAGTCATAGGGTGATAAATGGTCTAAGAGCTAGGAATCCAAGGTGAGGTGTCTAGGGGGGATGATTAATTTAAAATAAGTATTTTAAATTAATAAAGTATAGGTTAGGCATGTGAAATTTAGAAAGGGACCAAGGGGGGTTGACACTATTTTGGTGTCTATATTTGCCACTTTTTGTCTTTTTGGTTGTTCTTGACGAACTGCAAGACAAAAATAGGAGTAAGTTGCCCCAGGTATGGGATAAGATCATTTTTGTCCTATTGGTTGTTCTGATGAACTGCAAGACAAAAATAGGAGTTGGTTGCCCGAGATGTGGGATGAGGTATTCCCCCTCAAAACGAGAGTCGAGGGAAGATAACTTGATATCGAGTGCCGATTTGATAGATAGTGGATGGGTATGGTCGTATCTCTAGCATTTAGTTACCTTATAGCACATGATGATGCATTATTACTATGCACATTTCCCATGTCACTTTTTGGTTCTGGCCTCAATTGGTATAGTTCTATTACCAGTCACTCTCTATTTACCTTCACTCAACTAGCTCAACTATTTCTTGACCACTTTTCAATCAACATCACTAAAAAGGTCTCCATCACAGACCTATATTCTATCAGACAATTCGACAATGAATCAATAGTTGATTTTGTTGCCCTTTGGAGAGGTTTAATCAACCAACTCTCCTTTTCTTTACCTCAACCTGAGCTCATTGAGCTCTTTTCACAAGCATGTGCCAAACACATCTCATCTACTTTGTGGGTCCAAACATTCCACACATTTGACAAAGCTTTCACCATGGCTAAGAAGCTTGAACTCTGTGTTGTCGAAGAAGATAAAGTCAAACTACGTAGTAAAAATAACAACACAATATCCAATGATCCTTCTTCTTCCAAACCATCTTCTTCTTCCCACTCCAAGTCCAAAGGAGCAACAAATATTGTGGTCATTAGATCATCATCTTCAACAAGAACCAACCAACCTCAACCTTTAACATCAGAATACATCACACAACAATTCCAAAAATGATACATACAACATCAATATACTCCAATAGGAGAATCATACACATCTGTGTTGGATAAACTAGTCAAATAGGGAGTCTTCAACCTCCCCCAAATTTGACCACCACCTCAATTTGATCCCTCGCGTGCCATCCCTCAACCAAGCATCGACCAAATATCATCCAACCAAGCATTGACCAAACATCAACCAACCAAGCATCGATCAAATATCAACCAACCAAGCATTGACCAAACATCAACCAACCAAGCATCAACCAAATATCAACCAACCAAGCATTGACCAAATATCAACTAACCAAGCATCAACCAAATATCAACCAACCAAGCATCGACCGAACATCAACCAACCAAGCATCGACCAAACATCAACCAACCAAGCATCGACCAAATATTAACCAGCCAAGCATTGACCAAACATCAACCAACCAAGCATTGACCAAATATCAACCAACCAAGCATCAACTAAACATCAACCAACTTCTTAATCATCTTTAACATGTGACCAATATGGAAAGAAGTAAACAAGGCAAGTTTGCTCCTAATTGGCTCGGACCTTATATCATAATGCACAAGTATGGATCAGGGACTTATCGTATGTCTTTTCTTGATGGCCATCCAGAACCTGAGCCCCTTAATGCCTTGCATCTGTGACCATTCTATTGTTAATCAAGTACTCATTCGCTTGATATTTAACTTGAGTTCATCCCTTGAGTAACCCCCGTCATCCTCATCCCTATTCTTTTTAACCTTTTTTCCCTATAAACATTAGTTAATCCTTTTTGCATTCATGCTTTGTCCTACTAAAAGGGAAACCCGTAAACCTCTATAGTCTAGTCCATGGCTAAAACTTCAGTCAACAAAACATATAAAACTGGGATGCCTATTCAAAGGTCATAAAACTATAAATATAGACTGCTCCCTCGAAGGATAGCTGCATAATTGCTGTAATTGATAGACTGCTCCCTTGAAGGACAGCTATTCAAAGACCTCCAACCATACAAAGTAGAATATAGACCACTCCCTTGAAGGATGGCTATGCCTAAATTTTGCTATAAATAACACTCTCTCAGAAGCTTCTCGTATTGATCAGCTTCACATATGACCACAAAACAAAACAACATCCCCATGTAGACTTCCCGCATTTGATCAGTCTACCAAAAAAAAAATTGACTAACAAACTATTAAGTCATGGACTTGCCTATAGTCATTCTCAGGGCCACCAATAAAAAGGGGCAAAGTTATCCTTGCTAAAAAGGGTTACGTTATCCTCACATCTTACATAATCATACCTATTACCCAAACATACTCAAGGGATTTCGAGCTCACTTAATGTCAAGTGATTCGACTACTTGTCTAATACAAACTAATGGTCAATGACATAATGCATGAACGAGGCTTTTGTTTGGAACAAACTCCTATCTATGCTACCATTATGGTCCTTGTTAATGAAAGAGCAAAACACCTTTCACTTCTTACATACCTTTGTCACATCCAACCAAATCATTTTCTAAACCAAACCAAAACATTTTCTAACCATTAACATAACCTCATGATTTCTTTAATGTAAATATCAATTTGTGTTATATAAATTATCATAGCCCATTCGCATTAGTTTCTATGAAAAACAATTCACATGGAAACTAACAACCAAACACAATTTATGTCAAGCATATACCATCACCAATATGGAAACTTGCTAAAGCATAAATATACTCATTTCATTTTTAGCATACACCATCACGGATATGGAAAATTGTGAACGGCTGAAAAACCACCTAACCAATGTTACAGAATACACTATCACATAATATGGAAAAGGTTGTAACATCATCATACACTTATCAATTTCAAGCATGTACCATCACACCTATGGAAAATGCTAACGACCCTAACCTGACCAAGACAACTATCAACCAATTCGACTCCTTCCTCCCTTTTGGGGAGAACTACATTGGCCTGAGGCCCTTGAAATAGGGGATATATAGGCAGCACTCAGTTGACACAAAGTCTTCTGGGGTTAGCTCAGCCATTTGCTTTTTCATCTCCCTAATGACGTCGGCCATTCGTTTGTTCGTTTACCTAATGGACAAACCATTTTGCCTTTAACCATGACTTAACCTAGTTAAAACTCAGTCAATAACCTCGACTCCTTCCTCCCTTTTGGGGAGAACTACATTGGCATGAGGCCCTTGAAACAGGGGCTATATAGGCAGCACTCAATTGACATGGGGTCTTCTGAGGTTAGCTCAGCCATTCCTTCGTCCATCCATCTAATGGACCAACTATCTATACCCAACCCAAAATCATGACCAAACAACCAGCCCTAACACTAAATGAGTTACCTAAACTTCTCATCGGGCACATTGGAGATCTCATGCAACCCCCCATCCACAACAAACTACACTTGAGATGACTTATATATCAGCCTGACTCGACCAATGACCTTGGAGATCACAACTATCTCCTTAGACCATGACCACTTTTGAGACAACTTTGTCTTAGTTGTTTTTATTGCATTTATGCTACCTCATGAATAGTTAGCAAATTGTCCATGACCCTCACAAGTATTGGATCGTGCCCAAGTTGAGCCTCACTACTTGTGACATTTTTGTGTTTTCCAGGAGCACTTCCTGAGCCCGAGATACTTAGAACATGATGACCATTGGAGCTACAAGTTTGATCATTTAACCCAATCAGTTATGACTAAATGCTGGGGCCCAATTATTTCAATTTTATCACTCCTTGACTTTTGACTATGATAATTTGACCTATCTATCACGTGAAGTGGTATACGCGTAATCCTAACTATTGCAACATACACACTCCAACTTCACCATACCCATCCACTACCTATCAAATCGGCACCCGATATAAGGTTACCTTCCCTCAACTCCCGCTTTGAGGGAGAATACCTCATCCTTGTCTTGCAGTTCATCAGAACAACTAAGAGGACAAAAATGACCTTATCCCATACCTGGGGCAACTTACTCCTATTTTTGTCTTGCAGTTCGTCAAAAACAACTAGCAAGACAAAAAAGGGCAAATATAGACACCAAAATAGTGTCAACCCCCCTTGGTCCCTTTCTAACTTCAACATGCCTAACCTATACTTTATTAATTTAAAATACTTATTTTAAATTAATCATCCCCCCTAGACACCTCACCTTGGATTCCTAGCTCTTAGGCCATTTATCACCCTATGACTAATCATAAAGACCTATTTCAACTCCACTAATTTTCGCACCTATTAAACCCGCCTTTGGACCATTCAAAAATGACAACCAAACTTGGCAGATGGAAGAATAGGCAAAAGGCTAAAAATAGCCTTTTTACCCATTCTCTAGCCGCCAACATCGATCAATAGTCGACCGACGCCAACGGTATCACCGACGTTGGTTGCTTAAAACTAAATTTTAACCTCGGCTGCACCTTGGAATGCGAACTCTCTTGCCCCAAATTGTCTTCGAATTTGAACTCTCTTGCTTCTCAACTCTTTGCACATCAAAGGCAGGCTTTGGGATGAGGCATCAGCATTCTATCATCACTCTCCATGCTAAGAAACTCTACAAAATTCACTCCACACCAGATTGAAACATTGCATGAAGTCTTTGGTATTAGCCACAATGGAAACAAGTCTTCTACACTTATGGTTCTCCACCAAGAGCTAAGTATTCTTCTGGTTTATATTTTAGTATTTTTAAAATGCATTGGTAATTAGTCCATTGGTTATTTTTTAGCACTGTTGAGACCAAACCCGACTTTCTTCTTGGAAAGGTTGAAAAGCCTTCCTCTCATCCTCATTCTCCTTCCACCCCTATCCCCTACCTTTGTACTTCCTAAGACTCTGTCTAATGTCCTGCATCCCTGCACAACCCTTTTGAATCTCCCAGACCATTCTATTGACCACAGGCATAACTTGAAACCCGTCCAAGGCCCATTGCCCCTACCATTATCAGCATCAAGGCCCATTGCCCCTACCGATGTCAACAGCCTAACCAACATTGGCAACCTTGACCAACTGATGTCGGCAGAACTACCGACATCGATGACTGTGGAAGACTGATTGTAGGATTCAGGTACGCATTATCTATTTCTCTTTTTTTAAGTCTTTCATCATTTCTCTTTCTAGCGACACTCTTTTTTCAAATAAGTGGACTGTCATCACTCAAGGAAGTCTTTGCACTTTTGGGATCGAGCTTTGCTTGGCAGTCCACCATATATCTATCTAACATTTTCTTTGTTTAAGTCTTTCTTATCTACAGGTGTCATCCTCCACAGCCAAAGAGGAGCTCCTTCAACGTCTAGACACGGTGCACAACTTCATCTGGGTATCATCTAACCCCTAACCATTATCTTTAGTTTCTTATTTCTTCTAAATGTAAAATACCAAAAATGAGTAAAAACATTCTGGCATAGGGTCCCACCAGGCGTGTCGTCGAACCAAGGTGGTTTTGATTCGACAGTTGATGACTATGAAGGTGAGGAGGTTTGGGAGGCATGGGATGATGTTAGTAGTTTGTCAAAGGGGTCCTTAATGAGATGGGTGGAATGAGAATGATTCCTAAGGTATGGATCTCCAAAATAGATATTTTAGGATATTCACAAAGACCTTGACAACTCATAAAGGTAATGACGAAAGGCTAGGATATTTTAAAATTCTTTTTTATGATATTCATTAATTTTAAATGGTAATTCAAATAATAATTTAATATAGTTTAGCTTATTACTTATTTATGATTATCTTTTTAGTTCTTTCAAGATTTGATTAAATGTGCAAGTACCCCACATAATAGGTCCATATGCCAGACTGACAGTTGTGATGTCTTAAGGTAATTATGAATGAATTAATAAGAGGTTATTATTGTATACAGTATGATACCCCAATTAGGGATGTATCAATTTGATTCTGAGCTTTGATAAATTATTCATAAGTAAATTTGGGATGCACAATGATTCTTAAACTTAATTTACAATGATTGGTAGCAATTGATCTGAAGTCCAGTCAAAACCTAGTTTTGGCCAATTTTAAGTGTCTATATTTTTCCCCTATTTGGAAAGGCATTGAAATTTATAGGTACAATAACATCTTCTCAAAAAATGAAAATGTCACGTATGCCTATGACTTCAATGATAATGGATGAACTGTAAGTGCCCCCTCGAGGGAGCGATCACAAAAAGGGTCGATGATTGATCCCTTAAAAAGAGAAAATGATTGGACCAAAAAGATGAAATAGGGTGTAAAATATTGATTTGCCTATAGGTGGTTTTAATTAGTGGTATATGAAGCTACCAATTGGTAGACAAATAGGATGATTTGCCCATAAGCGGTTATAATCATTGACATAGATAGGACAAAAAAGGTAATGATTTGCCCAAAGATAGTTATAATCATCACAATAAGCTTAGGGTAATAAGATAATGATTTTACCAAAGGTAGTTAGAATCATTAAGGAAAAACAATGATTTTTCCATAGATGGTTATAATCATTATGAAGATAAAAGCATGCTTCAGTTGGGTGGATATACATAATGGTTTGCCTGAAGGTGATTATAAGCATTATCACAATGAAAATGTGCCCCAATTGGGTAGAAGAAATATAATGATTTTCATATAGGTGGTTATAATCATTATACTCCAAATAGATGGAAACACAATGATCCATCCATAGGTAGTTAGAATCATTTACTTAGTAGCTGGGATGAGACACAATGATTTGCCCAAAGGTAGTTATAATTAGTGGCATCAGAAGTGGGATGAGGTACAATGATTTTTCCAAAGGCAATTATAATCATTGACTGAATGATGGTGGAAAATTAGATAATGGGGCATACATATTGAATCCATAATCACTCAATAAGAGTAAGCCACTACAGAGGATAAATATGAATTTGGTCAACCTGCTAGTAGGGAGATGCTCATCTAAACTAGCAAGTTTAAAATTCTTTCATGAATTAATTACTCTATATATTGGAATATTTTGAGTAGATTAAGAATTTTTTAGGTGCCAAGAAGATATATCATGGCCGCATTGCATGTAAGACTTCTCAAGTTAATTTTTGTTGTAACACGTGATGGTAGGCATTAGATAAAACACCATGATGAATAGTTGAAATATACATAAGGACTGATACACAATACAATACTCAGTTGGAAATAATACATCAATCATAAAAACCATGAGATAATGTTGGCGTATGAATATGGATAGATTCAATAATAATGCATAAGGAATCACCCAATGAAAGCACATAGATTGAATTAAGGCACAATAAAAAGCAAACAAATAGGCAAAAAAAATAAACAAATAAAAAAAACAATAACAAACAAACAACAAAAAAAAACAAAAATAATGGTTAATCACAATGAACATTTCCCCTAAGTTATAGGAGACAATGAAACAAACAAATAAAATGGGGGAATATAAGAAAAGGAAGGGAATGGCTGAGCTAGCTCCAGATGCACTATGTAAGTGGACATTGCTTACACAGTTCTATAGATGTAATATCCAACAAATACTTCAAGCTAAATGTAGTTCTCCCAAGATATAGGATAGAAAAAAAATGATGAGAAGAAAACATGATAATGTTATAGAAGAATATGGGAATGGTCTCGTAAAATGGTGAGTGCATGGGAAGCGAGGTCAATAAGGATGGGGGAACTAAATGACAAGTGGTTTCTTGTGAAATAACTAGGGATCCCATAATCCTCAAGGAAAAGAAGTGGTTAATGGGCATTATTTTTGGATTTTATAGATATTTTTGCAAATGTTTTTAGATTTTTTGAAGTATATCAAATTAATCAGGGATTACGAGATATTAAATGGTCCAACTCATAAAATGGAAAGAGTGTGGATTAGGTTACTAGAAAAATAATTAGAGTATGGTAAAAGGTGACTAAACTAATCTCAATGGGTATTGAGCACTACCTATATAGTCCCAGGATGGGACCTCAAGTCATTGTAGTTCCACCTTACAATGGAGGAATCTAACTAGGTAGCAACAAATTCATAACTAGGCAAAGTAGGAAAATGGTGCATTATGACATAAGCATGGCATGGTGGTACTTCAAGGAATGATAAATAATGTTTTTACTAATTTTCCCATAGGTAGTTATAACTAGGAGATAATGACATAGGTCAATGACACTGATTTACTTAGAGGTAGTTATAATTAGTAGCATGATGGTGAGACACTAATTTACCCAAAGGTGGTTATAATTAGGCACACATGGTATAAAATAAAATAAGAAATGAAGGATATAACTACCAAACTACTGTCATATTGTTCTAATATATGACCTCTATTTAGAATATTGAATCAACTACTAAAACTTGATCAAAATATTCATGTTGAAAGTGTTCATGGAACCAAGGTCAAATGTATTGGGTTAGGTGGTGAAAATGACTCAGTCGATAGGAAATGCATGATAGAATGAT
This sequence comes from Torreya grandis, assembly GCA_037957365.1. Lineage (NCBI taxonomy): Eukaryota > Viridiplantae > Streptophyta > Pinopsida > Cupressales > Taxaceae > Torreya > Torreya grandis. Next base: position 152,363 of record JARHVA010004377.1, on the reverse strand, counting down.
ACATGGAAAAATGGTATGGTATAAACAATAATGTCAATATTATGGTACAATGAAAATGGGCCTCATAGACAATACTCTAGGTCTCTCAAGTGAAGTAACACTTGAGGTGTATAATGTTCATCGACTCATCAAGTTTATCCTCATCTGGTGTAATGAGCCTATATGCTCTAGAGCCATATTTTTCAATAAAGATGAATGGGCAATTCTATTTGGGCTTGAACTTACCCTAATGTTCTTCTCAACTTTGGTATCCTATTGGTTTTCTTTGAGTACAAAATCACCAAGCTTAAATTATCTATAGATGACCCATCAATTATAGTGGCCATGAAGTATATTATGGTATTCTTGAAGGATATTGATTGTGGCCATACATTTTTATCAATTCCAGCTCTTGTAGGTGAGCTACTCAATAATCTTCATCATCTAGGACATGCTTCAAAGAGATACACAAAAAAGGTAACTCAACCTCAATGGGAATAATGGCCTTAGTGCTATAAATTAAGGAATATGGAGTGGCTCCTATTGGGGTATGGTAATTGGTATGGTAGGCCCAAAAGGCATGAAATATTTAGAAATTCCAATCATGATCAAAATCATTGACAATATTTTTAAAGAATTTAACAATGGTTTTGTTGGATGCTTTTGCTTGGCCATTACCTTGTGGGTAATAGGTGGCAAAAAAAATGTTTAATAATTTTGTACTTGACACATAGCGATTTGAAATCCTTATTATTAAATGATCTAATATTATCAGATATAATGTTGGATGGGATACCATAGTTTCAAATGAGATCATTAAATATGAATTTGGAAATTCATTTTATAATCATATGAGGAGTATAGCTTCAACCCACTTAGTGAAATATTAGGTAGCAATAAAGATGTGTTTATGACCATCAAATGAGGTGGGTTTTATCTTCCCAGTGAGATCAAGGCCACATGTGGTAAATGACCAAGGTGTAAGCATTATTTTTAGAGTCTTGTTTAGGTCATGAATAATATTGGCATGTTTTTAACATTTGTCACACTTTTTTATTTATACAATTGCATTTGCATCCATAGTTGGACACTAATACTTAGTATGTAGAATATTTTTGGATAGGATGGCCCTTCTTATGTGGGATATACATAACCTTCATTAAATTTATGTAATTCTAATGTTGATTTTGTATGCAATCCAAAATGCATCATGTTTATAAATCAATCCTATCTTAGAGAAGATAGAGCATACCTACACTTCTGATTGGGAATACACTTTTTAAGTAGGAGTATGACAAATATGAGGATATAATAGAACCAATTAGGGGATACCTTGTCATAATAAACCATGATATGAAGGTTTCCAAAGCCTATAGTCTAACATAATCACACAACCCTAAAAGAGTCTTAGGTTTAATGTTCACTCTATATCTAATAAATAATAAAGTAAATCTAATCTAGTGCTCACCATAGCTTGTGGTAAAAAGTGGGGGTTAGAAACAAAAAAAACTAAAATAAACATGCATAGAATACATATACTCATTTCAATGTATACATAATCCTAATTCATGCGAGAGAAGTACAATTACATTATCTATCTACTCTTACAAAGGAGCAATAAAGTTAGGAATACTTATCTTTGAAGATGAACCTATCAAGCCTTAATATCTCCCTTGAGAAGGTGTTTTGTAAGATATTTTTGTGGTATGTAAGGATAATAAATATAAATCAACTCTAGGCTACACAACCTATCTATGCATCCAAAAGATTTCTCCATAAGATAAGATCCATATCTCCAAAGAAAGTTTGGAACCCTAAGCTTTATTCCTCAAGTAGAATGGTCAACACTCAGATTTTTACTTTTGAAATTACTATTTTTCACTTATCTCATATCAAATGGTTGAAAATTAACTTGTATATATAGGTATATCTTTCCCTAAATCCTTTTAAATATGTTGGTTTTATGAGGTTGACCTAGTTGACCCTGTATGTTTTTGAGAGATAAATCACTAGGTCCTAAAATATGTTAGCTAAAGGGTAAACAAAAATATCAAGTGAAAATACCCAAAAATAGTAAAATTTCAATATAATCAACACTATATAGTAATCAAAGACTAAAAACTATACAGGGTCGACCTACTACAGTCAACTAGTGAAAGGGGGTCAAGGCAAGAAAAAGGAAGACAATGATATGACAAATGTTTGGAATGGGTAAGAGTGAAAAGAATAAGCTTAGGTTAAATGGTTTTAGGATACTAGTTTGTAGATGTAAAGTGGTAAAAGGTACAACTATATTATGAAGTACTAATGGTCTGCCCACCCCTTTCTTGGTACACCCATTAAGGTGTGCACTTAGAGAGATTGAGACTCAATGGGTTCCTGTAAGATACAAAGTGTCAGTAAGTGATAAAAGTTTGAAAATATTATGTGTACACCTATGATCCACTCAAAACTCATCATGTTTCATGTAAGTGTAACATGGGATGGTGCTTCAAAAAATAGAACATGATAACACACAACACTGATACTAAGTAAAGTGCAGTAAGCAACAAATAAGTTAAATGAAAGGAAAGAATTAAAAAACACATACCTTTACTTAACTTAGTGTTGTAGATAAAGAATTAGAATTCAAGATATGTGAAGGTTTTCAATGTGAATAACACTATGCAAACCTATATAAGTTAGTGAAAAAATAGCCAAAATTGAAATTTTGGGAAGATAGACATATAGTAGTGAAAAACAATGAGTTAGTAGAGACATGAGAGTTATTAGGAAAAATTGGAAAATTAGAATTGTTATGAAAAGGATAGAATATTTAAGTCAAATTAATGACAAAAGGATGGTAAATGAATGATAAAATTATTGGAAAATGAATGACAAATGAGTGTAAATGATTGTAAAACACATTAAATCATGTAGGAAAGTATGCAAAACATAAATGATAAAAAGGAATGTAGAACATACTAAATCATGTTGGGAAGCATGTAAAACATGAATGATAAAAAGGAATGTATAACATACTAAATCATGTTGGGAAGCATGTAAAACATGAATGACAAATGGCATATTATTGCAAGACAACTTGAACAAAGGTAGGTAAGAAAGTGAAAAGTAAGCCCATGTAAGATAGGCAAAAAGAAAAACATAAAAGACTTAAAATGAAATGTAATTGAAGTTGTGAGACAAACATAGAGAAGTAATGCATAAATAAAAACATGTAATAATGGCAAATGTCATATGTGAGATAAGAAAATCAAACAAGAATCAAATAAGAACATGATGGAGAAATAAAAATCAAAAAGCTGCTAAAGGGTGAAAAACTCACACTTAGTGCTTGTTCGAAGATATAATTTAAGAAAACACAACCACCTAATGACATGACTAGGATGAAAATGAGATGGTGTGGTAAATAAATGGTGTAAGAGTGTAATCCATAATTTCTCAGACATGTTTTGCTCTAAGGATAGATAAAACTGAAACAAAGTAATGATAACATGTTTTTAAGAGGTGAAGAAGTAGGAATAATAGAAGAGGGAAAATAGATTTGGAATCAAAATTTTCCTATAAAGGTGGAAATGAAATTGGTGGAGGGGAGAAATTAATTAATAACCAAGGTAGAGGAACTCTTTATCAAATATAAGACACTCAAATTAGGTTTGTCAAAACAAGACGACTTTCGACCTTAAGGACTCTGAAGAACTTCTCTTAGCCACACAAGTCTTAGATCAATAAATAAAGTATGTAGATCATCCCATGAAGACTATATGCATGTAAATTAAAATGTACCTACCTTACCACAACATATTCCCCATTCCTCATAACCCCTTACAGAGCCATCAATCTACTATGATGATTGGGTACTTGTGTGAGAAAGTAGGTAGCATGATAGAGTTTTTTGAATTTTCTTATTCCAATCTACTAATATAATGCACCCTAAAGGACCTCAACTCTATGTGAGATCAATTGTGGAGTTTGATCATTGATTAGATATATTATATATCCTTGTAATCATGTATTTTTCTGTGATATTACTTTTAAGATTTGTATGTTGCCTTTTGCATATCATTATATTTTATTTCAAATGATTTGGATTTTAACTTTCTTGATGGTTTTTTTCTTGTTCCTCCTCCATATGGATTCAAAAAACCAAACATGGGTGCTAAATATGACTTTAATTTGAATACTTTGGACAAGGTTTCTAAGAGAGAGAACTTCAAAGAGTTTCGGGTCTAAGAGTCTCGTAAATCTAGGTGAAATAAAAGTGCTATCTTGACTTCCACATTGATTTATCCAATGTGGAGTGAAAGGAAAGGAAGTCAAGAGGAATGACATATGGAATAATTTGAATTACTTCAAATTTAAAAAAATGTGACAAAGGGTAAAAGGGGATAAAATGGCAGTAAAGTTTGATTCCTTATCATAATAATGAGGGAAATAAAGGAAAACATACTAACATAGATTTTTGTGCCAATTCCATCTTATCAAAAGAAGAAAAAGCTAAAGTTGAGAACAATAATCAATGATATTTTGTTTATAAATAGAATGAAAAAATGGTAATTTTATGAGGAGGGTCATATCTTATCCATGGTCTTATACTACAAACTCATAAAAGAGAAACCCGTGAGGGTGCCAAAAACCAAAATGTGAAACAAGAAAATGAGAAAAGAATCAAAGGTGGTATTTTGTGAGGAGGGATAGGTCCTATCCATAGTATTATACTAAAAACTCACAAAAGAGAAAACCACAAGAGTTAATGCTAAATAAGGGGAAAAATAATCATAAAGTTATTAAGGCAAATAATAACATAAAAAGATAAAAAATATATATATGAGGATAAAAATGAAATCAAATGCCAAATGTAATGTGAAATAAAACCAAAGAATGTAAAGGAAGATAGTGATGCTTATAAAGCAAAAGTAAAAGAAATAAAGTGCATAAAAACATGAGACAAAAAGAACAAGTAAGATCTATGTTAACATCTATATCAAAGATGAGCATGTGAAATACAAGTCTATAAGTCTTAAAAGGTATTTTCAAGTTGAATTTGTTTGTTATTATGTATTTTAGAATAAGAGTGGGCATCATAAGATGCCCTAATGGGTAAGTGGATGTAGGGATGAGCAACACAAGAGTCTGAAGGGACATGTGGATGGGCATCTTAAGATTCCCTAACATGTGAGTTGGAGTGAGGTAACATTGAACTATTAAAATGGTTTGAATTGGGTTGGTAGGTGCATTTGAAAATAGGTAAATGTGTCAATTTATTAGATTTTAAGGATGTTATATGTGACATATGATGTGTAGGAGAGGTACGAGTAGGTAAAGGAGGACCATATATGATATTCATTAAACTAATAATTTGAACTATGTACTCTTTTAGTTCATGTGACCTAAGAGGTTGAGGTTCAATGGAGGCAATGATATGTTTAAAATTGTACATGTTAGCTATCATTTCTTTATTGGTGTAGGAAGAAGGATCAAATATGGTTTGATCAAAATTATTGGATTAGGTATATGTATGGGATGATTGTTGTTGATCATTAGATAGTTAATTTTTATGTGATTGTGGTTCTTGAGATTAAATTTGAGAACCTTGAAGATAGTCTTGATAACATTGATTTGTTAAAGTATCAAGATTGAAATGATGACCAAACAAGGAAGAAAGAATAAAGTAATGAAGATCATGACAAGACTCATGAGAATGACCTATAGTAACATGCCACCAACAAAACTTATCATGATTGTACCATTTTAGATGAGGTTTGGAAGGATCAAAGCTCATGGGTTTAGAGGGTGGAAATTTATTCTTAGGTAGTTATAAAGTCAAGGATGGGTGGGTTGGGTTAAAATTAGTTGAATTAGATGCTCCATTTTGAGTTTGGGTAGACTTAGATAAATCAATGTTATGAGAAGATGACCAGAAAGGTACTTTAGTAGCTGTTTGAGATGGTTCAAATTTAGTGATAAGAAAGTCTTGCCTTTTTGCTTGGTCTAACGCTTCATCTAAAGTTTTATGGGAAAATATTCAAACTTTGAATTGAAGGTGAGGTTTAAGATCAGTGACAAATAGTGTTAAAAGAGTATCATCATTCATGTTATGGTCCACTTTATCAGCAAGAAACATCCATCATTTGATGAAAGTATGAATAGATTTATTAGGAAGTTATTTGGCATTGATGAAATGGCTAATGTAATTTTTAGGAATATCATCCTGTTGTAATTCCTTCACTAGAGCATTAACTAAATCCTCAATTTGTGAGATGGAATGTCTAGGAAGTTGGTTGTACCATTCAATTGCATCACCCACAAATATTTTGGCTAAGAAATTGGTGGTAATAAAGGTGTTAGTTTGGACCCATTCCTTATAGAGATTGCCAAAATACTAAAGAAAGATAGTAGGGTCCTTAGTTCCATTATATGTGATAGTTGGAAAAATATTTCCAATATCTATGGGTGCAATGAATGGGGCTAAAGGTTCATTTTGAAGATGTTGGAGCATTTTGTTATTTATTAGAGGTTGAGAGATGATATTTCCATTAGCATCTCTAAGAGGAGTAGGGACAAAATTTGGATTTGGTTGAGACATGATCACTTGAGGTGGTTGACTAGTCATGTTTAATAAATATTGTTGTATGTTCATCAATTAAGATTGATTAGTTGTTTACATGATGTTCATTTGTTGAACTACATGTGTAAGAAGTTGAATTATATCAATAGGTGGATTGGAAGGTGGGGTGTTAGTCTTGATAGGAAGAGGATTATTAGTGTTGGTCGGAGGAGGATTCTTTGTAGGTAGAGGATTTCCAAAATTGGTATTGGGAGGAGGATTATGATGAATGACCTCAACTACATTACATGGTGTAGTGATTGGTTTTGGTTTAGATAAAGAGGAAGGAAGAAAGTGGATAGTTTCATTTGAAGTAATAAAATAATTGAGGTTATTATCCAAATCCTTAATTATGCAGTGTTCTTGACTAAGGAAAGGTTGAGAAGATGTCATCATGATGAGATAAGACTAGATAACCACACAAGGAAAGAGGTGAAAAAAGAATAAAGAGATAGGAAGTGATAGAAACAGTACAAAGTCAATTGGGTTGACCTAGCATAAAAAATAGGAATTGAAAACTGTGTAGGGTAAATTGGGTTGATCCAATACAGTGAACAGAGTCTAGAAAAATGTACAAGGTCAATTAGGTTGACCAAGTACAATGGATAGGGAAAATTAGAAAGCTTATAACAAATTATAAATTAAAACAAGCTAATTTTTTCAAGTAATTTTAAGAAGTAAGAATAGAAGGAAAACAAAAAAAAAAATTGGACTAATGTTGGCCAATCCAATTTAGGCAAATAAAACAAAACCTTGCACCAACGCTAGCTAATAAAAGTTTTTGTAATATAAAATATAATTGAGCAAAGAACAAGTAATCAACTTAGAATGTAAATAACTATATGAATTGGTCAACCTAAATGTTTATTAGATTATTAGAATATGATTTTAAATATGATGGAAATTTGGTTGTAAGGAACTAGAAGGAATCTAAAGATGGTTTTAGGTAGTTTAGGCTGAGAGGGATATGTAGTGGTAATGATATAGGCTTGGTATTGGGGCCTGTCCCCTCACTTCACACACTAAAATATTAAGGGTGTCAGGTGATTAGCTAAAATATACCATTAACCATGCTTTATACTTGACCAAAACATCGAGTCGACTTCCCCCTTGGTGATGAAATCCAAGTAAGTTAGCCTTGGGTAGTCAAATGTTAAAATGCTTGTTTAGATTTTGTGATTTGGTTGTGTGTACATAAAATAGAAAATAGTGAAACTAAATGATTAATTGAAAACCACCTAGTTAAGCTATGTAATCTATTATAAGCATGAAAGCAATAAGAAAAGAAAGTGTGAGTTAATTACTAACATATAGGGTTAATTACAACTTTGAAAAAAGGTACAATGTTGATATTGTGAATAGTGTATGAACAAAATATAGAATAGGGTCGACATGGTTGATCTTATACTATGAAATCAAGGTCTAAAAATGAATAGGGTTGGTAGAGTTGACCTAGTTATCTAGATCGCACATAGAACACAAAATTGGATCGATAGGTCAATCTAGTTGACTATGCAAGGGTAGTTGTAAAGATTACAAACTGTAAAAGGAAAAACTGTAAAGAAAGATATCGAGAGATAGAAAATAACCTTGGTGGATTAGAGATGCAAAGAATGGATATTATTGTTTGAGAACCTTGATATATGCTTGTAAATTCTACTAACTAGTTCGACTGGGTCAAACAAGCTTTATAAAAACCTTTTGTTCAGTGTCTAGAATATACAAGTTTGACTGGGTCGACCTAGTATACTAAACCTAATGTTTGAAAGTCTAAAAACCTATATTGGGTTGACAACATCAATCTAGTATCTTGTACCTAAAAACTTGCACATAAAAATTAGATATGGGTCAATGCAGTCAACCCAGTATGACAAATATATGATAAAAATAATGATGAAAAAGAATGAAATAAATAAATAAGGTGAAAAAATCATGCAACGGTTAGTTCATGTCAGGTTCATTGGAATGTATGCAATCAAAAATGCATCATCTATATAAATAAATCTTGGTTTAGATAAGATAGAGCATACCTACACTTCCAATTGGGAATACATTTATTAAGCAAGACCATGACCAATATGGGGATTTGATAGACCTAATTAGGGGATCACTTGTCACAATAAACCATGATAGGAAGGTTTCCAAATCCTATAGTCTAACATAATCATGCAACAACCCTAAAAGAGTCCTAGGTTTAATGTTCACTCTATATATAAAAAACAAGAAAGTAATTATAAGCTAGTGCTCACTAAAGCTTGTTGCATAAAGTGGGGGTTAGAAACAAAAAAAACTAAACAAAGCATGCATATAATACATATATTCATGTCAATGTATATAGAATCCTAATGCATAAGAGAGAAGCATAACTGCATTATCTATCTACTCTTACAAAGAAAAAATAAAGTTAGGAATACTTACCTTTGAAGATGAACCTATCAAGAGATTGTTATTATATGTAAGGATAACAAAGATAAATCAGTTATAGGCTACATAACCTATTTATGCATCCAAAAGACTTATTCGCAAGACAAGATATGTATCTCTAAAGAAAGTATGGAACCCTAAGATTTATTCCTCAAGTAGAATGGTCAATAAGAAAATGTTCATTTGCACTTATTCTTATTCACTTCTATCTTCTCAAATGGTTAAAAATGGACTTGTATATATAGGTGGATCTTGCCCTAAATTCTTCTGAATATGTTGGTTGTACAGGGTCAACCTAGTCGACCCTGTATGTTTTTTAGAGATAAATCACTAGGTCCCGAGCTAGGTCAGCTAAAGGGATAACAAAAATCTCAAGTGAAAATACCCAAAAATAGTATAGGGTAAACCCAGTCGACACTATATAATAATCAGAGGATTAAAACTATACAAGGTTGACCCAATTGACCTAATATAGTCAACTAGTGAAAGGGGTTTAAAACAAGAAAAAGGAGGATAATGATATGATAAATGTTTAGAATGGGTAAGACTAAGAATAATAAGCTTAGGGTAAATGGTTTTAGGATACAAGTGTGTAGATGGAAAGTGGAAAAAGGGACAATAATCTTATGAAGCACCAATGGTTTATCCATCCCTTTCCCAGTGCACCCCTTAAGGCATACACTCAGAGAGATTGAGACTCGATGGGTTCCTACAAGATAAAAAGTGTTAGTAAATGATAAAAGATTGAAAATATTATGTTTATACATATTTTATTGAAGTTAAATAATGAAGTAGAGTTCTATCAAAGTTGTGACTGTAAAGGGTTGGTCTAAGTAAGGTATAATGTGCAGCATGGTGGATAAAGGCTTTAGATTATTTACATGAAAGGTCTAGTGGCATAATGTGGTCATGAAGATATGCATAAAGGTATGGATACCAAATAGAGTTTGGATCTCCAATATCACATATCATTGTGATAGTTAAAGTATCATGCACTAGCACTAGAATATTTTCAATGAGGAAATGGTATTACTTTGTTGTGTTTATATGATGAATCAAATATCTAATGGTGGCCATGGCATCTAATGATCTATTACTAGCCCTTGGTATATGTTCAAATTGAACATCGATAATTTGCTATTTGAGAGTGTTAACCATGACCTTGTATGGTACCAACTTGTCATCTTTGGTTTGAAAATGGCATGTAACCTGATTGATGATTAACTAAGAATAACCATAACCCTTTAGATGTTTAATGTTTCATTATACAACCTGGTAAAGCCTTGTAGTCAGTGCTTCATATTCGACCATGTTATTCATATAAGGTAAGCTGATACAGAAAGATTTAGGGATAAGATCCCCCTATGGTGTAATAAACAAAAGGTTGACCCTTGATCCATGGGCTATGAATGATCCATCAAAACACAACTTCCAATGTTACTCCTAAATAGGTGTTTAAATCTATCTCAAACTTGCTATATGGCCTTGTAACGCTATTTTAGATAGTATAAACTTGAGCGGATCTACTTTTGAAATGACTATGATCTTATTATTTAACATGTAATGTTGCAGTTTCTAAGCTTTAAAGACCATAACTAAATAAGCTTTTTCAATGGGCATATAATTGTATTTATACATGACTAATGTACAACTTAAATAGTACATGGCATATATTTTTCTATTATCATCAAGCTGAGTGAGAATTTCCCTAGGGATTTGTCTATGGGAGATAGATATAGTAAAAATGACTTTCCTAGTATAGGTGGCAACAAAATAGGTAGATTGGCAAGATAGTCCTTTAAATACTAAAAAGATTTATAGCAGTCATCATCCCAATAAAATGTATCACCCTTATTTAATAGGTGTTTAAATAGATGGCATCTATTTTCCAACTGAGAAATGAAACATCTGATAGATTGGATCTTACCCTACAAACTACAAAGTTGCTTCAAATTAGATGGTGGTGGCATCTCGATAATGTCTCATACTTTCACTGGATCGACTTCAATGCCTCTATGAGAGGTAATGAATCCTATAAATTTGATTGAAGTAACTCTAAAAACAAACTTCTTAGGATTGACTCTAACTTTGTATTCACATAGTCCCTCAAATATCCTCTGTAGTACAGTTGGAAGATTAGCCCTAGTCTTGGACATTCCCAATATGTTGTTGATATAGTCTTCAAAAATGTTATGCATCATATCATGAAATATGATGGTCATGGCTCTTTGTTATGTGGCCCCACCATTTTAATACCAAATGGCATAACATGATAATAGAATTTTCCCCATGGAGTGGTGAACATTATTTTGTGTTAATCTTCTAGTGCAATCCTAATCTAGTTGTATCTTAAAAATCCATCGATTAATGAAAGCATTTCATACCCAATTCTGGAATCAATAATCATGTCAATGTTTGGTAGAGGACATTCATCCTTGGGATAGGCCTTATTTATGTATCTAAAATTAGTGCAGATTCTAATTCCTTCTAGCTACTTACTGACTGACACAACATTTGAGATCCACTCTGAGTAGTCGATCGGTTGAATACATCTCACTTCTAAGAGTTTTTCCAACTCTTTTTTTAATAATATAACAATGTGAGGATGCATCTTGCATAATTTAATTTTCATGGGTTTGGCATCATGATGTATAATAAGGGGGTGTGCAAACATGATGGGGTCTAAACCTGGCATGTCTAAGTAGGCCTAAGTGAATATGTCAAAAAAATCCCTCAAAAGGGTTGTAAAGACTTCACATTCCTCCTTAGTGAGGGATGCACCTAATTTAATCTATTTTGGATCATCTAGAGTCCTAATGTTAACTTTTGTAGTGTCTTACACAAGAAGAGTTGACCCATCTTCTAGAATAGTTAGAAAAGATTTAAATTATCCTACAATAATAGATTCCTCCATTTCAACTCGCTCTTCAAGTTCTTTGAGGTACAAGGAATTAGAATATCTCAATGATAAGTATGGCCATGTGACAAACACTATTGGAAACTCTTGAATGATTTTGTTGAAGGCATGTTATTCTTCAGAACTGAACTTGAACCCATAAGCAAGTTCATCGTTGGTGGTATCCTGAGCTATATTTAAGGAAGGTTGAATACCCCCATCTAATGATGCCTAAAATAGGTTTTCATCAAAAGACTAGCCTTTCTCTTCAATTTTTCCTTAGTCCAAAAGTGCCTTAAAGAGGTTTTCATTTTTGGACCTCAATGTTTTACTTAATTTTTTATGGCTAAGGGTGTTAACTTGTTCTCCAAAATAGGTTGTAGGATCCTGTTGGATTGATAACCCTTGTTTATGGTCTCCCAACAGAACATTGTCTCTTAGGCATAGAAAATTACAAAAGGCCTCATCATTATCAAACTCATATATAGGCATTGTGGATTATTGTTGGTCCCAGTTTATAAGTTGAGGATGATATAAAGGAATCATGTTATTATAAATAGCTAGTCTAAGGGTACAAATGGCATAAGTGTCAAGCATATTGGTATTGGATAGGTCTTTGTAAGGGCTATGATCAGACTCTGATTTTTTATCAGTATCATTGTCACTAGTTATTGCCATTTTAACATGAATAAAATATGTGGGGTCACCCCCAAGTGGTTTAAATTAAGACCATAGGTTATTTTTTATTGAGTGAGAAAAATTGGCTGAAGTGTTCCTTACTGTTTGGCCCAAGGCCTCCTCCATCATCGACATGCTTCTCCATGATCCTATTAGGGATAGGGTACTTGGCATTCTTATAACAATTAGCTAATTTGTCATTGTATAACCATGATTCATCATCTACAAACATCACCTATTCTTATTCAGTGGTTGATGTAAAAATGATAGGTGTTGTACTATGTAATTTGCCTTTTCCCTTTATCTATCATTCCATGTAAGGGGTTTAGATTTAGGTTTTCAATAGGACTTGGGGTTATGTGGAAGCTTGGTAATGTGAAATGCATCATGGGCTAAAAATTCTCCTGGGACATTAGATGTGATGGTAAAATTATTGGACATTTCAGGAGGTGGTATGTGCGAAGATGAATCAAGGGTATCTAGATCAATGTATTTGGCCTCTAGAAAATCAACAATAATTTATTTCCCATTCTACTTATTAGGAATCAAATTAAAACCAAAATGGTAGTTATAACTCTCATACTCAGCCTCCAAATGTTTACAATGTTCGTATGGATGTAAATATATGTGAATGGTGACCTCCATGCCAGAATGAGAGAACTTGATACATTGATACAATGTTGAAGGGATTACACAAATCTCATGTATCCAAGGTCCACCCAAAAGTAAATTATACATGAAATCAAGGTCTAACACATGACATAGTGTATTATGGGTTAAATTCCCAACAATAACTAATAAACTGATAGTTCCTTGATCTTCATTGCCATATGCCTTGATAGTGATGTTTTTTGGCTGGAGATCAGCTATTGTGTATCCAAAATGCTTGATGAATTTTTGAGACATGATATTTAAGCTCGAACCATTATTTATGCAAACATGCTTCACTTTATGATATATGATGATTACTTTGATGTATAATGGATTTTTATGAAGAGGGCCAAGGGATGACATATCACTTTGGTTGAAGGATAACTGATGGAATGGGGCTAGATGTCAACCAAATCTTGGAATTTATATGGCGATATGTCATTGGGAATGTGTGATTGGGAAAGGAACTCTATCAAGATATTCTTGTGGATGGTCGACATACACAACAAATCCAAAATGTAAATTTGTGCCAAAATATTTTAAATTTGTTCCATAATATCAAACATCTTGTCCTCTATAATAGTATATGGCTTGTTCTTAGCCAGAATGGTTGGATGGATGGGTGTAGTGGTAGATGGTTATGGGCCTAAGATGGTAATCTTTGATCACCAAGTTGTGATTATACAATCGAGATTAAATACAAGACCATTTTTGCTAGCAAATGGTAAAGTGAGGCCAGATAGGATAAGTCTTGATTATCAATACAATTATGTATGGTCATAGGTCAACGACAAGTTATCAGTATAAGGTTAAAAATTAGTAATGCCTACTTGTTGGTATTCCTATATGAGGTCCCAGGTTAAGGAAGGATCACTCGCATAGGTTAGTTGGTTGGGATTGGTTAGAAATGGTCTTGTTTGGTTAATACTTGGTCTTAGATTAATGGATATGGTGGAAATGTGACCTCCTACAATATGGCCTACAACTTTGTTGTAGTCATGTGCAACTATATGGTAAGTTTGTTGGTTATTGGCATAATTATGGCCTTAGTTCCATGCATTTTATTGATGTTGGTTTTGCTACTACTAGTATTTTTTCTTTTGTCTCTACTATTGATATTATTGTTATAGTTGTTCTCATTTTTATTGTTATTTTTGGTTATGTTGTGAAAAGATGTTCTAATAAATTCCCTAGGTCTTATTAAATGTAGAATCCCCATTATCTAATTTTATCTCCCTGCTTTCCAACATATTTTGAATCAGATGTTTGATTTGTACATAATGATGCAAATTATGTCCATTAACCCAATGGTACTCATAGAATTCATTTTGTCGGTACAAATCTAAATAAGGAATGCCCTCAAGATAGTGCTTTAGAATCAACCAATTAATAAACTTAGTAGTGGATAACTTGCAAAAAATGGATTTAATGGTTATCCAAGGTCTCTAAGGACTTGGTGAGTAGGCATTGGTGAGTGAGCAAGGGTTTGAAAAGGTAATGGTTTTTACATTTATTGCACTTGTCTAGGTTTCTGTAAAGGTTGTGTTTGTTGAAGAGGTTGTTAGTTAGGATTAATTTGCATATGAAGTGTAGGCTGAGTAGATGGTGTCTGTATCATTTGGACATGTCATGACTAGATTTCTCCATTTCCAATAACATTCTTGTTGTGGTTAAACTACATGGACTTTTCATAATTATTGGCCTGGGTTGGTTGTGATGCTTGCACTTGGACTAGGATGTGGTTTTGATTTTGGTTGTTTCCTTGGTTTTGATTCTAGTTTTGATTTGATAAGGTTATATTGATAATCCCTTTATTAATAAGAGTATTTTAAATTAAAAAACCTTTATCAATAATTTCCTTAAAGGTGGGTGCACATTACATCTCTAGATGGTAAGATATCTCAATATGCAAATTTTTGGTAAACACAATAGCTAGTTGTTTGTCTAGTAAATTATGGGTGAAATGGATGGAAAGTGTTCTCCATCATTGTAGATAACTTATAAAACTTTCACCAGCCTTCTATTTGGCTTGATTCATATCTACCAATGAAATCTCTTGTTCAATAATGTAAGAGAAACACTACACAAACTTGTCTAAAAGATCATCAAAATTAGATACTAAGTTTTTGGCAATTTTAGGAACCTCTCTAAAGCTTGTCCTACTAGACTTCAAGGAAACAAAAGGTGAAGGTATAGATCACTATAAGGCACTAGCTAGTAAGCAACAAATAATTCTGTTAAATGGGCCTTGGGGTCTCCTATACCCTTGTATTTTTTTAAATTTGGTGGCTTGTAACCTAGAGGAAATGGTATTTATGGATAATCCATGTTGAATGGGTAGTAATACACCTCATTAAATTTAAACTTCTTGGTCTATTTCCCAACTTGGATGGCAGCAATTACATATTTCATTTGTTACAATTTTTGTAAGAAACTAGATGGAACAATGGCTTGAGGTGGAGGTTAGACGGTCAAAAGTGGATTAATTTGACCAAGATATAATGGAGTCATGGTTTTTTTTGGAATGTTGGTTTAGCTAGGGAGTTAACTAGGAATATGCATTCATATATTAAGATGAAATTATTGAAATTGCATGCATTGCGATGTAATATTTCGTTTGGGTATGGTATATAGGCCTAGTTTTAGGGGAATTGTAGTTGATATGGAAGAATATGGCTCTGGGTGAATTATTTTCCCTGTTGAGGTTGAGTAGGGACTTTCTACTGATTAGTCAAACCTAGTTGAATGAGGGTAACTTGTGAACTAAGACCCTATTATCGGATCTGTGGCACATTGGGAATAAAAGGCAATTATTTCCTAATCGATACTTGTGGAATAGTAAAACCTCTTTATTATGTGATCCCTTTTTTAAATTAGATGCTTGTAGAGTGTTCAACATTTATTGCTAACCAATAAATGTACATTGTTTATTAGACATTATTTATGATTTTAATGGTATGTTGGTTTTCAATTATAGAGGTATATTCATCACTACTTGATGAGGTAGAACATTATTTACCCCTTTTTGGGGTGGCAGAATGTTCAATCTCTATTGCATTGGCATATTAGACCATGAATATTATTGTGGAATGTTAGTCATCACTAGTTGAGGTGGAGTAACATTCATCATGTTTTGTTGAGACAAGGCACTTGTTATTTCTTGACTACTTAATTCTTGTAGTTACGTACTTGATAAAGTAGCTAGTTGAGGATTAGAGGTATCTTGTTACATTTGGGAGGTAGAAGTTCCTACCCCTGATTATTGTCAACCACTCATGGTGTTAACTAAAGGCATATTTTGTGGACTAGTTTTTTATATAGTTATACCACTTTGATCATTATTGGATGACACTTGCATGTTATTCACTGTGTTTGGCTCATTTGTTGGTGTAGAATCAGTAGACACTTCTTTGATAGTTAGGGCATTGAATATATCTCTGACTAAAGTGATTTGTGCAAATGGATCTATACCCTAATTTTCTTGACATATCAATTCAATTAAGATCCCTATTGAAGGAACTAGCTTGATAAGTGGAGCATTTGACATGGTCATGTTATTAAAATTACATGTTAAGTTCATTTAGGTTTGGTGTGCTATTTAGATCTATATGAAATGGTCCTCTATGAGGCATTTTCCTATGATAAACATATGTGAATCTTAATACGACACCGACACTAGAGCTTGAGGATTGCTTAAAGAGGAATGTTCATTGGTTTTATTATATGGTATGTTGTAAGGTACTCCAACTAGACTTGGTAAATTTTCTTGGGGGAACTCTACTATAAACTTGGCCCCTACCTCCATGGCTCTGATTAAAACTTCATCCTTGTTTGTGAGTAAGTGACAATTAAAAAACTAGGGATCGTGTGTTGATGGCTTCGTAACATAGTATAGTAGTTGTTGAGATTGGTCTACAATCGAAAGAAGGCTAGTTAGGTACTACATTATTTGTTATTGATCTTGTTCTAAGTATGGAGGTATGTTAACCAAATAGTGAGCTAAAGGATATTGGCTTTGATCCCCTAATTGAGTGTTGTAAGGAGGATAAGGATCCATCTCATAAACTATGTCATCACCATAGGGATCTTGAACAAAGTCATCTTGTGTAACCACATTACCATATTCTATATTTTACATGGATCTACTATGATTATAGTGATACGTATTCAAATAAATGATGAATATTTCACAAATAATGGTTTAAAGTTATACAAACTCTTAAAAATAATGTCCAAAGGACAAATGGTTTGAACTTGGTCTAACTTGGTCAAATGATGGAGCTGTATCTCTAAAAAAAGGTTTATGCTAAAAATTTGGTAAAAATAATCTAACATCCAATGTCTCACACAAAAGGTCAAGTGGATGAAACAAAACTAGAATGCTAAAATTTAAGTTCAAAGTGTTCCAAATAAGTCTAATCTAAGAAAAACAAAATTTACTAGGTCTTTTGGCCAAACACAACATAAAATCTAGTCTTAAAATAGGCAAATGCTAGGTTTTTTGGAAAAGGCCCAAAATCTAGACTTTAAACAAAATAAGGTATGAGATTTTAATGTAAAATATCTAAAATAATTTGGTATAAACTAGGCATTCAAATTTAAACATGAACTTAGTTAATTGGTATAAGCAATGAAACAAAAATCATATGGAAGATAGGTTATTTCTCCCAAATAAAGGCACAAACAATAGTTTTTAAATTGAATAAAGAATTAACCTAAGTTGCACAACCCAAAAAAGAAAGATTAATGTATAGGCCTAAATTACACAAGGCATAGGCATAAATCAATCAATGTTTAAATTTTAACTTGTCAAATTTAATTAAAAACTCAACTTAATAAACTAGGCTTCTTTAAACAAACAATAAGCTATAAAAAACTGAACAACATAGCAGTACTAGATAAATCAACAAAAGGCATACATGGCTTTGGTTTCAAAAAATAGAATTTTGGACATAAGTTATACAAGTATATGAAATTATTTGAGTAGCATAATTATGTTATCATTCTCTAAATATTCAATCAATGGTTTACTTCAAGACTCTAAGGCACAAAAACTTGAAATGAATTAAGTAGTGTATCATTACCCTTTTCAATCAAGTGACACACACACAAAGATTTTGTCAAAGGATTAAGGTAAAGGTATGGTGCCAAATGGATGGTTTAATGCCTCCTTAAACAACAAAGAGATGTATTAAATAAGACTCATTTTGATGTGGTATAACAAACTAATAGTTACATTAGAAATTCCAAGTAATAAAAGGATAAAATGATAAAAACACCTAAGTGTAACATCCTAGATCCTAAAACTAACAAGGTTGCATGATACTATCAAATTTTGTCAATATACTCACTCTCAAGAGGATTTTAAGTGTTAATCCAAAAATAAAATCACATGAAAATTAGGGTTTTAAGGCCCCCACTTCTCCCAAGAGTTTGTACTTTGACATGGAAATTTGGGCTACTCGCCCTACATCAATAGTATGTATGCGGTAAGTGGGTTGTTCTAATCTATCAATTTTTGTGCATTTTTAGGTGGTCTCAAGTGTGGCTAACATAATAAATTCCCAAATCATTTATATCTATGTCAACCATTTTATTTTAAAAAGGTCACCCTTTCATAACGACTACATCCATCACTTGTTTAGTATAGTGTGATGTCTGAGTTACCCCTACGGTCTGAACGAGTATCTTACTAACGAAGCTTGTTTAATCTCTCAAACAAGAATCCCAATAAGTTGACCTCAACTTATATACCTCACCATGGAGTGGAGTTGAAATGATGTTGGGAGATAAATTCTTGGGTCAACACTTCCCTAGAGAACCTATGAGGAGGTGATGAAATCTCACTCACAAGCCAAAATGTATGAAAATAGAAGACAAGTGAAAAGACTTTAGGGTCATGTTTCGATCACCCAAACCATATAGGTTTTAGGAGGGCCTCAACAATGATATTTTCACACTTTTGGACTAAAGTGACCAAGGCAATGAATGAGCACTTTTTGTCATCCGAGTCCCCTAGAGGAGATGGGAGGAGAGCATACATGCATCAATTGATTTGAAAAAATTAACCAAAATTAAAAGGAAAAATCATAAAACAAACACTCTTAAGAGTATGTAACTAAGTGTGAGAGTTTATTTTATTTCACCAAAGAGAGATGTTTATCAAATTTAGCCCCTTGGCCTTAGATGAAAATTTGTAAAAACTTTCAAAAATAACTAAGCATAAAAACAACTAAGTTCCTCTTAGGCACCAAACAAAATGTTCAAGACTTAATCACTTACAAACACTTACCCCTTTCCAGCCTAGGTCCTAAAAATTTTAGAGGTTTTTTGCCTACTTAGAAGGCCAAATATGAATGAGAAAACAAGCTTTCAATTTTTTTTTTAGGTTCCTTTGTTTTTCTATCACAGATATTGATGTCAAACCATGTAAAGATTGATGTCAGTCTGTATAAATTGATGTTGTTCAATCATAAAAGGATCAACATCGATCAACATAGATCAACATCAGTTTCCTACAAAACACAAAAACAATAATATGGATTTTCAAAAAAATATGGTTAGCATGATGAGCATAAAATCAACAGATAACACTAGATCCTGTAATGTAATGGTCAGCTAAATGATATTTAGGCTCTTAAAAACAAAATAAAAACTAAAAAAATCTCAAGAAAAACTTGTTAAACACATTTTTTCCATGATTTATCTTGCACATAGGGGTCCATCTCAGTTTTGTCTGGATCAACATCGATCTCTATGTAAACTGTGTGTTACTAAAAATTAGAATTCATGAAAAATGAAGATAAAACTTGAATTTTGAATATTGTCAAGCATTCATTAGAAAAACAAAGAGCTGCATATTAGTCTCCTTTATTGCATGGGATGCTTGATGTCCCACCGGGCTGCCATTTTTTATCATAGGAATCTAAGAAGGGAGGTTAGTATTGTGTTAGTTCAAGAAATATAACTTAAATAAACACACTAATAATTACACTCCTAGCCTAGAACTTGGAAAGAGCTTAGTAACAAAGACCAAATGAAAGAAAAACTAAAACATAAAAGACACAAATCCTTTACATTCATTGGGAACTCCAAATTATTTTTTGAGTGGCTTACTCAGCTTGTGCATCAAGAAGTCTTTCATAAATGAAGCTCATTGGCTCCTTCTCTCTTTGGCACCATTGGCTTTTAACGTGTCTTGGCTTTAATATTTTGGAATTATAACACTACTTGAAAGAAGATTTTGGCATTATAACACCATATCAAATGGCTTATCTCTCTCCAAATTTGCATTATAACATTGGCTTATGAGAGCTTAAAAATGAAGAGGCATGGGATTGCATTTATAACCTAAGGATTTAACTCTCACCCAAGGTGAGTTAGGGTTGACAATTGACAATTGTGATGTCACAAGGTAATTAGGGATGAATTTGTTAGAGGTTATTATTACACATGGTAGGATAACGTAATTAGGGATACCTCAATTTGATTATGAGCTTTGATGAATGATGCACAAGTAAATTTGGGATGTTCAGTGATTCCTAGGCTTAATTTGCAATGATTGGTAGGAATCGATCTAAAATCTGATCAAAAGCCAATTGTACCCAATTTTAAGTGTCTATACCTATGCATCATAATAGCTCTATCTAAAAATGGCTAGTGAAAGTTGCATCATGATCAGAGATAATTAAAGAAGGAATGCCATGAATATGGAAGATCTTATCCAAGAAAACTTGTGTGATTGTGGAGGCTATATAAGGATAGCTGAGGGCACAAAAATGACTATATTTGGAAAGAAAGTATACAATGACTAGGATCACTATTTTTCCTCTAGATTTAGGGATCCACGCATGAAATCCATAGAAATATCATTCCATATCCTAGTAAGATGGGAAAGGGATCAAGCAAACTAGGAATCACTATGGTTTCACTTTTGTTATGTTAGTAGGTATCACATTCAACCATCATCTATTTAATTTCCCCTTTTATCTCCTTTTAGAATAAATTTTGATGTCCCCGCTCATATGTTTTGAGAAATACTGATAGCCTTGCTGATGGAGAAACATGGATTTCATATTATACAACCTAATGAAGGTTTGTGATATTGGGAAGCACTATAAAACACTTGTGATGTAGAGAACTATCCCATGAATAATGTGGTACAATAAAGGGTTTAGTGGTCAATTGTTGAATGAGGTGGTGTAAGGAGGGATCATGTGCATATCTTTGGTGTGAATATTCTAACCAATTTAGAATGGGCATGGATATGGAAAAAAGGGAAGTCTCATACTAGAATGTGCATGAGAGAGAATTTTCCACGACATTATCTTTACCCTTCTTGTAAGTGAACTCATAATCATAATCATGAGTTTTTTGACCCATTTCTATTATGCCAGGGATGAGACCCATTATTCTAGGAAGTATTTCAAACTTTGGTGATTTGTTTTGATTCAAAAATTATTCCCAAGTAAGTATGGCTATTATTTTTTTACTGCATGCAGATTTTTCATCATTTCCTTTTCATATGTATACAAAGCAAAATTTCATCTAGAAAGGAATTTACTAGTGAAAGCAATGGGATAACCCTCTTGGAGAAGAACAACACCTAAGTCATTGCCACAAACATCACTTTAGATAGTGAAATTTTTGGTGAAGTTTGACATGTCCAAAATTGGAGTGATACACAACCTATTTGAGTGCCACAAATGTTTGGTCAGTTGTGGCATCCCAAGTGAATGCATCCTTCTTTGAAAATGAAGTCAAGGGAGTTGTAATCTTTCCATAATATTTGACAAACTTATGATAGTATCATGTTGTAGACACCAAAATTGTGTCGACTCCCCTTGGTCCCTTACACATCTTATTAATTTAAAATAAATAATTTATTTTAAATTAATGACATCACCTAGGACACATCACTTAGAACACCCCCCTAGACACCTCACCTACACACATCGCCCTAAGACCATTTCCTACCTTATGACTCACCTTGAGACTAGGTCATCTACCTAAGACCTATTCTCACTCTATTCCAACCGCCTAACCAACAGTCGTGCCTAATAAACCCATCCTTTGACTGTTCTCCAATGGCAAATGCACATGGTGGATGGAGAAATGGGCAAAGGGCTAAAAATAGCCTTTTTACCCATTCTTTAGCTGCTGACATCGGTCAACTATCGGCCCCCAAATCCAAAATCTTTCTCTTAGACTAACTCTCTCTCTAGAATCTTGAATCTCTCTCTCTCTCTCTGGCTCTCTCCCTCAGACTCTTGGATGTGGATGTACACACTCTAAGACCAAGCATCAGACTTTGACTAACGCTCTCCAGGCTACAGAAACTCTATATAAATCACTCTAGACATTGGATTGGAAACATTTCACGAGGTCTTCAACATCAGCCACAATAGGAACAAGCGTTCTACACCTCTGGTTCTCCACCAAGCAGAGCTAAGTATTCTTCTATCTCCATTTCAATATTTATAATAACTTGGTAATTAGTTTCTATTTACTATTTCTAAATACCATCAACCAAAGCCGACTTTCTTCCTGGAGAGGCTGAAAAGCCTTCCTCCTATTCTTATCCCCATCTCACACCTACCCTCTACGTGACTCCTTCTCAGACCCTATTCACTGTCCTGCAACCCTACATAAATCGTTAAGCTTGCAGACCCTTCTATCGACCATAGACATACCCTAAAACCCATCCAAGGCCCATTTCCCCTACCGACATCGGTAGTATAACTGATGTCGACATATTTACCAACTGACGCTGACAGGACTACCGACGTCGGTGACTGTGACAGACCGACTGCAGAATATAGGTACGCATTATCTCTATTTCTCTTTCTTAGTCTTTCACCATTTCTTTTCATACAATAATCTTTCTGTCAAATAGTGACTGTCATCCCTTGAGGTAGCTTTAACGCTTCTAGGATCGAGCATCTTGTTTGGCAGTCCACCTTATCTTTATCTAACAATCTCTGTGTTTAAGTCTTATTCTTATCTACAGGTGTCTTCCTCCACAGCCAAAGAGGAGCTCCTACAATGTGTGGATATGGTGTGCAACTTAATCTAGGTATCAATCAAACCCCTGACCCTTTATCTTTAGTTTCTTCTTCTTCTGAATGTAATTAGCAAAAATGAGTAGAAACATTCTAATTTGCCTGGTGGGACCCTGAAGTTTTCCTTGGGTTCATTTCTTCTAAAAAGCAAACTTTGATATAGGTGCATTAAGAAAAAATTCTCTTCTTGCATCTTTTTCTTCTATCTCTTTATTTTGAAAAGAAACCATTAGCATAAGTTAAAAAGAATCTCTTTCTTTTTCTTCTTGTCACCTCTTTCCTACATTTTAACCTAGTGAAAATTCATACTCTTAACCTCTTCCCCACTTGTTTGCATCTGAACAAAACATTTCAATTTGGGTTTAAAATATATTGCATTTCATTCCTACTTGAATGCATACTTAGCCCTCTCATCTAGTAATTAAAATGCATTATGAATAAATCATAGTGCACATATGTTACACAACCAGACCATAAGCACATCAAATTAAACATTTAAACATACTTGAGACATGGCCCATCTAGGATTTCTTCACCTAGCAGATACCTTACCCTTCTTGGTGATCCTACTTGGACTTCACTACTAAGAGGAGGACCCACTCTATTCTCTGGCAGAGTATAAACCATAGGCAAAGTATATATTGGCTAAGCAGCCCAGCTCGGCTCTGGGTTCCTGAAGTGAAGGGAGCAAGCCCCTAGCACCAAGCCATGTATGGAACCTAACATAGATTTTTTGAGCACCAAAACATAACCTGAAACCAACCATAGACTTCCTCTTTAGGACCCGTTCTAAAAGCCCAATTGCCAAACACATTCTTCTAAGGCATAAGCCACCACGACTCTAAAATTTATTCTTAAGAATTTAACATTTTAGAGGTTGATTTCCAAATCACCTTTTCTGCTATTTTTATCTGATTGTTTGAGCGGGTGAGGTCGCATCATTCTAAGATCTAAAACAAGTCAAAATTTCTCTTTATTCCAAAAACTTTTAGTTTTCTAAGTTTCTAGAAATACATAGACACCGACATTAGTTTTCCCATCGACGTCAGCAACTTATCCTCACCGACATCAGTTTTTCCACCAACGTCGGCAACTTATCTTCACCGACATTAGTTTTTCCACTGATGTCAATTACTATCAACAAATTTCCTTTTCAAATAGCAAGCTTAAAACCCAACTTTTTTCCTGTTAAACACACATTCTAGTTTTCAAAAACTAAAATACACAGTTTTTAGAACCTCAACACATTTTGCCTTGGATGGTTTTGACATGTAGTCAAGCTAAAACTCTTGTTGACCATGCAAGGCAACAACCACTCCCACTTTCACCTTCCATACCAAGTCCCCTAATGGAGTATACTTCAGACACTGAGTGTACTCCTGTTCAACCAACCCCCAATCAACCTCCAATTGTTCCCAAAGGAGATCAAAATTTTGAGAGATTCCTTGACCTCAATGTCAAAGCTCTCTAACACTATCTCGCAAGAAGCCAAATGTGAGATCTTTTAGGCAACCCAATTTATGGGATGCCAACTTCCTCAGTTGAAGTGGCAATGATTTCAACCATGTTCGCTATCCAACCTATGACCATTCAAGCCACTACTTCAACTATTAACCCAACCATGGCCAATGTTCGAGAATTGGCCTCTCCTTCCATTTTTGGACTTACCTCCATTGGGGTTTCTGTACCACCTCAACCACAAAAAATTCAACCAAGTTCGACACCTTTTCATAACTTGATTGTCTCTACCCCACCCACTCTTGCACCTATAAATACAAGAGTGACTACCTATCCTCTAACTAGTATTACCACCACTCAACCACCCTTGGCGGCATCTAGTCAATTTGTGCCCTCCAACTTCATGGCACAAGCCCCCTTGACCTCAACATCAATCCCTATGATGAACTACCAATATGTTGTGCCTACACAAATTCAACCAAGTACGTCATACGCCCCTCCCAATGCCTTCCAAGTACCTTACAACTTAGGGGGTGCCCCTCCTGCCAATTCGTTAGCCGATATAATCAAGATGCTGATGGATAAGATGTCCAACCTTGAGACATCCATTTTTAGTTTGAAGAATGTTCTTTCATACAAATAAATCTACAATGAACCCATCCACCCTTCGATCCCTATTCGATCATATCCTAGCCAATGGGAACTCCCAAAATTTACTCGCTTTCAGAGTAAAGAGGACCCACAACAACATCTACGAGCGTTTAGACATGCTTGCTACCTTATAACACATGATGATGCGTTATTACTTTGCACATTTCCCATGTCACTTTCTGGTGCTGCCCTTGATTGGTATAGTTCTATTACCAGTCATTCTCTCTTTACCTTCACTCAACTAGACCAATTATTCCTCGACCACTTTTCAATCAGCATCACTAAAAAGTCTCCATCACGGACCTATATTCTATTAGACAATTCGATGATGAATCAATCGCTGACTTCGTTGCCCATTGGAGAGGTTTGATCAACCAACTCTCCTTTTCACTACCTCAACCTAAGCTCATTGAGCTCTTTTCAAGAGCATGTGCCAAGCACATCTCATCCACTTTGCGGATTCAAACTTTCTACACATTTGATGAAGCTTTCACCATGGCCCAAAAGCTTGAACTCTGCGCGGTCAAAGAAGATAAGGTCAAACTACGTAGTAAAAATACTAACACAAAATCCAATGACCCTTCATCTTCCAAACCTTCTTCTCATTCCAAGTCCAAGGGTACTTAGATCATCCCCTGCCACAACCAACCAATTTGGACCATCCACATCACAAAGCATCACAAGACAATTCCAACAATGGTATATACAGTGTCAATACACTCCCATGGGAGAATCATACGCTTCCGTGTTGGATAAACTAGTCAAGCAGGGGGTCCTCAATCTCCCTCAAATTTGACCACCTCAATTTGACCCCTAAAAAGCCATCCCTACATGGTATAGGGAAAATGACTTTTGTAATTATCACCGTGTCAAAGGTCATGACACAAAAAATTGAAAAACCTTCAAGAACGTTATCCAGGACATGTTATACAAAGGGGATCTTGTTTTGGATAACCCGAATGCGCCAGCTAACCAAAACATGGATGTCTTTAGGCAACCATTCCCTAACCATCCCCCAAGTCAAAATAACATTCATACCATGGTCGATGACCTTCCAAATCACAATATATGCAAGATCGATATGGTTTCTCCTTTCATTCCTAACCAACCTCTCCCACAGTCTAAAGAGGTTAGTCAACCCATTCCTCCACCATGGGTAGAAGAGCCTATTTTACCCATATCACCCCCACAACATCAAACACCTCCTCCACACATACATCTACCTTGTGAGGAACTGATATTACCTGTTCCTCTCACCCCGACCTTCCCTCTTCTTCTACCATTAGAAGAAGTTATTGTTCATACCCCACACCCTCATGTAGAAGGGGCCATTGTCTCTCTACTTCACCCTTTAGAGGAGCCTTCCTCTCCTATTTGTCTTCCACAGATGGAAGATAGTCCTCCATCCACCCCCCTTTTACATGCAGGAGAGTCTACTTTGACCACTCCTATATTGGAGGATGCTTTGAACGATACCAATGCCACTGACCCCGCCCTCATCCTTCCTATTACCAATGGAGGATCATACTTTTCCCACTCCTCGACCACATGTGGAAGGCATAATTATCCCTGCACTCTATCCTCTTGAAGAGCCATATTCTCTAATCCCTTCTCCACCGAGAGAGGAACTTTTCCCTTCACCTACTTCAGTCGAAGAAGATCAGGTTACAGTTTTCTCTCACCTTTGACCCAAGATCACTGCTCTAACATGTTTCCACTCTCATGATCACCTAAATCCTCTAAAAGACCAGCTATAAAGCCTCGCACGACATCACCTAAACCCTTTTCTCGATTGGCAAAAAACTTAGGATTTCTCCATTCTAGGAACCTAAAACATGAGGCGCTATGGGAGTGACTTAAGTCTCCTTATCTTACACATCCCACTTCACCTTACACTACCAAGCCTTTTGCAACTACTCAACCCAAAATCCCTAACAAGAATTAGGCTTCTACTTCCATATCTGAACCTAAACCCTCACACGTGTCCACCATGCCGAAACAAATTAATTCTCTCGATGTTCATCCTGCATCAAACCTCACTCACCCACAAGTGAAGGTAGACTTGAATCTTGCCCCACACAATAGTGGTCCTCGCACCAAACTAAAGAAGGCTACTAAACCATGTCAAAGAATTTCTCCACCACCATCACCATTGCCCTCTATTTTGGGTCCACATCCATTTACTTTAATAGGAGTGCTCCCAACTCCAACACCTAACAAAGGCAAAATGCCTCCATTACTACCTCTACCCATTAAACATATATTTCCTCTAAAAAATTTGACACCTCTCACCATGAAATTCCCATCTACTTGGGTGGTCACACCACCAAACAAAAAGATGGTATGGAAAACTCCTCCAACAACTCCTAAATAGAAGTTGTCATCTCCTACTGCAACAAAGCATGCAGACCCATTAGCGGGTTCTTATGCTTTACTGTTACACCAATTATTGTAGTCTTCTAGAATCACTCTCCCACCCATTAAGCCATACTGACCTTTCAAACCAAAACCATCTTGGTTCGACGACACTCAAATATGTGTGTATCATCGCACACCTGGGCATGATTCTGAAAAGTGTTGTGCTCTTAAGGTTGTCATTCATCAACACCTAAAAAAAGGCACCCTTGTCATGAAGAACCCTTTTGAAAAACTACTGACATCATCCCATGCTTCCCAAACCTCCTTACGTTCACTCTCATCAACTCTCGAATCAAAACCATCTTGGTTTGACAACAATAAATTTTGTGCGTATCATCACACACCTGGACACGATACTAAAAAGTGATGTGCTCTTAAGGTTGCCATTCATCAACACTTGAAAAAGGACACCCTTTTCATTAAAGATACTCTTGACCACCCTTTTAACAAACCACCGACACCATCCCATGCCTCCCAAACATCCTCACCTAAATCAGGATCATAACGCAAGACTATGGTCCCTTTACCACTTTCTCCCCCTTTGTTTGAAATCAACACTATTAATGTGGCCACCAGGTCACAAACTAGGAAGGATAAAGGAAAAGAGAAGGTTTCTATCCCTTGGACATATCCATTCGTCAAGCCCTCTCCATCACCAAAACCCAAGATTTCAATCTTGGGCACATCCCAACTAACATCTTCAAAGCCAATTTGTAACTCCATGGTGAAACAACTTCACCAAACCCCTGTGAAGACATCTTTGTATGACCTAATACAAAGCTCTCCATAGCATCACCAAGCCTTAATCAAAGCTCTACAGATAGTGGAGATCCAACCTGAAGACCCCCACCCACTAGCTACTTTAGTCAAATCATTACCCACCATTGCCTCCATCACCTTCAGTGCTTCTGAGATTCTAGAGTACAACCTAGAAGATCAAGATCTCACCCTCTTAAACTAAGCCTATCAGGCAAAAGCATCACAGGATGCATCCTCACGTTGCACTCCTTATCAAAGAGGAGCTTCAATGTCTTCTCTCCATCTCATTTATCCAACCCATTGATTGTCTGAAATGGGTGTCAAACATTTTCCCTGTCACAAAAGCAACTAGGGGAATTCGACTTTATACTGACTATCATGACCTCAACCAAGCATCAACCAATCATCAACCAACTTCACGTCCAAGCATTGACCAAAATGTGCCTACAACCAAAATCTAAAAGAGCAAGATTTCAAAATCAGAGATCTCATCCTTAAAGAAAACCAACACGTGACCAATATGGAAAGAAGCAAACGAGGCAAGTTTGCTCCTAATTGGCTCAAACCTTACATAATAACACACAAAGTATGGATCAGGCACTTAACGTTTGTCTTCTCTTGAAGGCCGGCCAGAACTTGAGCCCCTTAATGCCTTACATTTGTGACCATTCTATTGTTAATCAAGTAATCATTCACTTGATGTTTAACTTGAGCTCGTCCCTCGAGCAATCCCTGTCATTCTCATTCCTATTCCTATCAACCCTTTTTCCCCATAAATATCAGTCAAACCTTTTTTCAAGCATGAATGCTTTGTCCTAATAAAATGGGAACCCCTAAACCTCTATAGTCTTGTCCATGACTAAAATTTCAATCAAATAAAACATAAAACTGGGATGCCTCACAAAAGGTCATAAACTATAAATGTAGACTGCTCCCTCGAAGGATAGCTACATAATTATTGTAATTACTATACTACTCCATTGAAGGATAGCTATTTAAAGACATCAACACATACAAAGCAAACTATAGACCATTCCCTCGAAGGATGGCTATGCCCAAATTTTGTTATATACACAGCACCCTCTTAGAAGCTTTTCGCATTGATCAGCTTCAACATGCCCACACAAAAAAACAACATCCCCAAGTAGACTTCCCACATTGATCAGTCCACTAAAAAAAAATGACAGAAAAACTATTAAGTCATGGACTTGTCTATAGTCGTTCTCAGGGTCACCTATAAAAGGGGCAAAGTTATCCCTGCTAAAAAGGGTTACGCTATCCTGACATATCACATAATCAAACCTATTACCCCAACATACTCAAGGGATTTTGAGCTCACTTAATGTCAAGTGATTCAAATACTTCTCTAACATAAACCAATGGTCAATGACATAATGTATGAATGGGGCTTTTGTTTGCAAAAACCCTATCTATGCTATCATTATGGTCCTTGTCAATGAAAGAGCAAAATGCCTTTCACTTCTTACACATCTTCGTCATATACCAAACCTAACCAAACCAAACCAAAACATTTTTCAACCACTAACATGACATCATGATTTATTTAATACAAATACCAATTTGTGTTATATAAATTATCATAGCCCATTCACACTAGTTTCTATGGAAAACAATACACATGGAAACTAACAACTAAACACAATTTATGTCAAGCATATACCATCACCAATATGGAAACTTTTTGAAGCATAAATAAACTCATTTCATTTTTAGCATACACCATCACAAATATGGAAAATTGCTAGGGATGAAAAACCACATAACTAATGTTATAGAATACACCATCACACAATATGGAAAAGGCTATAACATCACCATCCATTTCATTTTTGGCATACACCATTATGAATATGGAAAATTACTAGAGATGAAAAACCATATAACCAATGTTATAGAATACACCATCACACAATATGGAAAAGGCTATAACATCATTATTCATTTTATTTTTAGCATACACCATCACTAATATGGAAAACTGCTAGGGATGAAAAACCATATAACCAATGTTACAAAATACACCATCACATAATATGGAAAAGGTTGTAACATCATCATACACTCATCATTTCAAACATGACCAAACCAACTATCGACCTCTTTGACTCCATCTTCCCTTTTGGGGAGAACTACATTGGCCTGAGGCCCTTAAAATAGGGGCTATGTAGGCAGCACTCAGTTGACATGAAGTCTTCTGAGGTTAGCTCGACCATTTGTTCATTCATCTACCTGATGGACAACCCCTATAATCTTTAACCATGACTCAACCTAGTCAAAACCAATCCATAACCTACCCTCTTCTTCCCTTTTGGGGAGAACTAAATTGGCCTGAGGCCCTTAAAATAGGGGCTATGTAGGCAACACTCAATTGACATAGGGGCTTCTAAGGTTAGCTCGGCCATTCATTCATTCATCTACCTGATGAACCAACCATATAACCTTTAACCATGACCTAACCTAGTCAAAACCAATCCATAACCTATCCTCTTCTTCCCTTTTGGGGAGAACTACATTGGCCTGAGGCCCTTGAAATAGGGGCTATGTAGCCAACACTTAGTTGATGTGGGGTCTTCTGAGGTTAGCTCGGCCATTCGTTCATTTGTCTACCTGATGGACCAACCATATAACCTTTAACCATTACTTAACCTAGTCAAAACCAATCCATAACCTACCCTCTTCTTCCCTTTTGGGGAGAACTACATTGGCCTGAGGCCCTTAAAATAGGGGCTATGTAGGCAACACTCAATTGACATAGGGGCTTCTAAGGTTAGCTCGGCCATTCATTCATTCATCTACCTGATGAACCAACCATATAACCTTTAACCATGACCTAACCTAGTCAAAACCAATCCATAACCTATCCTCTTCTTCCCTTTTGGGGAGAACTACATTGGCATGAGGCCCTTGAAATAGGGGCTATGTAGCCAACACTTAGTTGATGTGGGGTCTTCTGAGGTTAGCTCGGCCATTCCTTCATTTGTCTACCTGATGGACCAACCATATAACCTTTAACCATTACTTAACCTAGTCAAAACCAATCCATAACCTACCCTCTTCTTCCCTTTTGGGGAGAACTACATTGGCCTGAGGCCCTTACAACAGGGGCTATGTAGGCAGCACTCAGTTGACACAGAGTCTTATGAGGTTAGCTCGGCCATTCATTGGTTCATCTACCTGATGAACTAACTACCTAAACCTAGTCCAAAATCATGACCAAACAACCATCCTTGACATTACAGAAGTCGCCTTAGACTTCTCATGAGGCACATTGGAGATCACATACATCTCCCTGACCACAACAAACAACACTTGAGATCACGTATATCTCAACCCAACTCGACCAATGACATTGGAGATCGTGACTATCTCCTCAGACCATGACCACTTTCGAGACAACTTTGCCTTGGTTATTTTGATTGCATATATGCTACCTCATGAATAGTTAGCAAATTGTATGCAACCCACATTACGACCCTCACACCTATTGTCAGATCATGCCCAAGTTGATCCCCAGTATTTGTGACATTTTCGTGTTTTCTAGGAGCACTTCCTGAGCTCAAGATACTTGGAACATGATGACCATTGGAGCTATAGCTTTGATCATTTAACCCAATCAGCTACGACTAAATGCTGGGGATCGATTACTTTGATTTTAGCACTCCTCGACCTTACTTACGATAATTTGACCTACCTATCACATGAAGTGGTATATGTGTAATCTCAACTATTTCAGCATTCACACTCCAACTTCACCATACCCATCCACTACCTTTCAAATCAGCATCCAATATTAGGTTACCTTCCCTTGACTCCTGCTTTGAGGGGGAATACCTCATCCCATACCTGGGGCAACTAACACCTTATTTTTGTCTTTTAGTTCGTCAAGAACAACTAACAAGACAAAAAGGGGCAAATGTAGACACCAAAATCGTGTCGACTCCCCCTTGTCCCTTACACATCTTATTAATTTAAAATAAACAATTTATTTTAAATTAATGACATCACCTAGGACACATCACCTAGAACACCCCCCCTAGACACCTCACCACGACACCTCACCTAAACACATCGCCCTAAGACCATTTCCTACCTTATGACTCACCTTGAGACTAGGTCATCTACCTAAGACCTATTCTCACTCTATTCCAACTGCCTAACCAACACTCGTGCCTAATAAACCTATCCTTTGATCATTCTCCAATGGCAAATGCACATGGTGGATGGAGAAATGGGCAAAAGGATAAAAATATCCCTTTTACCCATTCTTTAATTGTTGACATCGGTCAACTATCAGTTAATGCTCATGGGATTGCCGACGTCAATTTCTTAAATCAAGTTCTAACCTTGAGCCCCCAAATCCAAAATCTCTCTCTCAGACTAGCTCTCTCTCTCTGGAATCCTGAATCTCTCTCTCTGGCTCTCTCCCTCAGACTCTTGGATGTGGATGCACACACTCTGAGACCAAGCATCAGACTTTGACTAACGCTCTCCAGGCTATAAAAAATCTACAGAAATCACTCCAGACATTGGATTGGAAACATTGCACGAGGTCTTTGACATCAGCCACAACGGGAACAAGCGTTCTACACCTCTAGTTCTCCACCAAGCAGAGCTAAGTATTCTTCTATCTCCATTTTAGTATTTAGAATAACTTGGTAATTAGTTTCTATTTACTATTTCTAAATACCATCAACTAGAGCTAAATTTTTTCATAGAGAGACTGAAAAGCCTTCCTCCTATTCTTATCCCCATCTCACACCTACCCTCTACCTGACTCCTTCTCAGACCCTATTCATTGTCCTGCAACCCTACACAAACCGTTAAGCTTGCAGACCCTTCTGTCGACCACAGACATACCCTAAAACCCATCCAAGGCTCATTGCCTCTACCAACATCGATAGTATAACTAACGTTAGCATATTTACCAACTGACGCTGGTAGGACTACCAACATCGGTGACTGTGACAGACCAACTGCAGAATATAGGTATGTGTTATCTCTATTTCTCTTTCTTAGTCTTTCACCATTTCTTTTCATACAATAATTTTTTTGTCAAATAGTGGACTGTCATCCCTTGAGGTAGCTTTTACGCTTCCAGGATCGAGCATCTTGCTTTTTAGTCCACCATATCTTTATCTAGCAATCTATGTGTTTAAGTCTTATTCTTATCTACAGGTGTCTTCTTCCACAGCCAAAGAGGAGCTCCTACAATGCCTGGATACGGTGTGCAACTAAATACGGGTATCAATTAAACCCCTGACCCTTTATCTTTAGTTTCTTCTTCTTTTGAATGTAATTAGAAAAATGTAGAGAAACCACATGTAAGGCCAAGGAATCCACTAAGGTTATTGATGGTTGTTGACAGAGGTTAATGTTGCATGTCACTATTTATTTATGGATCTACATGAACCTCATCGATTGAAACAATGTGCCCTAGATATTCACCTTCCTCTTGACTGAAGGAACATTTGGACTACTTGGCACATAATTGATTGTTTGCTATAAGTTTTAATGCCCTGTCAAGATGTTGGAGATGCTTATCTCATGTATAATTATAGATCAAAATATCATCAAATAAAATCAAAGAAAATTGACAGAGGAAAGGCTTAAATATTTTATTCATTAGGACCTAAAATGTTGAAGAAGCATTTGTAAGTCCAAATCGCATGATCAAAAATTCATAGTGACCATAATGAGTGCATAAGGCTATCTTTGGAATTTTATATGCATGCATGTGGACCTAATCATATTCTGAATGAGATCTAATTTGTAGAAATTTTTTGCCTAATGGAGCTCATCAATGACCATAATTGGGAATTTATCTTTGATAATGAGGTGGTTAAGGATACAAAAGTCAATGTAAAACCACCATGTCCCAACTTTTTTGTGGACAAGAAACACTGGGGAGAAGTATGGGCCAGTGCTAAGGTGAATAACACTATACTTGAGGAGTTCCCATACTAGCTATTTAATCTCAGTCTTTTGCATATGGGGATAGTGGTATGGTCAAATGTTGGGTGGGATGTTTTTTGGAAGGAGTAATATGCAATGACCTTCATGACATCAAGGGGGTGAACCCAATAGATCTATAAAAATAGTTTCATGCTTTTTGATGATAGCTTATAAATTAGTAGGGTAATTAGTAGTATCAGGGAGCTAGAGTTAGATGGAGTGAAGTTGGGTAATGACCCCATCTGAGCCTTTCTTTAGAATATTTTCCATGAAATGGAAACTAATGATGTTATTAGATCTAGGCAATAACCCTTTTAAGGTGTTCTTATAGCCAATATCTATGAACTATGTATATACATAATATTTTCAAACTTTTTTAAATTAATGATGCTCTTTATCTTGCAAGAACCCATTAAGTCTCAATATCTTCGAGTGTATGCCTTAAGGGGTGAATCAAGAAAGGAGTGGGTAGATCATTGGTGCTTCATAGGATTATTTTCCCTTTTTCCACTTGTTATCTACACACTTATCTCATAAAAACCATTCCCTAAGCTTGGCATTCTCTTTTGAACACTCTTCTAATCATTTACTACCTTCAATACCTCTTTTCCTAAACTAAAGCCTCTTTTAACAGTTTACATGACTATGTTGGCTGTGTCAACCTTGTGCTCTTATTGGAAAAACTTATTTAGGTTCTAGGTTAGCTCTTGGCTGACCTAATCTGTGACCTAGTGAGTTTTTATCAATAATGATACTAGGTCGACTGGTTCAACCCTATTAGCCGAAACTTTTAGAAGGGTTTAGAGTTAAATCTAATTATATATACACAATCATTTTGCCATTATTTAGAGAAAATAATAAGAATCAAGATATATTTTGCATCTACTTATCCATAATTTTACTTGAAGAGCAAACTTAGGGTTGCATACTTTCTTTGGAGATACATATCTTGTCTTATGGAGAAGTATTTTGGATGCATTGATAGTTTGTGTAGCCTAGATTTGAGTTATCCTTGTCATCCTTACATACCAAAATAACATCTTGAAAAACACCTTGGTCAAGGGAGAGATTGTGGCTCGATGATTTCATCTTCAAAGGTAATTATTCCTAACTTTGTTTTTCATTTGTAAGAATAGATAGATATGCATTTTCACTTCTCTTCCATGCATTAGAATTTTGTATACATTAATGTGAGTATATGTCTTCTATGCATGTTTACTTTTTCTATTTATTACCTCCACTTTATGCCACAAGCTTTGGTGAACACTAGATTGGAATTTGCTTTACTTGTTATTAGTATAGTGAATATGAAAAAATAGGACTTAGTTAGGGTTATTGCATATTTTTACTTGATTATAGGATTTGGAACCCTCCCTAATGATATTATTTGTGATAAGAGATCCCCTAATTGAGTCTAGTGGATATGTATTGGTTATGTTACTAATTATCTAATGTATCCCCAATTCAAAGTGTAAGTAGGATCTATCTTCTCTGAGCTAGGATTGATTTATGGATCTAATGTATTTTTATTGCATACATTCTGGTGAACCTGACATGAATTTAACCCTTGCAGATATTCTTTCATGATTTTCATTTCTATCATTTTATTATTTTTATATATTTGTGATACTAGGGCAACCAGGCCAGCATAGTTTCTAACTTATGTGCACAATTTTAACAATAGTCACATCAAAATAATTATGTTCTTTTTGTGCAGGTCTTCATTAGATACAAGTTACTAGATCAAATAGGTTGACATAGTACTCTTATTCAGTTCCAGATAGTACACTATGTTGAATAGTTCAACTTAGTCTCTTATTCAGCTCCAAAACAACAAACTAATCATTGAATTCAACCTAGTATCATAGTCAACTTCTAGATAACAAACTGGTTGACCAAGTCAACTCAGTCATCTTAACAGAATTCAACAAATAGGGAATTACATAACTAGATTGACTCAATCAACATATTTTGAAAAACTTGAAATCAAAATTAAAGACACTTAAACAAAAAATTTACAGTACTCAACATATTCTAACCCACCAAGGTTCCTTTCTTTATCTTTCTTTAAATTTAGTTCTTCCTTACAGTTCTTTTTTCCAAATTTTACAATCTTTAAAACTAAAATCCTACAACAAACTAGGTCAACCTGGTCAACCTAGTTTTGTAATATGTATTCTATCTGAAAGAATAGGTCGACCTAGTCAACTTAGTTATTAAGGACTCTTAATTATATAGTACATTATCATCCATGTCAACTCTATTCTATAATTTTTTCATACATTGTTGTTTAAATGGACTCTGTACCATGCTTAAATTAGGAATTAACAACTATATGATAGTAATTAATTCAAACTTTCACTTTTAGTTGTTTGCATGATTAGAGTAGATCACATAGTCTAATTAAATGGATTTTAAATATACCATTTATTTTCACTATTTTTATCTTTCTTGCACACACTACCAAATCACATAATTTCAAAATGCATTTAAACATTTGTCTACCCAAGGCCTACCTACTTGGATTTCATCACCGAGGGGGATGCTGACTTGGTTTTTTGGCCAAGTATAAAAACATGGTTAATGGTATATATTGAAAAATCACCCAAAACCTTCATCACTATAGAATTATTAAGTGAGGAGGTAGGCCCTAGTACCAAGCTAGTACTATTGCCAACATAGATCCCTTTCAGTCTAAACATCCTAAAACCATCCATAAATTGATTTCTAGTTCCCTTTTTTCAGCCAAATTTCCTATCACACTTAAAATAAAAATTTATAATAATAAAAACATTCAAGATTACCACATAGTTAGAGTTTAATTTTTATTTGACTGCTTACTCTATACTCATTTTATGTTGTATTGCAAAAAGTTATTATGGCCAGCATTGGTGCAAGGTTTTGTGCTATGTGCCATATTTAGATCATTCTCTTTGATCCAATAGTTTGTGTGTTTATTTTCAATTCTCACTTTAAATTAAATTGAAAAAAAATTCTTATTTTCAATACACTATCATTTTGTTTGACACAATCTTTTATAGCATACCTTTTTCTTTGACTACAGTACTGAGTCAACATAATCGACTCGATACTCTTTTTTGCCTCTCAAGTTATAGTATTAAGTTGACCTAGTTGACTCTATATCCTTATCTCAGGTTATAGTACTAAGTTAACTTGGTCAACTTTGTGTCCTTATTGGCTCAGTTTCATACCTTATTTTTAGTACTAGGTCAACTTGATTGACTTTGTACTCTTATTTACATTTTATCTCTCCTTGATTTTGCATCAACTTTGCCTTTCCTAATATCTTTCTTTCATCATGAACTTCCTATTTGAAGACAACACTAAGTTAAATCCAATAGATATGATGAGTCTTACCAACCCTAATAGGTTCTCCCATAAGCATCTTGTGGCTGCTATCCTAGATGAAAGTAATGTGCATTTATCCACTCACACTACAAACTATGAGACTCCTCATTATTTTTCACTTCATAATCTTCTCTTCTCACTTGAAGATCAACCCAAATCAGAGTATACACCATAAATGTTCTTCTTCATCAATGAGTTTCCTCAACATCGAGGAAAGGATCCTTCTACTATTTACCATATCATGATAAGTGGTCAAGTTGAGGAAGCCCATTCACCTTCCCCCACATTCTCCCATGGATTCAAGGATATAAGCTTCTTTTCTTCTCAGCCTCTTCCCTCTATTTTGACCCATTATCATACCATGACTTATTCTTCTTTGATTAACTCTACCTCCATGCCTAGTATCTCTACTAACATGATAGGTTCCACATCTAGTGGGCCTCTTTAAAAACCTACTCTTCTCAATTCTTCCATTAGTTTATCATTTGATACCCAAGGTAATCATGCCTCTAGTGTTGCTTCTTATCATCCTTGTACTATTCCATATTTATCTACACAAGTAAATTATGCCGTTAGTTCCTCACTTACTAATAATTCTTCTCAAACTCTTACTAACACCCATAGTGGTACCCAAGCCACTACTACCAATTCTAATACTTAAAATAATGCTAATGATGCAACTCAAACCCATCAACTCCTATTACAAACTCTTAATCAAATAAATTCTTTACAATCTAACAATGTAAATCAAATGATGCAAATACACAATCATCTTATCCATCTTCAAACCCACCCACAACAGATGCCATGGGGCATGCATAACCAAAATGTTCCCCCACCTCCACTTAGGGATTCCCATGGTAATCTTATCCTAACAATCTAACAATGCAAATAAATTCTTTACAATCTAATCAAATAAATTCTTAAACCCATCAACTCCTAGTAAAAACTCTTAATCAAATAAATTATTTACAATCTAACAATGCAAATCAAATGATGCAAATACAAAATCATCTTATCCATCTTCAAACCCACCCATAATAGATGACATGGGGCATGCATAACCAAAATGTTCCCCCACCTCCACTTAGGGATTCCCATGGTTGCTTCTTATCATCCCTATACTATTCCATATTTATCTACACAAGTAAATTATGCCGTTAGTGCCTCGCTTACTAATAATTCTTCTCAAACTCTTACTAACACCCATAGTGGTACCCAAGCC
Source organism: Torreya grandis (assembly GCA_037957365.1). NCBI lineage: Eukaryota > Viridiplantae > Streptophyta > Pinopsida > Cupressales > Taxaceae > Torreya > Torreya grandis. The sequence continues at coordinate 113,214 of JARHVA010004377.1, read as the reverse complement.
ACTACTACCAATTCTAATACTTAAAATAATGCTAATGATGCAACTCAAACCCATCAACTCCTATTACAAACTCTTAATCAAATAAATTCTTTACAATCTAACAATGTAAATCAAATGATGCAAATACACAATCATCTTATCCATCTTCAAACCCACCCACAATAGATTCCATGGGGCATGCATAACCAAAATGTTCCCCCACCTCCACTTAGGGATTCCCATGGTAATCTTATCCTAATAATCTAACAATGCAAATAAATTCTTTACAATCTAATCAAATAAATTCTTAAACCCATCAACTCCTAGTAAAATCTCTTAATCAAATAAATTATTTACAATCTAACAATGCAAATCAAATGATGCAAATACAAAATCATCTTATCCATCTTCAAACCCACCCATCACAGATGCCATGGGGCATGCATAACCAAAATGTTCCCCCACCTCCACTTAGGGATTCCCATGGTTGCTTCTTATCATCCCTATACTATTCCATATTTATCTACACAAGTAAATTATGCCGTTAGTGCCTCACTAATAATTCTTCTCAAACTCTTAATAACACCCATAGTGGTACCCAAGCCACTACTACCAATTCTAATACTTAAAATAATGCTAATGATGCAACTCAAACCCATCAACTCCTATTACAAACTCTTAATCAAATAAATTCTTTACAATCTAACAATGTAAATCAAATGATGCAAATACGCAATCATCTTATCCATCTTTAAACCCACCCACAACAGATGCCATGGGGCATGCATAACCAAAATTTTCCCCCACCTCCACTTAGGGATTCCCATGGTAATCTTATCCTAACAATCTAACAATGCAAATAAATTCTTTACAATCTAATCAAATAAATTCTTAAACCCATCAACTCCTAGTAAAAACTCTTAATCAAATAAATTATTTACAATCTAACAATGCAAATCAAATGATGCAAATACAAAATCATCTTATCCATCTTCAAACCCACCCATAACAGATGCCATGGGGCATGCATAACCAAAATGTTCCCCCACCTCCACTTAGGGATTCCCATGGTTGCTTCTTATCATCCATGTACTATTCCATATTTAGCTACATAAGTAAATTATGCCACTAGTGCCTCACTTGCTAATAATTCTTCTCAATATCTTACTAACACCCATAGTGGTACCCAAGCCACTACTACCAATTCTAATACTTCAAACAATGCTAATGATGTAACTCAAACCCATCAAATCCTATTACAAACTCTTAATCAAATAAATTCTTTACAATCTAACAATGCAAATCAAATGATGCAAATACAAAATCATCTTATCCATCTTCAAACCCACCCACAAAAGATGCCATGGGGCATGCATAACCAAAATGTTCCCCCACCTCCACTTAGGGATTCCCATGGTAATCTTATCCTAACAATCCAACAATGCAAATAAATTCTTTACAATCTAATCAGATAAATTCTTAAACCCATCAACTCCTAGTAAAAACTCTTAATCAAATAAATTATTTACAATCTAACAATGCAAATCAAATTATGCAAATACAAAATCATCTTATCCATCTTCAAACCCACCCACAATAGATGCCATGGGGCATGCATAACCAAAATGTTCCCCCACCTCCACTTAGGGATTCCCATGGTAATATTATCCCTTAACCTCCTCTTGTTAATAACATAATCAAGCATATTCAAAATGAGCCTCTTACATCTCAAATTGCTAATATTGACATAGGAAGTATCATCCCTAACATTTCTTTCAATGGGTCAATCAATCATACTCTTCATTTAAAAACATTTGGAAATATATATAAAGATTGGATCAAGTTAAATACCTTTTTCATTACCAATCTATTAGCCAAAACTCTCATAGGTGATTCTTTAGATTGGTACGACCAACTCAAAACTCATTTTATTACTAATTTGGAAGATTTAGTAAATTCTCTAGTCCATGAGTTCCAAACTAGTGATCTCCTTGAGAATACCTTGGCCCATTTTATCAATTGTAAGAAACTTGAGATCAAAACCACCCAAGCTTTCATTAAATGATGGGAGACATTTTATAAAAAATGTGAACATAATATGGTAGATAACAACCTTTTTCATCTATTTACCAATGCTCTTTTTCACAATTCATAATATCGGGTCCAGACTCTCTCTCTATGTACTTTGGAAGACGCTATTGACCAAGATAAGCATCAATATTTCCTTATACATAAATTCGATCCATCCTAAACTTCTATGGGTACTCTCATGTTATTCAAGAATAAGAATCATCATGTTACCAATGATGGTGTCACCGACTCTTATGATACCATTCATACTATTCAAGTTGTTATTCCCAACTAACCTTCAAAACAAGCTTCCCCTCCTAACCACATCACCAATCCTCATTTATATTTAGCCAACAACATCAAATTTCATAAACCTGTATCCCTAGTGGAATTTAAAAAATGTCTACCAAGGCCTCTTCAACAAGAACTTAATCCTACTCATCACATGAAATCTTGATATGATCCTAATAAATTTTATTTCTTTCACACTAGTTAGGATCATTTTTATGTGACTTGTAGCCAAATTTGTAATTTAGATACGGATTTCCTTTTTGGTCCTAATTTTGACCATGATTTTATCATTTGTAAACATCAACAAGCCTATGCCATTGCCTTCAATTCCCATGAAACATAAATTAAATCTCAAGCTTTGAACCAGGCTAATGCTCATTTGGCCATCTATAAATATCCTCTTCTAAATCACCAAGATAATCAAGAAAATACTACCCCTTCTACCAATAATGTTGACAATCTTCTTGACCCAAATCCTAAAGAAAATGTGGTTAATATGACTAACATGAAAAGGGTGGTTGATTTCATTGATCCTCAACCCATCCACACACCTCAATTATCTCACACATTTCATGTTATCCAAGATTCTTCCCCAACTCACTTAAATGAGTTGGAGAAAGAAGACCTTATATCTTTTGATGACTCAATTCTAACACCTCCCTTGGATAATACTTCTCATACTATTTTTACCATCCCTCCAACTTATTTACCTATCACCAATGATACTCAAACTTATATCAACACTTCTAATCTATCTCAAACCAAACCAACTCAACTTCCCCATCTCCTCAAGATAATCAACAAACTTTTCCTCCAATTAAACCTCTTGCATATTATCAATATAAATTCACATGCACTTCATCTCCTCCTTTTGAGGACCTCCTTCAACATTATGCACCTCTTTCCAACAATCCTCTAATGGGTTATGATGGTGGGATCCTGTCATGAAACTTACTAATCTCCAATCTCATATCCCATTGCTCAAACTTATGTGGACCTCTCCATGGCACCGTAACCATCTTATGAAACTTTTGTTCAAAATGAACATCCCTCATCCTCCCCTCATAGGATGTGAATCCACCTTATCTAGATAAGAAGATATAATTTTACAACAATGTGAAGAGATGCCCATACATGTTGATGAGACAATGGACACTTTTATTTCCCTCAAACACCCCATTACTTATATGATCCATGATGAGATTCTACTTCATTCAAATGATCCTCCTCTTTTTATCAGTATCCAAATTGGTAATATCTAAGTCAAACATGCCTTGATTGACAATGGTTCTAGCACTTGTGTTTCCTCTCTCAATTTTATCAAAACCCTTAGATATTATGAATGTAATCATAAATCCACACGTAACACATGTCAAGGCTATGACTAAAGTCAAATGCTTCCCTTAGGTTGTGTGTGGCTTCCCATTATCATCCCACCTATCACTATTCATGTGAAGGTGCTAATATTTAATTTTCCTTTATCTTATAACATTTTGTTTGGTAGGACATGGACTCATTGTATGAGAGCAGTTACCTCTTCCACTTGATAATGTGTTAAATTTAATCATAATAGATCCATGTATAAGATTCAAGGTGACACTAATCCTTGGAATTTTAAATAATTCTAAGACTATGGTGCAGTCAAGATTCCTATCCTTGAACCCTTGCCAAACATTCATTTCATGAATATCAACGATTTAACTATCCTGTCAATTTCACCTAAGATTACAATGGTCACCCTAATCTCATTGGGACTATACCCCCTAACCTCCTAGATTATGATGATGATGATCCTAAAAATATTAGTTTCAAGATTAAAGCCATCTTTAACCTCATCTCATCACTTATCTTCCCACTTCTTTATAACCTCATTCACGTCACCCACCTTGTGATGGCATCCTTGTTGTCTTAACTAAGTTTTAGCATTCCATTCATCACATCAATCAAATGAAAATGTCATCCCTTCCTACACCATCAATCTTCATACACCTAACTATGATGATGTCTATACATTAGATAATCCATTTTTAGTAAGTCTAATTCATGCCCAAGATATTAAAATTATTCATTAACATTCCTATTTACTTTAGTCTTTCAGTATATCTTCTAGTATTTCATCTTATATTTTTCATAATTTTAGTATTTTTACTCTTTATTGTAGGGTAGAAATGGTGTGCACACCTCTAGTTTCTAAAGAACCTCATAGGAGTATGCTTATGGATCATGCTATGACTAGTCCCTATCGCTTTACTAGATATCATGACCCCTCTAGCTGACTTAGCGCTGAGATGCTTGCAACTATCCTTCAGCCTTCTCTACACCCTATCCCCCCCTCAATAGAGCCTAGTTTGGATCCCATTCCTATTCCCTTTATAGTTGAGTCTCTTCTTTTTTCTAATCCTATTATTCCTTTAGTCGAGCCTTGTCTAGTCTCTCCACCATCATCACCTTCTATTGGTGATGGTTTGTTCCCTCTACCACATCTGGCTCCTTCACACACCAAATGGGTCAATCAGCCTTATTGTGACATTCATAAAGTTTTTGGTCACTAGACTAGAGACAATTCACTATACCAACCTTATTTAACTTGAATTTTCACTCCTTTTGTAAGTACACCTACCAAGATTACTCACAAGAGTATCTATTGCTTCCAAAACATAGATAAACATTCATCCACACATTATCAAAAGTTATGATAATATATTGATACCTTGCATCTGACTATTCCTCAGCCCTCCAAAAAATTTATACCTCTACCAAAATTATTACCTATGTGTATTCCTAGGTATGAAGAGGTATGTTATCTTTGGCACCAATGTGGCACACATCACACTGATCATTGCCACATCCTTGAGCAGCATCTCAAGGATCACCTACTAACCATTCTTAACCCTTTTACCCTTTCTCCAATAAGTCACTCTTAAAATAAGGCTACCCCTTATTCCCTAGTGGCTCCACCTCCTATGGTTCCATCTTTACCTATGATCCCTTATCCACCTACTATTCCTCCACCCATGAATCCCTCACCCATGGACCTTCCCTCACCCATGGATCTTTATCCACCCATGAGTCCCTTACCAATGACACTTTCCCCATTGATGAACCCTTCATATCCTATAGAAACCACTCCCATGCATTCTCGTAAGCTTACCCTACATGATAGCCCTCATCATCATGATCCTTCAAGCATTCTTACCTTTTCTATTAAGGATATTCACTATGAAATATTTTATCAAGTTTCCTTGGAAATCGATGAAACTTTAGCTACAGTTCGAGTTTAACTTCATAGAGACTTATCAAATGTTATGGATAATGTGTGTGGACAAATATATTAGTACTTATGAACACATGCATGGTGTTCTTAAATTTTCATTTGGATTGGATGTGTGCTTCAAATTTATATTTATCTAGTTTATATCATTTGACATTGTGTCAAATTTTTTATCTATCTTACATGGTGACTTTGGTTTTACACTTTATATTTCTTATGATGTCATAATGTTCTATTATGGATTATTTTTCATAATTGCATCATTTTTCTTCTCACATTCATTTTCCTATAAATCCTTTTTTCTTTTTCATGATTGTTTGCTATCTTATCTCTATAAACACAGATATTATTATTATGACTTAGTTACACAAACCTTGTTCCCTTTAGTCACTCCTTCTTTACCATGTGATCAGTTAGCAAATAATTCATCTCATTATAATCTCCTTTTACCAGTCCACTTTGGATCTCCCTTTATTTCCCTTTATCCCCTTTCACAAACTAAGCATACACATGGTTGAGACTTGAGATAAAATGTTGATTCATAGTTTACACTAAGTGTTCTAGTCATTCTTTTCTTTTGATACTTAGCTTCCTTTAGCCAAATCCTAAAGCTCATTCATGTGTATCACTCTATCTCTCATGATTGGTCATTCCAAGTTTGTATGGAGGAGGAATCTTAGCATCCATAAAATATTCAAAATACAAATCATTTAACAAAATGCAATGATCTAAAAAAAAAAAAAAAAATTATCAAAAGTTAAATCACACTAAAAATCATGATTCTAAGCACATCTCTTTTTTCTAATAAAATTCCAAAATCCACATTTGGCCTCATAATAGAGCTGAGGTCTATTGGCATACAGTAGTCTAGTAGATTAGAAAAGGAGAATAAAAAATTCATTTTGTGCTACTTACTTTCTCACATAAGTACCCAATCTTCACAGTAGATCAACAACTCTATAAGGGGTCTTAAGGAATGGGGAACACATTGTGGGAAGGTATTTTCATTTTTATTTTCTTATAAAAAACCTTCAATATGAGTTGATCTTAGTAACACACTTATTTTCCTACACAGCTTTGAGTCTATAACGAATAGGTGTCCTCTATATATTGATGGTCACTAGTCATTTAGTGTCTTCTCATGTCCTTAGCATGCCTCATGTCTCCTAAGGTATTCTCATAAGATGCCTACATTATGCTTCTTACATTTCCTTTTTCACTCCTTACAATCCTAATATTTCCACTTGAGAAATATTATTCTATTCACTAATCACTCCCCTAGGGATTTCATTTGTGAGTTGTATTATAGGACCATGGATATGACCTAGCCTTCCTCAAAAACTACCAACTTTTCATATTACCATTCCAAGCATCCCATTTTACCATATTTTCATATTAGTTCCACCTCATTGGTGTTTCTTTTATGAGTTGTAGTGTAAGACCATGGATAGGACCTGGCCTTCTTCACAAAATTTTCCTATAATCCAAGTCACAACAAAATTACTTGTGTTAAATATGAGATAAGATGTGATTGATTATGAGTCACACATCATTAGCATGTTTTCCATATTGATTTAGTATTTTTTATGCTTACTTGAGTAATCTTTCACTTTTATCTTCTTATTTTTCAATTGCATGTCAGAATCCAACCTCTTTTCTTAAGTTTTTCATACTTCCCAAATTGAATTAGTGTGATTAATTTAAGACCATTTTTTCAATTTTGTTTCTCTTTTATACCTCTCACCATGATTTAGTATGCTTGATTGAATTAATTGATTTATTTTTACACAATTTGTCTTTTACATGCTTTCCATTTTATTACATTATTTTCATACTTCCCAATGTGAATTAGTGTGATTTTACTTGTTTTATTTTAGTACCACTCTTTCTCATGATTTAAAAACATTTTTTTTACCCTCTTATTGTACTCTTTTGGTTTATTCTACTTATTCATATTTTATTATTACATATTTCCCATCATGATATAATATGTATTGTATTTGTTTTTGATTAATTATACTTTGTCAAAGTCCTTTTTTACCTATTTATTTTTAATCATGCATGTGTCTTACATAATTCTAGAAAATAAAACACAACACATATATTTCCTATATCATATACAATAAAATCTAAATAAATGTGCTATAAATAAATATATCCATACATCCACAGCCTCAACCACAATGCAAAACATAAGATCAACATCCAACTATCAAATACACACACACACACACACACACACACACACACACACACACACACACACACACACACACACACACATCATATGTTTTTTATACAAAGTACAAAAAGACATCACTCTAGCTCTAAGTTTAGACTCTATCATGTCTATCTCATGACCTAGCCACGCTACCCATAGATGCCTCAGATAGTCCCCTCTAAATAGTATGCTACAATAAGGATGTTTGTGATCTCAAGCCTACTACCTATCCCTATAGATTGGCCACTTGGGCTTCTACCTATCCTAATTGAATAGCTGTAGCCAAATTCATGGCTTTCTCTTAAGCCAAGGCCTACCATACTTGTGTCTCTCCCACTCCCACCCATGTTAGTGGTTATAGTTTATCTTTGCATGCTTGTAGCTACCTTACAGCCTCCCCTACTAATCTAAACTAGCTCACCTAAGCTACAACAAATGGTAACATAAGATCATCTAATTTGGTAAGGTCGTATGGTACCAACACCCCATTTAGAATATCATGGTGCACTCCTATCACTAAGAATCCCCATATTAAATCCTCTTCATTTATAAGATCTATAAAATTCAAATTAGATAGATATTAAATCATAGATATATCTCAAAATCTATCTATCTTCAATAAAAAAAATCTAATATAACTAGTATTCTATCTCAAAAACTAAAAATTACAACCATTTATTACCTATCCTAGTATAACCAATCATAATCTCCCTATTTTCTCATCCATCAAGCACAGTCTCTCCTTCATCTCACCCCCTATATACCTCATTCATGGGATGCCTCCCAATCAAATCAAACCCTAAAGTCACCACCCATACACATCTCAAGCCTCACATCAATAGTGTCTCTATAGAATAGCTCTACCCTAGGCTGACTAACAGGTCATCCTAGATGACCACCCTTTATGCTCTATCTCACTATTTGAGCCTCCATCGATGGTGTGATCGAGGTGGTGCCTACTCCTCCTATTATGATGCCAACTATGGTACCTATTTATATTAACTCATTTTTTAAATCATAATTTTTTAAAAAATCTTGATGTTGTAGAGAATCTTTTCCACTATTATATGCCGATATTGAAAAAAAATTGATTTTTTGCTCTTTTTGCACTAATTTCCATAGGTTCATCTAATGTTCCTCACAATAGATACCTTCACATCTCTCACATATCCTTATTTATCTACAACACTAAGGTAAGTAAAGGTATGTGTTTTTTAATTCTATTCTTTCATTTATCTTATTTGTTCCTTACTAAACTTAATTTAGCATTAGTGTTATGTGTCATCATGTTCTATTCTCAAAGCATCATCCTGTGTTACACTTACATGACACGTGATGAGATTAGAGTGGAGTACATGTATACACATAATATTTTCAAAATTTTATTAGTTATTGATGTTCTTTATCTTGCAAGAACCCATTGAGTCTCAATCTCTCTGAGTATATGCATTAATGGGTATACCAAGAAAGGGGTAGATAAACCATTTGTGCTTCACTAGATTGTTCTCCTTTTTACCACTTGATATCTACACACTTATCTCCTAAAAACCATTCCCACTAGATTTTTCAATGCAACATATTGTCCATATCAACAAAGACACTAATATTTCAAATAGAAGGGTAGGACAAAGATTCCTAATAATATCCCATAGAGTGAATTATGCAAGATCCAAATCCAGAGTTTTTTTTCAAAGGAAACAAGAATGTAAGAAAGTGGATCCAAAGTGGGACAAACAAAAAATGTAGTATAAGAGTAAAAACAAGATCTAAATTAGAATGTACAACAATAATAGGTTCCTCATAGAAATCATTATCTAAACACATATCCTCACAAATAAGAGGAGCAGGGGATGCATGAACAACAACTATGTCATAATAGAAGTCATCCTCAAGAAGCCATGATGGTGTCTCATCTATGATCTCCAAAAGTGATGGTGAATGTGCCACATCCTCAAGAATATTTTCCTCTCAATCAATTAAATTAATAAGAGGAGTAAAAACCATATGAAGAGTAATAGGTACCTCAAACAAACCCTTGTCAAAAGATAAGTCCTCACTAACAACTAAATAAGGAGGAATAGTGAGAGGTGTAGGAGGTAATAATGCCTCATTTGGATCACTATCAAGAAGTATGTCATAAAATGGAGAGGAATTCCAATTCATGTCACTAACAAAGAGTGAATCTTCACTAGGAAGAGAAGAAAGAAGTTCCAATAGTGCCTCACCCATGTCACTATCAAGACTCAAATCTTGAATAACATCAATGTCATCATAAAAAGATAAATCCTCACTAACAGAAGGAGAGGGAAGTGGAATATAAGGATGTGGAGTAAAAGAGGGTGAAAAATACCCATAATACTTAGCATCCTTCTCAAATAAGGCTACAATAACATCCCAAGATTCCATCGGTGACATGGCACATGTGAAATAGCATTTTAAACTATCTAAAACATGGAAGAAAATCAAATAAAGAGCCTCATCTTGCATGAATGCAATCTAGGCAAGATCTTCCCCATCCGTAAAGTGGAGAATGTCACCAAGCACCATTATCCACATGCCTTTCTATTGTAAGTGTATTTGCATTTTGAGTTTCTAAATAATGTAGTTGGAAGTGTTGATAGGATACATTATCGAAATAAAAGGAAGAATTCTAGAAGAAAAAAGAATAATCCCCCCAAAATAATAATTCCCTCAACAAGGAAAAAATAAATCCCATAAAAAGTGTAAGGCATCCCCAAATTTATAAATTTATAATTAGGATTTTTTACAATATAAATGACCCCAATGGATGTATAATAAAAAAAATATACACTTTTGAAAAACATAGTACTCAATTTTGAGTCATGGTTCAAAACTTATAGTCTTTACAAGTTTGTAGCCAATAAAATGGGTCAAATAAGTAAACATTACAAAAAAATTAAATGTCCTAAGGACCAAAGAATGATTTACCACTTCATGAATCTATAAAAAAACTTTAAAAACAAGGCATTGGTTATCAAAATTGGGTGAAAGCTAGCTTTAGAAAGATTCTTTGCAAGATCCAAAAAAATTGGCTAAATGGGCCCTATTGTGACATCCCATTAGACTATACAAAATGATGTACAGTGGTAATTACTATTATATTCTGAAATAGACCTAAAATACTATCCTCTATAATAATTAGATCTCAAATTATAGATTGTACAACCTCAAACCAAAATAAAATTGACCAACTATATAGATAATGAAGATATATTGCTACAATAATTTTCAAGCTACCAAAAGAGTTGTATAACCTGATCCAAAATACTTCCAACAATTATAGTAATTTATATGGGACTATTATCTAATCATACCAAGTCTTAAATCTAAAAAATTAGATCCATATCACCTATGGTAGAGAAAGCCAAATAGGTGGTATGTGTATGCAATCAAAAATGCATCATGTCTATAAATCAAACTAAACTTGGAGAAGATAGATCATGCTTACACTTCCAATTGGGAATAGATTAGATAATTTGGAATATGACCAATATGTGTATCCACTAGTCCCAATTAAGGGATTTCTTATCATAATAAACAATGCTAGGGAGGGTTCTAAAGCTTCCAGTCAAGCACAATCATGCAATAACCCTGGCTAGGTCCTATGTTTTATGTTCACTAAATTAATAAAAATTAAATTAAAATCTAATCTAGTGCTCACTAAATCTTGTGGCACAAAGTGGAGGTCAGAAAAAATAAAATTAAACATGTATAAGAGACATATACTCACGTCAATATATACAGAATCCTAATGCATGGAAGAGAAGTAAAAATGTATATCTATTTACTCTTGAAAAGGAGGAATAAATTTAGGAATACTTTTGAATACAAATCCATCGAGCCTCAATCTCTCCCTTGGAAAAAGGTGATTTGTAAGAGGTTGTTTTGGTATGTAAGGATGATAAGGATAAATCAGCTCTAGGCTACACAACCTATCAATACATCTAAAAGACTTCTCCATAACACAAGATCCATATCTCCAAAGAAAGTATGAAACCCTAAGCTTTCTCTTCAAGTAGAATGGTGGATAACCAGATGCACAATAGCTCTTACTTATTTTTCTCTTCTCTAAATAATGGCAAAATGAACTTGTATATATAGGTGGATTTGACCCTAAGCCCTTCCAAAATTTTAAGACAACAAAGTCGACCCAATTGACCTAGCATAATTATAGACAATAATTCACTAGGTCACAGGCTAGGTCAGTAAAGAGCCAACCTAGACCCTAAATGAATTTTACCCAAAATTGTACAGGTTTAACCCAGTCGACATAGTATAATAAACATTTGAAAGGGGCTCAATATTAGGAAAAGAGGGATAAAATTTAGGAAATGACTGAGGAGTGTGCAAATAGAGAAGAGCAAGCTTAGGGATAAGGTTTTCAAGAGACAAGTATGTAGATAATAGGTGGTAAAGGGATAACAATCCTATAAAGCACCAACAGTCTACCCACCCATTCTTATTACACCCCTTGAGGTGTACACTCGATGAGATTGAGACTCAACAGGTTCTTACAAGATAAATATCATTAGTAAGTGATAAAATTTTGAAAATATTGTGTATACAGTAGGTATCCACCAACAAACTAGCAAGCAAATTTTTTGAGTAAAAGAGATGTACAACCTGATATTTGGAAATTATAATAAATTATAAAGGACATAAAACTCATATTTAAATTATCATATGCTTCTATATTTTATTTGAATGCATGTAAGGCCTGAAACCATCAAAAAACATGCACAAATTACCTAAAAATCTTCCAAAACAAACTTAAACATGGGTATAGCATAATGATGTAGCCTAGAATCTATATGGCATGGTCAATGGCTAAAAAAATAGATCTTATATTTACCAAAAATACCTTCAATCCACCAAGAATGTTTTTTTTATAAATGCACAAACCCTTGCAACATCAAACTCACAAACAGATGGCTGCAACACCTCTAGCTCTGATACCAAGAAAGGAACATCAACAAAATCATTCCAAGCCCAAGATCTGAAGCATTAATAAAAAAATCATAACAATAAGATTTGTAAGATATTAAAATATGATATGCAAAGATAAAGGCAATATCATATAATATCCATAAAATAGCTTCTATATGTTACAAGTGAGAAAACGTGCATAAATAGGCAAGGACAAACAAGAAGTGAGTCAAACTAACCAATGTGGGTTAAATCCAAAAAAACCAAACTAGGAAAAAGACAAAAACTATCTATATAACCTAACGAACATGAGAAATTACTCTAACATGAACATGTTTCGACTTTTGAGTGAGAGAAATAATTTATCTTTCTATGAGATAAACTTGGATCCTTTTCCATCTCAACACTTTTATTTTAACTATGTTAAGTAATTTTTCAACTGTACTTTTAAACATGCATTTGGAAATCCATTTTCTTTCCTCATCTTGAAAGGTAGGAATTATAAATAAAGAAAAAAATCCTTAGTTTTATCAGTGAGGGTGTCTTGTGTAATAGTCATTTCATTAGACTTCTTCATGACCTTTTAAGTGACTGATCACAAAATATAGAACCATTACTCTTTAAAATCTAGGAAGCCTGAGTTAGTTATTCTCTAGGCATATTTAATAGAATATACCATTTCATTCACTTTTGACAAGTTTATTATTATTATAATGAAATTATTTTTTTCCACCTTCACTTAGGATAAGTACTCTTTAAAATATATAAAAACTAAAAATAATACAATGAATTTATATTCAATATTAGAAAACACATTCTAGATAGCACTCTCAATCACAATCAAATATTTTGAACTATATTTATTTTGTTTTTTTTAATGTCTATCTCTATAACTCTTCTATTTTGCTTGCCATAATATTTAGTATCTTGATAAACAATCATGGCATTGAAAAAAATCATAAAAAGGTTGGTAGGCCTCTACATTTTTAACAAAGCTACCACAATTTAAGTTTATGCAAGCATTAATTATTTACATCCTCTCTTCCTTTTGCATCTCGTGATTGAATTAATCTTCTTGTACTTGTACTTAAATTCAACCTTTGATTCCTTTGTGATGACTATATTAAATTTATTTTGCTTCCTTCATTCATACTCAATTTGTTTCATCTAATTTTTATTGGTATGGCCTTGGGGGGCCTCCAATAACATCTGGTGGATGTTCTTGACTTCTTTATTCTGAATCATGAACTAAATTTTCATGAATAGAAGTCAATTGGAATTTTTTTTGAGTTCCTAATTAAGATTACATCAAGTGAATTAGGAATAAAAATAGGGATTGTATCAAGTGAATTGGAAATAACAACATGAATTAAATTAAATACTCACTTTAACACTTTACTAGGCATTTTAATCTCACCTAGCTATTTTGATGAATCAATTAATGGGATATCACCAATAATATAAAATATAATTGTACTATAAATAGGGATAACCATATGGGAAATATGTAATTAATTTACCTTAGGGTATACAGTGGGTGTAGCATCAATTCTAAATAAACTCCAAAATATGAATTAATTTCTTCGCCATTTATTACAAGAGTCTAGACATTATAATTTACTTATAACACTAGAGCTTCCATCTCCTTAAGTGTCTTAAGGTAACTATCCTTTCCTAATTTAGCTAATTTTATAATTGCCTCTTGATTATCTACTACATCCATGAAGTTATCATGATTCAGGTGTGACTACTACTTATACCTTATATTTTATTTGTGTCTAATGAAGTTTATGTAATTTTCCACTCTAATAAAAATTGAATCATTGCTAGAATCATGTTTCTTCAAAATCATATGGGATCAATTCATATCTCATTATTTCCACGTAGTAAAGTATTGGAATATTTCTTCCCTAATAATCATAGGCACCTTAGGGAAAAAGATTGGTTTTTCAATTTCAAGAAAAGGGAAATTCATTTAGATAATTAATATGGCATTTCCATAACATTCAAACATTCAGGTGCATACATTGGTATGGCATGGGGAATCCTCAAGGCTTTATATATTATTAGTATTGTGTTATCTTGGAAATAAAAGTAGTTTCCAAAATTTGAAATGTTTTTTCTCATTATAAAAGGATATCTTAGGGTATTTTTTATCATGGATGGATTCATAAACAACGGGAAGAAATTCATTATAAATTTTGGGCTAATTGGAGTGATGTGTGTGGTTATAAAATATACAATATATAATATAGATGGGCTTCTTGTCCAATAGAGACCAAACATTGAATAAATTAATACTAAAATTTTAATATGTAACATTTTTAGAGAGTCATCAATGATTTCATGGTGATTTCATGGAGGTGTCATGGTGACTATATGAAGTGCTTTGATAGCCTAAGTGACAATGGCAAAGTGTGCAATGTGTTTGTCCTAGTGTGCTTGAAGTTGGCTTAGTTGATCTTCAGTTTTGGCATGGTTAGAGATGTTTAGGGATGAATATGGTGATTTGAGGATGTGAAATAGGTACCTAATATGTTTTATACACTTTTATTAATTATGTGCATAAGTGGAATTCATCTGGTAGTCCATAGGTTTCATCTAGAACTTTTGGGTCCAATAGAAGAAAATATGTGTAGGAAATTTACTAATGTCACCATTACCACATATAGATGAGTCAAGGGGAGATGATAATATGGTTGTGTTCACATTATTCCCTAATTTCTATGTGAAAAGTATCAAGTCTAGCAATGAAGCATGATAAAACATATGCAAGTGCAAAGTTAGGCTCTTAGGCATTTTGATAGTATTTTCCCATAGCCAAATTTGCAATGTGGCAAGAAAACCTTAGTAGGAATTTTGATGGTGAAATATATCACACATGTGCATGTTTTAGGAAAATTTTATCATATGATTTTGTTCAATTTTTAACCTAGTTGATTTTTTCTAACTTTCAAGTCAAACGTTGAAGTGGAACAAAAGATATGCATGTTTAAAGTTGGCCTTCCAGATAAGTTTTTGACATAGTTGGCTTTAAATCTGAGTGATAATTTTAATGTCATTATATCTCACACATGTTAGGTTTCCAATAATATTTTTTCACATCTTTGGGTTCTCCTATGTGAGGAGATCATCTGGTCTGAATTTTAGATTATGTGTCTAAGCACAACAAAAGATATGAAGGTACAAAGTTGACCTTACAGATAGATTGCAAAGGTTCCCATACTTAGTAAAATTTGCACAAAGTAAAGTTTTAAAAACATAAATGGATCAAATTTACTCTAATATTTCAGGGTGTTTTGATATGGTGCCAAGTTTTCTATACTTAACATTTAGTAGAGATAAAGATCAAGCTTCTTCCAAGGATCAACAGTTCATGGGAGTTCATACATCTAGATCTACAATGCACAATAAGTCAAATAGGTCAAATTTTTCCTTAAAAAAGGATCAATGGATCATTTTCATTCCAATATGTTTGGAATAAATGATATGAGGATAAGTGTTTGATGTTTAATATCAAGTAGAGATAAAGACCTAGCTACATACGGGAGCTCGATAGAGCACATTAAGTCAAATAGTCAATATGAAGATCCAACGATGAGTACTAAAAGCTAAAGGTAAAATTAATTATAATTAGATAAACAGTGCATGATTTATATAATAAGTGAGGACACAAGATGTGATCAAAGTGATATATGTTTAACTGTGACTGTTTGTATTTGAATATTTGAATTTCACAAAGAAAAACTAGTGTTTTGTATTTTGGCCATATCTTTTGATCTATGCAGAATTTACTTATGGTGTAGAAAGTGAAGTTGAAGAGGAATCCATTTTACATGTAATTACCTAATTTTAAGATCTTAATGTAATTACATTCAAATATATCTATATCCAAATTTTAGTATGTGTTCATACATGTTCTGCAAGTAACCCGAGAAGGGTAATTAAGTTGTTCATGATGGTATTTTGATGTATTATGATGAATTAGATATTGGATAATGTCTTATAATACATGAGGATAATTTTTTTGCATTTTTAAGGTTTTAAAAATTATATTCATTATGAAAAAATGTTTATAAGTCAATTTTGTATTCGTTCATGGTGACTGTGTGCATAGAATGTTATTTGAGTGAATTGTGCTTAAACAGAAGGGTACTATGTTAGTTTTTGGCACTTAAGGAGGACATATATATCATGAGGAATGGGTCCATGCATTTATAAAATGTTCCGATGTTCTTATTTTTCTTGGATAAATGTCAAAAAGGTGAATGGGTCTCCATAAGACCTAAAAGTGAGTTAGGCTTATTTGAAAGTATGTTGTGCTTAAGTTTGACCCATGTTAGATGCCTTAAGGGTGAAGTCATGTGTTATGGCCAATAACAAACATTTTTATATTTTTAATTCATTAATTCTCTATATATGGTGAAATCAAATGTGTTGGTTTTGAAATTAGCAAGCGAGACTTATGAGAAAACTTGTGCAAGATGTGCATGTGAGAATTGTGGAGTGAAGGAGAGGTAGAGTGCCCAGTTGATGAGTTAATGAGTAGATAAGATTTAAGACTATGAATATGACCTATAGGTCATATTTTTTATGTCTAATTAGTGCTCTTATAGTTTGACTATATGTGAAGAGGGCTAAGTGTGCATATGAGAATAGTTTTAATGAAGGAGAGAGATTATGGCATGCCTATGTGAGAGGCTTATATGAGATAGAGAGGGAGTTTGTAAAGAGGTTAAAAAAGATATATCCATCATTAGTTGTTAAATACATTAGTGTTAAAACTAGGGTCTAAAAGATTTGATCTTCCTTAGGGCCAGTTGTTCTTTGTGAAATAAGTGTTTCACTAAAGGCCTTTGGTCAGGACGATATGATCAAGGTTTGTTGGTCTAAAGGAGTTGACTAGTATCTTGTTTTTAATTTCTTATAGGATAAATTTCCACATTTTTTAGGATTGAGAGTGGGTTTTATTCCCTATGAGGGTTTCCTACAGGAACTATGAGTTATGTGTTTGATCTTGTGTATGCATTAAATGAATGAGCTCTCTTGTTAATGTTTTTTGATCAAGTTGATAGAAATTGATTGTTTAATAGTTTGAAAGGATTGGAATTTAAATATAAATATCTAGGATCAATTCTTCACCCCCCACTCTTAGTGATTATACCTCTATCAAACATATGCAATCAATTAGATATAAAGCCATGTGAATTTGTATGTATTCCTTGCATTATTTAAATAACTTGAGAAGCTAAAATTAGTTTAACTAAGCCCAATTGGTTTAATTTGATTCCTTTATAAAATTATGAAGAAATGAAAACCAATCAGTATCTAGATGGTAAAATATGCTCCTTCCAAACAATATATGAATGAAACCATGGCTTCCCTAATAGTAACTTTGAAAAGGTGAACTGAATATGAAGTGTTTTCTTTGTTTTTCCATGAATTTGGTTTTGAATCCATTTATCCAAAACATTATATATATTTTTCTTTTATTTTCATGTAGAAATCCATTCCTTGGACTCAAAACAATTTTAGGAAACCTGACTATTTTACTAATAATGAACCCTATGGTGCATGTGACTATTTTTCCATTCAAGGAATATATATTTCCATCCTTGAACTGAAAATAATGGTTGACCTCATAATAATAATAATACTAGGGAAGGTATGAATCCTATGGGTAGTAATGAGAAGGATGACCATGTACAAGGTAAAATAGGGGATCCTCATCTACATGCTCAGGGAGATTTTGAGCTGAATTCTTTTAAAGATATTGCTAAAAACCAAGATAAATTTGAGATTTTAGAGGATGAGGTTAATCTTTGCAAGGAATTTCTACATTGGTGCATGAAGGACCACTCTAAATTAAAACAAGAGGTTAATAACTTCAATAAAAAAATATGGTTTGTATTATACTTGAGAGAAATAAATTGAAATGGCATCCTAGATCGAGACTTTTTTTGATAGAATTAATAGGCTAGAGAATGAGAATAGAGAACTCAAAGAAAAATTGAATCTATTGGTAAATTTCATTAAAGTAATAGTGAACAATGCAATATAGAGTATGGAGGGTTTATCAAGGTTCTTTAACAATGGTAATACAAGTGACAATGATCCTAATCCCAAGAAGAGGCCTAAAGGATTGGCTTCTACGTCTAAAAATGAAGGATTGGTAAGTGGGTTGGAGAAAAAAATTCAAAGTTTGATAAAGGAATGGACATTAGCTCATGATGAAAGGAAGAAAATTCATTTATAACTCTTGATATTTTGTAATGAAATCCATGAATCATTTGTTTTTGTGTTGTATCTTTGTTGTAATTGTCTAGTGAACCTGTATGTTCTTACTAGGTTTGTGGATCTTTTGGTCTATGTAACTAGCCACTAAGGTTGAATTTTGTATGGGTAGAGTCCCTAAAAAAATCACTTTTACCTTTAATAAAAATAATAATGGTTGACATATTTAATCATTTCCCTATATAAGAAAAAAAATTTCATCCCCATCATCCAAATTCCTACAATTATTGATTAAGTTATATATGTAATTTTAATTAGTCTTTCCACACATCTCTAGGTTGAATATAATGTCTCTCAATTACATTCCTAAAACTAACAAAGTTTTATTTATCAACATTCCTCAAATAATGACCTTAATGCACCAAATTAGATTTATCTCTATTAATTAGCTTCCACTTGAATATTTCAAGTTAGAACTCATGATTTATATGTTTCATCCATCTCCCCTTAGGCATATCTAGGTTAACATGAGCATAATTGAATTTTTGGAGGTGAAAAAATATAAATTAGAATCTAGTTTGTAGTTTGGATTTTTTAAATTATTGCTTTGTGCCCCTTCTCCATTCCACCTTTTTTTTGTTTCAATATTAAATTAAAGGGTGACGCTATCTCTACAAATCCTAAAGTTAATCATCTTACAAAATTGATCTTACCAAAGAAGGACCTGAGTTATTTCTTCCTAATTGGAGAATGTATATAAAATATTTGTTTAATTCAGTATAAGTCAATGAATATACCATCTTTAGTAATAATGTAGCCTACTAATTTACCTTGTTTGATGCCAAAAATATTTTGTCTTGAATTCAAATATATACCATACTTTGTGCACCCCTTGAAGACACCATGTACATGTTACAAATGTTGAACCATGCTTTTAGAAAACATAGTGATATCATCTCTATATAATTATGCATTTACAACCTAGTCCTTTGAAAGTGAAGTCCATTTCTCATTGAAAGGTTGCACTTACATTAATGATGCCAACATTAATTATTTTATAAATGAAATTTCCCCATTTAGAAGTGAAATTAGTTTTGTACTTATCATATTGACCTATAAATACATGATTTTATCCTTAGAATCCATTTCGAAAGGGAATAATCTTAGATCCATTTACTATAAGGAATATTTAGTCTAGAGAAGGTAAGGGGTAATTGTCTTTTTCATAAGCCTTATTCAAGTTTATGAAATATAATAACTACATTTATCCTTTCATTTTCTTTAAAGGGAACAAGTTGGATAGCCAAGTAGAATTTGTTGAGTTGTGGAGCTAAAAGCTTCACTAATGAGCTAATGTGGAGGTTGTTGGGCTTACACAGTAACCGGCATCGGTTAGGGGTCGACCGGCATCGGTCATCTTCAGACCAACACCGACTTCTGTGCATTTCCAAAATTGTTATTTTTAGGAGAACAGATTTGAGCCTTTAATTTAAGAGGTGGATCTAAGGGTGGCAAATGCATGGCTCATGAACCCTAGTGTTGTAGTATTCTATATAGTAGGGTTAGATCCTCATAGCATGTACAATTCAGTAATTGAGTTTATTGTAATTGATTGAGAGAGAGAGAGAGAGAGAGAACTCTTGAGGGAGAATTAATGTACATCTACGAGGTGTGAGGAGAGAGAGATTGCTTCATTGTATTTCCTTCCAAAAGAGTTTAATACAGATTGGTTGTTTCTTGTATCTCTTATTATTTGTTGTTTTTGATTTCTAGTTACTTATTACTTCTAGTTTCAATTTCGTGTTTAGTTGCTTATACAAAAGTATTCAATTGTACTCTAAGATCCTAACAACTGGTATCAGAGCGTGTTAGTGTTTGTTGATTATAGAATTCACTCATGAGGATTTTTGATTGAGTGGGAGCAAAGCAATGGTAGAAGAAAGTAAACTAAGAATGGAGAAATTCAATGGCAAGAATTATCAATTATGGAGGATGCAAATTGAAGATTATCTGTATCAGAATGATCTGTATTTACCATTGGGTGGGGTTTCAAGGAAGCCCATAGATATGAAAGATGAAGAATGAAATGTTCTTGATAGAAAGGCTCTTGGATCTATAAGGTTGAGCCTGGCAGCTTCTATGTTTTCCAACTTATCACAGGTAAAGACAAAGGTAGAGTTAATGGATACTTTGGCAAATTTATATGAAAAACTCTCAACTTCAAATAAGGCATATCTTATGAAGCAATTATTTAATTTGCAAATGCAGGAAGGTGGATCAATATCTAGTCATCTTAATGATTTCCATATAATAGTAAATTAGTTAAATTCAGTCAAAATAGTTTTTGATGATGAAATTAAGGCTCTCTTAATCTTATGCTCTTTACCTAAAAGTTGGCATAGTTTGGTAATGGCAGTTAGTAATACTGCATCTGCTTCAAATATCTTAAAAGTTGATGATGTTGTTAGTGTAAGCTTGAATGAAGAAATTCGCAGGAAAAGCACAAGGCAAACATCAGGTAATGCTTTAAGTGTTGAAAGCAGGGGAAGGCAAAGAGAGAAGGGCAAGTAAGGGAAATCAAGGTCAAAGATGGGAAGTAGATCCAAATCCAGAAATGGAAGAATAACCTGCTGAAATTGTGGAATGAAAGGGCATGCAAAGAAAGATTGTTGGTTGAAGGATAACAAAAAAATCAGCATGAAGGTAATAAAGAAGCAAAAGTTGTAGGTATTGTTGCACAGGATGCTCTTATATTTTCTTTGGATAATAAAGTAGAATCATGGGTTTTAGATTCTAGTGCCTCTTTCCATGCAACCCCAAATAGAGAATTTTTCAATGATTATGTCCATGGAGATTTTGGAAAAGTTTATTTAGGGGATGATGAGCCTTGTAAAATTGTTGGCAAAGGAAAAGTGCAGCTGAAATTACAGAATGGAAACACATGGGTGTTGAAGGATGTCATGCATGTACCCATCCTAAAGAAGAATCTAATTTCTATAAGAAATTTGGGTGATGAGTGTTGCATAGTAACTCTCATAGCTGAATCTTGGAAAGTTTTAAAGGGTGCACTTGTATTAGCAAAAGGTAAGAGAGTAGGTACACTTTATCTATCTACTTGTATTACTGATTATTCTCCTTTTGTTTTATCTACTTCAGATATAGATGCAAAGTTGTGGCATTGTAGGCTTGGTCACATGAGTGAGAAGGAAATGAATGTTCTTAAGTTAAAAGGTAAGCTTTCAGATTTAAAAAGCATAGATCTAGATTTTTGTGAGCATTGTATTTTCGGAAAATAGAAGAAAGTGAGGTTTCTCAAAATTGGGTCAACAAAGAAGAAGCACAAGTTAGAGCTTGTTCACATAGACGTGTGGGGACCAGCTCAAGTAGCTTCTATTAGAGGATCATAGTATTATGTTTCTTTCATTTATGATGCTACAAGAAAGGTATGGGTTTATTGCATATAGAGGAAATCTAATGTTTTTGACACATTTAAGAAATGAAAAGCTTTGGTTGAGAATGAAACAGGTTTGAGATTGAAGTGCCTTAGATCTGATAATGGTGGTGAGTACTGCAGCAATAAATTCAATAGTTACTATTCTATGAGTGGAATACACAGGGAAAGGATGGTTCTAAGGACACCTCAGCAAAATGGAGTTGCTGAAAGGATGAATAGAACAATAATGGAGCGTGCACAGAGTATGAGGTTGCATGCTAGTTTGCCCTTACAATTTTGGGTAGAAGCTGTAGATACTGTGGTTTACCTAATTAAAAGAGGACCTTATACTACACTAGATGGTGGAATTCCAGAAGAGGCTTGGACAGGTAAAAAGGTAGATCTTTCATTTCTTAGAGTTTTTGGTTTTGAAGCTTTTATGTACATTGATAAAGAAAATAGAAAGAAGCTGGATGCTAAATCTATGTAGTGCACTTTCATTGGTTATAGTTTTAGAGATTTCAGATTTTGATTGTCAGAAACTAACAAAATTATTAGAAGTCGTGATGTAGTTTTTAATGAGAAGGTGATGTACAGTGATCAGCTCAAGAGGCTGAATAATTTTGAGCAAGGCAATCTTGATTTGGAAGAGGTTATGATCCAAAATGAGCTTGAGGGTAAAAATCATCACTCACAAAAAAACACAGAGACTGATGTTGGTCAGGTGGAGACCGACGTCAATTAGGTGGAAATTTTCATCGATCAAGAGGAATCGACATCGATCGGGTGCAGACCAGCATCGGTCAGAGATGACTGGGATCAGTCACTATCAGAAGAAAATTTGGGTGGACAGCAAGCTATAAATGAGTCTCAAACACCCATAAAGAGGTTTGAAAGGGTAAGTAAACCTCCAATTCATTATTCCCCTTCTTTCTAATACTTGTTGCTCATTGATGGTGGAGAACCAAAAAATTTTGATGAGGCAATGCAGGTAGAATCTAAGAAACAGTGGGAGCATGGCATGAATGAGGAAATTGATTCCTTGGAAGAGAACCATACATGGGATTTGGTTGAGTTTCTAGCCGGAAAGAAAGCACTAAAAAATAAATGGGTATACAGGTTAAAGGAAGGAGAGAATGGACAAATGAGACATAAGACCAGGTTGCTAGTAAAGGGATTTGCACAAAAACTAGGTATTGATTTTGGTAAAAAAATTTCTCCTGTAGTAAAGATGACTTCTATTCAGACTATATTGTCTTTAGTTGTTATTGAGGATTTGCATCTTGAGTAGCTTGATGTTAAGACAGCATTTTTTCATGGAGATTTGGATGAAGAGATATATATGGATCAGTTGGAAGGTTTTGAGGTCAAAGGTAAGGAGAAACTTGTGTGTAGGTTGAAGAAAAGCTTATATGGTCTTAAGCAAGCTCCAAGACAATGGTATTTGAGGTTTGACAGGTTTATGATAGAGCATGGCTTTAGTAAATGTCAATCTGACCATTATGTTTATTTTAACAGATTGGATAATGGTAGTTATATTATCTTGTTATTGTATGTAGATGATATGCTTGTTGCAGGTTCACACATGTAGGAAATTACTGAGCTTAAGGTAAAATTAGCTCACACATTTGCCATGAAGGATTTAGGAGCAGCAAAGAAAATCCTTGGCATGAGTATTAAGAGAGACAGGAAAAATCATAGTTTGATTTTGTCTCAAGAGGATTATGTGAATAAGGTGTTGGAGAGGTTCAATATGTAGGATGAAAAATTGGTATGCACACCTATGGCTGGACACTTCAAGTTGAGCAAAGAATAGTGTCCTAAATCACATGATGAGGTTGAGTACATGAGTAGAGTTCCATATGATTCAACAGTTGGGAGCTTGATGTATGCAATGGTATGTACTAGACCAGTTATTGCCCAAGTAGTGGGAGTTGTCAGCAAGTTTATGGCCAATCCAGGAAAGGAACACTGGAAAGTAGTTCAGTGGATTCTCAGATATCTGAGAGGTACCAACAGTAGGCATTTATGCTATGGAGGGTCAAACACTTCTCTACATGGGTATGTAGATTCAGATATGGCAGGTGACTTGGATGGTAGGAGAAGCACCACAGGATATGTGTTCACTGTTGGTGGAATGGTGGTTAGCTGGATTTCAAAGTTGCAGAAAGTTGTTGCCTTGTCTACTACAGAGGCAGAATACATTGTAGTCACAGAGGCTAGCAAGGAAATGATTTGGATGACTCAGTTCATGAAAGAGTTGGGAAAGGAGCAAGAGAGTTGCAAATTGTACAGTGATAGTCAAAGTGCAATTCATTTGGCAAAGAATTCAGCCTTTCATTCAAGAACCAAACATATACAGCTTAGGTACCACTTCATTAGATAGGTATTGGAGGATGGACAGTTGAAGCTGGAAAAGATCCATATGGATAAGAACCCTGTTGATATGTTAACAAAGCTGGTAACAAAGGAGAAGTTGAATCTTCATTCAACTTTTGTTGGTCTTCAAGATTGAACTTGAAGAGGGAGAAACAAGCCAGAGATGTTTAGAGGATGTTGTTGTATAGGTATAGGTGAAGCTATTTATCTCCAAGTGGGAGATTTTTGAGTTATAGAGCTAAAAGCTTCACTAATGAGCTAATGTGGAGGTTGTTGGGCTTACACAATAACTGGCATCAGTCAGAAACAACTGACATTGGTTAGGGGTCGACCGGCATCGGTTAGGGGTCGATCGGCATTGGTCATCTTCAAATTGACACCGACTTCTGTGCGTTTCCAAAATTATTATTTTTAGGAGAACAGATTTGAGCCTTTGATTTAAGAGGTGGATCTAAGGGTGGTGAATGCATGGCTCATGAACCCTAGTGTTGTAGTATTCTATATAGTAGGGTTAGATCCTCATAGCATGTACAATTCAGTAATTGAGTTGATTGTAATTAATTGAGAGAGACAGAGAACTCTTGAGGGAGAGTTACTGTACATCTGTGAGGTGTGAGGAGAGAGAGATTTCTTCATTGTATTTCCTTCTAGAAGAGTTTAATACATATTGGTTGTTTCTTGTATCTCTTATT
The DNA here is from genome assembly GCA_037957365.1 of Torreya grandis. NCBI lineage: Eukaryota > Viridiplantae > Streptophyta > Pinopsida > Cupressales > Taxaceae > Torreya > Torreya grandis. The sequence goes on along the minus strand of JARHVA010004377.1, from coordinate 87,697 downwards.
ATTTACTATTTTTGATTTCTAGTTACTTATTACTTCTGGTTTCAATTCCATGTTTAGTTTCTTATACAAAAGTAATCAATTGTACTCTAAGATCCTAACAAAATTTCTTATGGGAAGAATGATTTAGCAAAATAGAGTTTTTTTTGTTCCAAGTAAAAGACATTTTTGAAAGGGCCCAAACCCTTTTACAAATTTATAGAGAAAAATAATACATTAAGATCAAAAAACATGACAATTAAAAAGATAGGGAAAAAAGAATCCCAAAGGAGAAAAAGGTGTCTATAGATTAAAAAACATACAACTCACAACAAACAAATAGAAAAAGACAACACATTTTAGTACTAGGGAAGATTTAAGTCACTAAGATTCTTGGAAGCCTCCTATTCTTATTGTAAGAACTTTATGTGATCCTTTTATATTTTCTCATCCTAGTATTTTTTCTCCTTTGATTTACCTTTATCTTATAGCTTATTTCTCTTTCTATTTTTGGGTTATTAGAGACCCTATTCTTTCCCTATCATGCCTTCCTTAAGCATAATAATGTTGGTCATACATTTTTTTATTTTAATTATGCTTAAAAGGATAACCTTTATAAGGCCTTATTTAATGGAATTATGAAAATTATTGATTTGATTCACATTCTTATTAAGTTTATCAATATCATTCTCGAACACACCAATCCTAGTAGTCATTGATTGCATATATCTATTAAAGGGGATCCTCTCTTGAATATGACGTTAATCACCATTCACCTATATCTTAATGTATTATATTTATTCTTTAATGTCTCATTATATACTAGTATTATTTAATTATATAGTGGTGGATATGGGACCCTTCTCTGGTGATGCAATTTTGTCCTGCAGGCTCCTTTAAGGGAGGTCTTTTATCTTTCACCCAAACTAGTCCCTTTATAACCTCTTCCCTTATGTAGTCTTGGGAAGAGATATATGTCTTTTCCAACTCTTATATGCTTAAGATGAATTTGGAGGATGAAGGGATAGCAGGGTCATTCTAGGGAGTTTCCCTAAGGTTTTTAGAGTTAGATAAATCAACAAGAATAGAGCCTTTATATTCAGGTTTCCTTAAAATTTTGGAATCTTTTTTCACCAAAGTATCACTAGTGTTTGATTTTATATTAGATGGAAAACAAATAGTGATCATTTGGGGAATCTTGGTTTCTCCCCTAATACTTGAAGGGGATGGTGCAAATGGATTCAGGTCTATAACATTTTTTGCCATAAAGATCTTAGGATCAAGGGATTGGGATTTAGATAATTGGAACAAAAATAAGATAAGATCTTGGTATATTAGGACTTTATATATTACGAGTTGAAAATTATTGACATATTTTTATAGGGATAAGAAAATAAAGAATTTAATATTAATTAGGATTAACCTCTTTGTATATGAGAGGTTCCAAAATAGGATTAACTTGTCATTGTCTTTGTTTAAAGGGGTGTATACCCAGCTTAAGGGGGATTGTCTAGGCTATAATCCATGGATTAAACACTTTTATATCTTTATAAGACCAATAAAGGACTTAATTTAATTAAATTAACAACTTGGATAATTTAGTCTTTTCTTCCTTTGAACATGTCTTTCCTACATTCACCATATATGTCCCTTCTCGAGGTACCATATTATTTAGATGAGTAATGAATTTTCTTCTAATTTTAGTATCAAAAATATTTTACAGTGATTAATTATTGGGGTTTTTTTTGGTTTTTTATTTGAACATCCCATACTCCTCACTGTGCATTAAATCTATATGTTCTTTGTCATCCAAAATATTATATTTAAATGATTTAGAATTGGTAAGGAATTGAATGATTTATTCTTCATCTCTAAAAACTTTGAAATTCTATACATTATCAAATGTTAAGGATGTTCTGTTTATTTCTATATAAAACTTTTCAAAGTTGTTTATCTTTGGGTGAAATATTTGTTGGGGATGAATCCATAACATCAGCTTCTAGATCATGATTACAAGAGAGGTTAGTTCCTTGTTATTATGCCAAATCAAAACATTTGACAAACATGACATCTCAATCATGATCCCTCATATTGGGTAAGATTATAGGCAACAAACTATCAAGTAGAAAGCAAGCCAAATACAAATATACCTTTCATATGAATTTCACAATATATTTGTAAATTCCTTGGGCTAATTTACACCATTAGATGGAAATCAAGATGAATGGTGGAGAATAAATCCAATTTGAAGGATTAATGCCATCAATATTTTTACATTTATGAGGCATGACTTGCATTTATGCATTTATGTTGATATTTTTTTGCATTAATTCATATATTTTTAAAGTTTGACTTTTGGAGTAATATTGATTACAATTAATCAACCACTTGCCAAGTGATATCATAATTGATTTATTTGAATGTGGATAAATCTAGAAAGCTATGGATTTTCTCCTTAGGGATGGATTAGCCATTTGATTTAATTCAATTAGCTAATCATTCCTAGACTAATTTTGTGTCATTTATGTACTATTGAGAATTGAATGTCTACTCCACTTACTTGCCCCAGAATGTCACTTTTGAAATGGTAATTTAACTTAGGGGGAATTAGACAAAGTTGATAGTTGGTTATGGTGCATTGCCCCAATCAGAGATGTACCAATGTGTTTTTGAATATGCATGTCAAGTGTGTAGATAAATTTGAGTTTTTCAATGGTATTTGATCTAATTTATATGTTATTTCTAAAATTCATTCTAGAATGCAATTTTGACATGGAAGTGATGAAAATTGAGTGTCTACAATTTGACATGGAAGTGAAGTAATGGATTTTAAAATAATGAAAATGTTGTTAAAATGAACCCAATAATGATTAAATAATAATGTGTTCACATTTTTGTTGAGTTTTGTTTAATGTATAGAAATAATAGTTCACAATGATACCCCAAAAATGTTTGGGATGTCTATGATGCCCCCTCAAGGGAGTGGCCAAAAAAATTCAATGGATAGGCCTTCAAAAATAAGATAAAAACATGTTTTGAAAAATAAGATGTTGATAAATAGATTAATTATAAGAAAACAAGACCAAAAATGGATTAAAAAAATCCACAAGCATGCCTCTTGGGAAAAAGAATGATTTAATGGGAGGGGTGGGCATGAAAATTTCAAAATTTAAGCTATAAATTGACCCCTATTTTCACCCTCCTCTCTTGACATTTTGGCTCTAGATTTTTCACATGGGACCTTCAAGGAAAATGGCACATATCCCACACCACATACATCTAGACAAGTGAGTGTGAGAGAATAGATGATCAGGGAAGTGGGGCATCAGTTAGTACCTTTCTTTTTTGTAAAATTTTGCATTTAATGAATTTTAATGATTTGTAGAAATAGGAAGTTGGGTGAAATTATCATTTCTAAATCAATTGTAAATGATGATATAATTCACGCAATGGATATATCAATAATAAATTGGCTATATCATGACCAATTCTATGGTATTATGACTAAAAATGTAGGAAATCACCAAAATGGGAAAAATGTGTTTTTGGGTGAATATCACTGAGAATAGTAGAAATGAGAGTAAAATAGTGATATCATCAAAAAAATTGTAATATTAGGTTATACCCATGGACATAGGTTCTAACTTAGAGTTAGAGAATAAAGATAGTGATAGCAGTAGTGGGGAGGCCTCAAATGATGACATGGAAGGAGGATAGGGTCCTAATCTTGATACACAAATGATAGTGGTGATGGTTAGAGGATTAGGGAATGACACAAAGCAAGAATTTTCTTCAACGCCTATGAGATCAGTGATCAATAATGACCTTACCAACAACCTGTAGAGAGAGATCATATCTAGAGTGACTTGTATCTTGGGTTTAGAATAGGATGTGACAAGGTTATAGGTGCATTTAATAAGAGCCTAGGGTGAGACCATTAGACTATAGGGTATTATTGTAAAGAGTGATGTAGATATTACAACATTAATGGGACATATCACCCAAATGATCGATATATATAAGTAGCTAACTATGAGAGATAATGAGTTGGAGACAATGATCAGTGACTGAGACAGGGTTTGAGGAGATGCATAGAGATATCAAGTATATGTTTAGAGGCTCTATGAGGAGAGAGATGTATCTCAATACTTTATTTTTTAGTAGGGTTTGTCTTGGGTACTAGCTAATATAGTGTAGGAAAAGTATGATGCACTATGTGCCAAGGATGAGGTTGGCTACTATCAGAGCTTGTATGAGTTAGTAGTACTAGTAGGATGAAGGGCACCAATATTTAGAGAGCATATGGAGTAATATATCCAATGAAACCTCTAGGTCTTGTCATACCTCAACCTTTGAGAGATCACTGACATAATGTCCATCATATTAAAGCCATGAGGCCACCATAAAAACCACCACCAACACTAGGTATAGGACATGGATTATAATAGGAGATTCCTAAGAGGATCCCCCTAGGGATGATCAAATTTAGAGATAGTGTTTTATTATAGGTCTTCATTTTGTATTTTTGTGATGTATGTGTATATATAGATATTGGTTTTGAGATGTATATATATTCATTTTGGATCACGTGATGTATATGGACTCTAATATTCTTTCAATATATATAAGGTTGATTTTGATTAAGTGTTGTTAACTCATGATGTAGATTGCTCTTTGATAGCATTGTGGATGTATGATTTTTCTTCCATTATTCTATTTTATTAAATTTCCATGATGATGTTGTACTTAATGGAGATATCAAATGTGATTGATGTTGTATCATTTACATCATGAGGTAAAAATATTTATCACTAGTTGTGTCTGCTTATTTGGATATGAATGTCTTGCTTAGCATAGATATAGACATATTGTCTAATTTGTTCATCATTGTGATTATGGAAAATGTAATGATGTTTTGATTATGCATATGAGCACATGGTTTGATATATTTTTCAAGGGGATAATTTTTCATGTCACATTGTAAATAAGTCTTGAATACTTGATTTTTAATTTTGTAAATAATATTATGCATCATAATTATAAATGAATCATGATAACATTTTGTGTTATGTGCATAATGAATATTTTAGATTCAACAATTCGTAACTCAATATCATGATATGAAAAATCAAGACATAATGCACTAAACAAAGATAGACCCAAAATATAGTTTAAATATAAATGCTAAAAACTTAGGGTCAAGTATGAAAAATCAAGACCTAAGTTTATGTTTAACCCTAAATTGGATGAGGATCTTAACCTTAGTTATATAGGGTTAATAATATATAAATTATAATGGATAAGGGTGATAATTAGATTTACAACATGCCAATTAGGTGTTAAACTCATATATAAACATACACTAAATTTCTTATACTAAAATAAGCTTAATATAGAAAGTACAACTAAGATATGCATGGAAATGATGAATAAGTAATATACTTAGTTGTTTTTGATGCTAACATAGTGTTGGATCTAGAATAGGTAGAAAGTAGGCTAGAAGGAGATTTTGGATTAGTCATCATATTCAAGATTTGACACTTATGGAACTATAGACACTAACGTCATCTTAGAATAGTTGTGTTGATGCTACTATCTAGGTTTGAAACACATTCTCTATATAGAATATCTAATGGAAAAGGATGTGACCACCTAGATGATTCTATATTTTTCTTTGCCTTCACTCTAGTGCATTCAAATTGGAGTCATGGATTATCACTTCTTATGAATTTATAAAACTCTAGTTATTCATCTTCATGGTGACCTTGGGGTAAAATGTGTTAGTGTGCTCATAGTGTTGAGATTATTCTAAATACCCCTCTATTAATTATCACTACCCACATAGCCAATACTCCAAATAGGGCCTCTAACTAATGTAATTCTCCCGTGTGTGTTGGCTTGTGTGTGAATCATGCAATATGTGGAAATCAAGTAAAACAATGACCTAGCTTATAAATTAGAAAATTGGTATATTAGGTTGTTATTTCATTAATTCAAACTTGTGTACATGTTGTCCCTATGACTGATATGGAAATAGGACAAAAAAAGGTATCTTTGTTTCATTAAGTGCTTGATTAGATGATTTTGATATGTTGCCTTAGGTCTTTTTCAGGTGAGGAATGAATGATGGTTGATCTTTTATTGATATCAATCCATTTGGAGAATTAAATCACATTAAATCATTTAGGCCTACCATTAGGATACATTTCATTTGAAAAATAGATTACTTTAGGGAACTAGACACTTGTGTCAGGTCAGGACACTAGCGTCGATGCTACTGTTTATCTCGAAGGTCAGTGTTTAGGGAGTAGGAAAGTAGTCATAGGTTCAAATATTACATATATGGAAGATAAGTATATTTTAAGAATTTTAGGCAAGATAAAATCCTAGGTCATCAAAATAATATTGGTCAGATTAAGAGATAGGCCAAGGGGCACAATATATAGTAGATGCAAGACTTGTAGAAGTGGGAAAGGTCTAGAACTGAGAGGAACAACCGAGGTCTAAGTTTTTCAAGTATACAAGACTAAGGTGATATATAATCCATAAATATTGTCTACATTTTCAAACATAAAGCACTTAGAAAAAAAACACAATTAATCTAAATAAGCATATAAACAAGAGCACAATCCATTCATACAAACACACAACTTATAAATAAATAAGTAAAAAATTAATTATTAATGTTCATATGTGATAATAAAGTATTATGCTTAGATATTTACCCCCTAATTCAAGGGAACAATAGATGTAATAATGTGATAATATATTTGTAGAAGGGGAAATAGAATAATAATGATGGAATGGTTGAGCTGACTCGAAATTCCCCATGCAACCGAATGTTTCCTACGTAGTTCATGTGGACCATAAAGCCAAATTTAGTTCTCCCAAGAATTAGGAAAGAAGAAAAGGGATGACAAGTGCCATAATATGAAATGGTTAAAGAATAAAAATTATAATGACTCATAAATCAATGAGATCATAATAATAAAAGATAATAATAATAATAATAATAATAATAATAATAATAATAATAATAATAATAATAATAATAATAATAATAATAATAATAATAATAATAATAATAATAATAATAATAATGACAAGGATAAATAAAAGATGAGTGTTCATTGGTGTGACAATCACATATATCTATCCTACTCATGTCCAAAATGGGAATAACGAAGATAAGTGGTAATAGTGATAGTTGAGCTATCTTGAGATACCCTATACATATATATGTTGCCTACATAGTCTATATGGACCTCAGGCAGATGTAGTTCTCCTAGAAATGGGAGTGTAATGAAGAAATAAAGACGTTGTTAGATATGATTGTGATTGGATAAGAGGTCCCCACAACATGAAATGTTTGAAATGTAAAGGGAGGGTTATCCACATCATACTCAAATAGTGACACCCAAAATAAGACTAGAAGGAAAATCCACTATAGAACAAGATGGACAATGGTATATGAATTTTGTGGATTTATCTCTTTTGGAGATGTGAGGCCTTTTATGAACATTTGGATTTTTAGGGTTTTTGAAATTTGCAATGTTTTTGGGATTTTTGGAATAAGATATACAGGAATAGTCCATAAGTAGGGTGTAAAAATATATATAAACAAATGTATAAGGAACCCTCTAGCAAAGGAAAAATAACCTTAGGTAGGGGCTCTTACAACAACTAAACTAAATGTAACAATATTATTCGAACTAATAGCAAATCAAGAGGTAAAGGTAGTACCACTCAATAGTAGATAGGAATAGAAAAGGAAATGCAAATGGGGAAATAATTAGAAGATAAAATAGGTTAATTCAAAGAACTACCAAGTAGGAAAACCATGTTGAAGTACCCCAATTCACTTGTCTATGAAGATGTGTCAATGGTGACCAAAGCCAAAATGTCTTCTAAAATGTTCTCTAAATCTAGTTGTTGCACCTATTGGTTGTAATCAATATTAGTATGGTAATAAGAGATGAGATAAAATATAAGAATTGACCAAGAATGAAAAATGGGACAAAAAGGAATATGAATGAAGGTGAAAAGAGGGCCCCCAAGCCAAGGCTCTCATAGACAATATTCAATCAAATTAAGCATAGAAATGATTGAGATGCATAATATTCATTAGCTCGTCTAAATCTTGCCCATCATGCATAACCATCTTGTATTATCCAAAACCATAGTTTGTTATAATAATGAATGGACCCAACCAATCTAGATCAAATTTTCCTTTCTTTTCATAGGCCACATTGATGTTTTTTTGGTTCTTTTTCAACACTAAATCACCAACTTCAAAGCCTATAGAAATGATTCACTTATTTTAACTATAGTGTAAACTATTTTGATATGCTTTTAAATGGTTTAATGGATCTAGTCATTTCTCATCTATGAGTTGTAGCTGTTATATCCAAATTACTCTATACTCATCATCAATGATATTTTACAATGAAATATGTAGGGAAGGTAATTTGATCTCTATAAGAAGGATAACTTTATTACAAAAAATTAAGGAGTAGGGTTTTACACCTGTAGGCATGCATAAATTAGAACTATAGGTCCATAAGGCAGGTAATAATTGTAAGTGCCAATCACTACTAGCTTTTTTGATAATATTATTAGTAATTTTGATAATTATTTTATTAGATGTGTCATCTTGGCCATTACTTTGATGGTAATAGGGCATGGATCATCTACGTTTCATATGTAACTTTGTATAAAGGGTTTTTAAATCTTTATTTTTTTAAATGATTTGTCATTATCAGATATAATGGTGGAAGGAATGCCATAGCAATAGATGAAGTGGTTTAAAATGAATTTAGAGATCTACTTGTTGATTACATTAGTGAAAGGAATTTCCTCAACCCACTTAGAAAAATACTTAGTAGTAGTTAGGATATGTTTATGGCCATTTAAAGAAGTAGGGTTAATGTTTCTTATGATATTGAGTCCTCATGTAGAAAATAGAAAAAGAGTGGTGATTGGCCAAAGTAATCTTGAAGGAGCATGAATTAAATCCCTATGCTTTTGACACACAAGGAATTTATTGACATAGGCACATGCATCTAATTCCATTGTATGCCAATAATAACCTATCTAAAGGATATTTTTGGCAAGGACCATCCCATTTGTATGGACCCCATAAACCCCTTCATGCATGTCTTTAAGTGCTAAGTCAAATTCTCCCAAGATTAAAAATGAAGAAGCATTCCATCATAACTTCTATAATAGAGCATGTCATAAATTAACTTGTAGAGTGAGCCATTTTGAAAGAAGGATTTGTGTTGGGTTCTGAATAAGTTAGTATTAAAGATATGATCATGAAAGTAGGAGCATAGGTAGTGGTTCCAAGGGGAATTGGGACCAACAATGTCACATGCCATCTCTATGTCTAGAAGACTATGTATTAGTTTAATAAGGTATTTAATAATAAATTTATATTATTAGGCATAATCGACCATTTTTATTAAGGATCTAATTATTTCCATTATATCCACTAATTTATTATTGGAGTTTGGGATCTATTTAACCTGAATGCCCTCAAAATGTTATTTGAGGGTATCCACCATACCCTTCTAACGTATGAGCTTCTCATCCCTAGTTTTATATTATTTTTTAACTTGATTAATAATCAATTGAGAATCCCCATATATTATCAACTAGTTAATTCCCACTACACAACTAGACAAAGGCCTATGATGAGTGCCTCATATTCTGCCATGTTATTGGTGTAATGAAAACCAATGTGAAACACCTTGGTTATGATATCCCCTTGTGGTGTAATCAATATAATCTCAACTCTAGATCCATGGGATGTGAGGGAACCATCAAATCAAAGCTTCCACTTGTTGTATTCAATAGGTGCTTCAGTTAGAGTCAAAATCAACTCATCAAGGAAACCAAAAGTCAATGGTTTGGTATTTGATAAAGAATCATCAAAAATTTGATCTAAAATGACCTTTCCCTTAATGGATTTTTGGTTTTCATCCTCAATGTGAAACTCACTCAAAAACATTAACCACTTGGCCATACCACCAGTCAAAGCTACTTTAGATAGTAGATACTTGAGTGGATCAATATTAATAATAATAATGGTTTTTTAATTCAATGTGTAGTGTCACAAATTTTGAGATGTGAATACTATTTCTAATTATATATTGGTGTGTAATTATGTTTATAGTCATAAAGTGTCTTACTTAAACTAAAGGTTGCAAACTCCTTTCCTTATTCATTATGTTGGGCTAAGAGTACCCCCAAGGCATGTTTAGTCCTTGAAATGTAAATAAGTAGCATCTTGCCTAGAATTGGTGGAGTCAACACTAGTGGGTTTTATAAATAGGTTTTTAGTTCCTTAAATGCTTTATAACAAATGAAATTCTATTGGAAAGTGACACCCTTCTTCAAAAGGTGAGTCAAAGGATGGTACCGATTAGCTAACTTTGAGATGAGTTACTAAATAGATTGTATCTTGCCTTGAAAACTATGGAGTTAATTTAGATTAAAAGGAGGAGACATTTCCATAATGGCCCTCAATTTGGTAGGATAAAATTTATTGCCCTTGTAGGAAATAATTAAACTAATCAATTTGTATAACGTGATTCCAAACACATACTTCTTTACATTTATTTGGACTTTATATTCATGAAGTCTCATAAATATTATTCATATAACTTTAAGGTGTGTGGTACATATACACAAATTTCTTAGAATATCATCCATATAGTCTTCAATAATGTCATGAATATGTCATGAAATATGGAAATCATTACATTTTGTTATGTTTCACAAATGTTATTTAAGCCAAAGGCATCACTTGATAACAGAATGTTCCCCATAGAGTGGTGAAGGTTGTCATGTGTTGATCTTCAGGTAATATATTTATATGATTATATCCTAATAATCCATCCATGAGGGATAACATCTCATACCCTACAACTAAATCCACCATCGTGTCTATATTTGGTAGTGATAATTCACCCTTAGGATATACCATGTTGATATCCCCTAAATATGTGCACAATCAAACACCAATTGGTTTCTTGCTGACGGTAACAATATTTGAAATCCACTCTAAGTAGTCAATTGTCCTAATAAAACTTATACCCAATAATTTTTATAGTCTTTTTTTGAATAGTATATCAATGCATGGATGCATCTTCTATAATTTATATGTAATAAGCTTAGCATCTAGGTGTATAACAAGGCTATGCAAGATTAAAGATGGATCTAGCCCTGGCATATATGCATAAGACCATGTGAATATATTAATGAATTATTTAAAAATGAAAATAATAAATTCACATTCCTCTATGGTGAGGGATGCATCCAATTTAATCATTTTAGGATAATCAAAAGTTATAATGTTAACTTCAATGGTGTCTTCCATAAGGAGTGTGGAACCATCTTCTAAAATAGTTGGTATTAACAAGAATTTATCTTATATATCAAAATGTGGGCCATTAGGCTCACTCATGTGAGAATAATCCAAATTTTCCATGTTAGGTAATGGCCAACTGAAAAATGTTTCTGGAAAGTTTTGAACCAATTGCTCATAAACTTGTTCTTTTGAACTAATATTTGAACAAACTATAATGTGTGATCTTATATGACTAATATTATTAAGGAGAAGAGTGAAATTCCCTATCTAATGGTGCCTAAAATAGGTTTTCACTAAATGACTCATATTTTTATTTACTTTTATGTGGATCCAAAAGCACATCAGAGTGGTTTTCAATAATGGAAATGTCTTATTTTCCTTTTCACCAAGGAATTTTGCCTACTCTTTAAAATAGGTGGTAGGGTCTAATGTGAAGTCAAACCCTTATTTATGGTTACCAGTTGGAAAACTATATTTGAGGCCCATGAACTCATAAATTTCCTCTTCATTATGTAACTCATCTAGAGGTATAATAGAATATTATTAATCTCAATAGATTAGTTTAGGATAATGGAGGAAAAGAGGAATATGAGCAGTAATGGTAAAGACAATATTGATATCAAAGAGGTTAGTGTCAAATAGATCATCATAGATGCTATAGTAGGACTTTGTGTCACTACCTAGAGCATCTGTTTTAGTTGTCAAAATTGTATCACTTTCGAGATCTGAGAGGTCACCCCCAAGCAGTGTGTATCTAATACCATGACTTCCTTTAAGTTGAGTTATAGGAAAAGGTTCAAGAATACCTTGTTCATTTGCCCTGAGGGATTTACCTTTATAACCTTGATTATCCATGATTTTGTTAGAGTAGGGGAACTTAGTGTTTTGATAACAAGTGGAAAAATCATCACCATTTAACCAATACCCTTCAAACTTGTAGGTCAGTCTTCATTTGGTGAACTATATTTAATAAAGAGGAGTGACCCTTTTTTACGAGAATTAATCTTCCTTTGCCATACCATATTAAGCCTAAAATGGGGTTTGATAGCTTTGGGTCTACCATGGGTCTTAGCAGACTTGGTCATTTTACCATTATGAAAAACATCATGGATGCTATATGTGGTAATGCCTTTATCTTCAATGGTAAAACTAGAGGAAATTTAGGGAGGTCGAGTGGAAAAAGTGGATTCCAAGTCATGTGGATCTCTATATATATATTTGGGAGAGTCAAGGGCTATATGTTTGTCCTTTATGGTTATAAAATATATGCTAAGATAATAATTATCATTCCCATACTTGACTTCTAAGTTGTTAGAATGTTGATATTATTGCAATTCATCAAGAATAGTTACACCTATTCTATAATGGGGGAACTTCATGCATTGGTGCAATGTGGAAGGGACTACACGTACTTCATGGATCTAAGGGTGACCAAGAAGTAGGTTATAGGGTAGTTTAATATCAATGACATGGAAAAGGGAATCATGGGTGAAAGGCCCAACAATGATAGGCAAACAAATAGTACCCAATGATTCTCTTTTCATTATCGTAGGATTTGGTAGTAATATTATTTGACTGGGTATCCACTAAAGTATACCCCAAGTGGTTAACCAATTTTAAAGAAGCAATATTTAAACTCAAATAATTATCTATAACCCACTTGATTTTGTGGTAGGAAATGATGCCTTCAATATAGAGGGGATTATTATTCATAGGACCAAGTGATGACATATCACTTTTATCAAATGTAAGTTGTTGGCTTAGGGATAAATACCCCACAAGTGCCTAGAATTGAGTAGGATCAATGTCATTTGGTGTTTTGGATTATTTAAGATCATAAAATATATTTTTATGAAATTTTTAAGTACAAAAGAGATCTATAATAAATATTCATGTATGTGTCTTGTTTAATTGTTCAACAAGATCATATCGTTTCTAAATGGAAAGAAGAGGAGGTTTGGCCTTAGAAGGCATAGAGACTTGGATTAGATTATTATTGGAAGAAATATAATGGCCTTAAAGGATAACTCATGGATGTCTAATTATGATAGGATAATTTTAAATTGAGAGGGATTTACCAAAAATAGAAGGATTATATGGACTAGGAATAGTAATCTGTGGAGGTTGAGTTGCAACAATGTTATTTCTAATCTATAGAGGATTGCTTGGATATGGAGAAGATCCTAAAATAGGTGGTCTAACACTCTAAGGAGTGTTAGAAGGTGAATTAGGTGTGACTTTAATAGTACCAACATAATTAATGGTAACATGACCCACAACATTGTTATAATTATATGGGACATTGTGATAACTAATTTAGTTGGCTTAGATATCTTGACCCTGATTTTGGTCATGATTCTGATCTTGATTCTAGTTTTGATTATTCTGATAATGGTTATGTTGATGTTGATTGTTAGAGTTTTCTTTGAAAAAGGGTCTTTATAGATACCTATATGTTGATTAGAATTGAAATCACCCTTATCTAAATCAATTTCACAATTTTTAAGTAAATATTGGATGAAGTTCCTGACTTGTACACATTTATAAATTGTGTGACCTTTGACACAATGGTAATCATAATAATCATTATCCTTACACCATGAAAGTTTTGGTTGGACTTAAAGACATTATAAAACTATACACTATGGTTATAAATGTCTTACTAAACCTTAAACCACCCTTGGACCCCCTTGGGACCATTTCCTAACCATTTACCCCACCAATCATTACTGGAAATGGCTAACTTTAGCCACTTATGACTATGACCCTAACTATTGATGATCGACCCTTAACTGTTGATGGTTAACTTTGACTGGTGATGGTTTTCCCTTAACCATCACTAGGGTTAACTTCAATGAAAACTCCATCTTGATTTTATATTACTAACTATTTGATCCATTGCTTTGCATAATCAATGTATGTTGAGCTTAAATTTAGATAGCTTTTTAGACACCTTATTGAACTTATTATTTCACCACTCCCTCCCCTCTATATTATGAGAGTAAGAGGAGGTGAAAAGAGAGAAGAAATTCTAGTACAAGAGATAAAATCTTCTTGTGTAGGTATCCTTCTTACTTACAGAAACTAGGACAAAGATCAAAAGTGTTGTTGTAACTTATCAGTTAATAGTCCCAATACGGTCACTCTATCGAAACTACTTTAGAATCTATAACAAGCTTTCAACCAACCTTAACATTATTTAGACCAGTAATAACAAAGCTAAGTATATGTTCCTTATCAAGATTCAACAATTAGTTTTTGTGTTTCATTCCTTATGTCACTTTCCCTCTACCTAAACTAGACACCTCTGAACACTACCCTCTATCTTAAAACTAGCATCCACCCTAGACTTACCTTCTAGAACCTCTCTACAACCTTCCCAACCAAACTTCTTTTCCTAAGTTAGATTCTATAGTAACCACCAATAGTTTCGTAACCAACGATGGTTTGAACCTAACTATTAATGGTCCTTAATCATCGATAGTTTGACATGAAACATCGATAGTCCCTAACCATCGACGGTTACCTAACTATCGATGGTTTGACCTAATCACCGATGGTCTTTGTCTATTATTTTAAATAGTAATCTTATTTGATCTATCAAACCCTAACCAAATTCAATTTTTCTAAGTTTTTGATTTATCACAGAGGATCACTCAATCTTTTGAACCATGTTTGATTTATTTAGCATTGATATCTAATTATTTATTAATATAATTAGTCAAAAGTACTTATTACTTCTCAAGAATTTATTGTATTTCATTTTAGTGTCCTCTATTATTTATTCAAGTTATTTATATTTCATTTTTAGAACTTAATTGTTTAAAAGAGTGGATTGATAGCCACTAAGAAATATTTTATTTCTTAGATCTAGCTTACGCTAGGTAATCCACCTTACTATCTGACTAATCAACCATTTATTTAGTGTTTTCTCATTTCTAGGTCAATCCTCCCTAGAAAAATATGAGTATTTATGATCATCTAGATCAACATGTTTACAACATATCAAGTTCTACTAACCTCACCCTTCTTTCAAGTTTTACAACTTTCTTTTTAAACAAAATAAGCAAAAAATTAGTGAAACATTCTAGCATGCCCAGTGGGACCCTTGACATTTTCTTGGGTTCATATATAAGGTACATTTAGTTGCATTAGAGAAGATTCATCCATTACATTCTTCTCTAAAAATTAATCATTCCTTATCTCCTTTCTTTCTTTCCAAAATGCAAGTTC
This sequence comes from Torreya grandis, assembly GCA_037957365.1. Classification (NCBI taxonomy): domain Eukaryota; kingdom Viridiplantae; phylum Streptophyta; class Pinopsida; order Cupressales; family Taxaceae; genus Torreya; species Torreya grandis. Next base: position 72,114 of record JARHVA010004377.1, on the reverse strand, counting down.
TAGCTTTCTTTTGTTTTCTTAGAAAAGGGTAAATATTGTCGTGTTTTACTTTCACTTCTAAAAATCAAAAGTATTCATCCTAGGCTTAGGATTTGAATTATCACCATCATATATAGGTGCATCTTATTTTTTTATATTCTTTTGAAAAGACACCAAAATTTTATTTTGGATTAAAATTAATTTTGCATCCATTATTTGTTTATATTGATTAGCTCACATAGCTTAATTTGATCAAGTAAATTAATCATAGTCTCACTTGTCTCCACACACACAAGACCAAAACCACACATTCAATTAAACATCAAAACATTGAAATAAGGCCCAACAGGGATTTCATCACCTAGCAGTCACCTTTACTTGGTTATCCTACTTTGATTTCACCACTAAGGGAAGAACCAACTCAGTACATTGGTTGAGTATAATCTCTAGCAACTCGATATATCTTGGTTAATCACCCAACACCCTTATCACTATAGTGTGTGAAGTAGACCCCAATATCAAGCCATGTACTAAGTTCTAGTATAGATCTTGAGAGCCTTTAACTACCTGAAACCATCCTTAGACATCTTTTTCTAGTACCCACTCTACAAGCCCAAGTTGGTCTTCATAACTTTTTTAAAATTGAGGTATAAGCCTAAAGAGAGATAACAAAGTATCCTAGGATTTTAATTCACATTAGTGAATGCATTATTTTATTTGAGATATTTTTATTTTGATTGCTTCTGTTTTGAGTTTTGAGATCGCTTGTATCTTCCTTTTTCCTTTATTTGCATGGTTTTAACTATACAATAACTAAGAAACCAAGAAAATTAATATCCAACTCCTAATCATCTATCTTCCTCTTCTCCTTCATCTATAGATTACATCTCAACTATAGAGAGTTCTCCCCATCCTTCTAGAAGTCATAATATCCCTCAAATGGTTACCCAAGGTGATACATATTTCACCACCTTTCTAGATAATAACCCCATATCCATTCAACATTACCTTAACCCAATATCCCATTGTACCCTTACTTTAGTTCTTTATATTGACCCACCCTATGGTATGTCATCCCACCTTGTGGGAAACACCACTATATCCACCATTTACATCTAACCCTTAGTCACCCAAGCATCTTCTTCTACCACCAATACCACCATCCAAAACTAACCCACCCAACCTACCAACACCCAAATGGAATCAACCCCAACCAATAACCCTTCTAATATAGGAGTAACCCAACCTTTGGGCACTGGCACTCCACTTACCATGGGAGTACCCTTTACTGGTGTTACCATTCTTCCTCTTATTCCCAACCCACCTACCTCGACCCCATTCTAGATCTTGGTACTTCTCATACCTTCTACCCTTCCACCCATTAGTACCAATATTTCTACCCATCCTCAACCTATTAACCCAACCATACCTCTAACCCAACCCATGCCAGTTCTTTAATAAGTTCTTATTGCACCAAATCTTAGTGACATCCCTAACCCATATTGGTATGTGGCTCCATATTTTACCCAACCTCGTATATCCACTTACCCATACATGGTGTCCTCAAAACCACCCATGCTAACACATCAATATGTGACAACCTCCCAACCTTCCACTAGCCATCCTTGTGTTACACCTACCCAAGCCCAACATATTTTTCCCTACAAATATGGGGGTGAATAATTTCAAATGGATATTTTTAAGATGTTAATGGATAAAATGACCACTTTAGAATCATCTATTATTAGTTCCCATAACCTCTTATCATATTACCAAATCTACAATGAACCAATTCACCCATCCATCCCCATTCGACCTTATCCTCCTCAATGGGAGATTCCAAAATTTTAGAGCAAGGAAGACCCTCAAAAACATCTAAGAGCATTTAGACACTCTTTTTATTTGATTGCCTACAATGATGTTCTACTTCTTCAGACATTTCCCATGTCTCTATCAAGTCCAACACTAGATTGGTATAGTGTTATTACCAAGCACTCTCTCTTTTCTTTTGCCTAACTAGCTCAAACCTTCTTAGATTACTTTTCTATAAACATATCTAAGAAATTTTCCATCACCGATCTTTACTCCATCCAAAAATTTGACAATGAATCTATTACTAACTTCATAGCCCATTGGAGAAGCTTGATAAACCAACTCTTTTTCTCTTTTCCCCAACCAGAACTGATTGAAATTTTTGATCGATCTTGTTCCAAAAACATTTTATCCACTTTATGAGTTCAAAATTTTAGGACCTTTGATGAAGCTTTCACCATGGCATAGAAGTTAGAGAATAAAGCCATTCATGAGGGGAAGTTAAATTTGAGAAACAAAAATTCCACCTTCAAACCAAATGAGACTTCCTCCTCTAAACCTAATAATCAAACCAACTCTAATACCAAAAATAAGGGAACCACAAATGTGTTTTTCCTTAAAACTGTTCCTTCACCAATTGTTACCCAGCCCAACTCTTCCATTTCTTCCAATCAAAACACTAGAAACTAAAACCACAACAATAAAAAACAATTTAATCCGCTAGGGGATTCATATGCTTTAGTCTTGAAAAAGTTGAAAAAACCAAATATCATACAACTCCCACCTATCAAACCTCCATAACAATTTGATTCCTCTCATCATGTATGCAGTTGGTATAAGGAGAAAAAAGTGTGTGCCTTTCACCATGTCATTGGGCATGATGTTAGTAGGTGCAATAATTTCAAAAATGTTGTCCAAAAAATGATTAAACAGGGGGAATTTATGTTTTATAACCCCAATGCACCCATAAATCAATCACTTAACATCTTTAGGTAGCCATTCTCTAACCATGCCCCTTCCACAAATAATGAAAGAAATAAAGTGGAATCCTCTCACACCCATGAGGTCTATACTATAAATGTGGTACTTAGTGAAATCATTTTTGAGGAAACCATTGCCCAAATCACCTTTCCTTCCCCTTTACTTATTAAGGTAGTGGATTCACCTTCTATTCCTCTGGAAACTAAAACACAGGAAATAACTATTCCCCTTTCTCCTCTTATCAAGGTAGTGGAGGTACCAACCTCTCCTTTGGAAGACATACCAAAAGAGATAGCCATTACAACCATATCCTTCTCTTCTATCATATATAAATCCACTCTTCCTTTGAAAATCATTCTTAAGGAAGAGGCCACCTTACCTACCTCTATTATAGAAGAATCACCTTCCCAAACCTTGGAGCCTTTGATCGAGGAAAAGGATGAGGTAAACACTCCCCTCTCTCTACCCATGGGTTTATCCTTTGAGACCAATATCGAAGGTACCAAACCCATCTATAGGCCTTTCTCTAGATTAGTTTAAAACTTAAAATACCTATCCCAACCCAATGCAGATCATGCCACATTTTGGCACTATCTCAGGCTTCCTTATCCAACCAAGCAAGAGCCCTCAATAACATCATTGTCAACCCAACCTTCCACTTCCACTATTAAATCCACCATCATCCCAACCAAACCATTAGAAACCTCTACCCCTCAAGTCATCATTGAACTAACCACACCAACTCTACCCGAAGTAGCCTAAGCACCTTCTACCATCATAGCCAAGCCTGTCAAAAACCTAGGTGTGCTCCCTACTTAAATCCCTACTCACCCTCCATTAAATTTTGATTTAACACCATCTATCCAACCAAAAAAACCCTAACTCAATCCAACTAAGAAGGAAGATCCACTTAAGATCCCAAAAGCTAGAACCTTGCCACTTATTTCTACCTTGCCTTCCATTTTGGGACCACAACCTTCTTCCATCTTAGGACCTCATCCTTCTATTAAAAAAACACATCTCTAAAAAGCAACCCAAACCCAACCTCCTATTCTTGTTATGCCCCTACCTATTCTTTTTGTGCCCTCTACCTCCAAACCCTCCACTACCAAAATCATACTTTTATCCCTTATATTTTTAAATCACCCACTACCAAGCTTGATACTTCTAAAAATTCTACCTCCAAACTACCAACCACCAAGAATACTCCACCACCCAAAATGCCCGCTACTAAACCTACTCCTAAGAAGGTTTCTACCCCAAAATTTGAAACCAAAAATCCAACATCTCTACCACCTTTGCTCAAATATTACTCAACCATCCTACAGAGATTATTGCAAGCTTCTTGCTTGACTTTACCTCCCATCAAACCATTTGACCCCCTTATTCCTAAGCCATCCTGGTTTGATGACAATTTGAATCACTCATACCATAAAATACTAAGACATGATATGGAGAATTGTAAAGCTCTTTAATTCCTATCCCATCAGTTATATGCTAATGATGACTTATTATCAAAGGATCTACCAATAACCCCACAACCACTCTAGGAACCATAGACCACCACCCAAAACATACCTGCTCTTTCACTCTCATCTAAGAGTGAGGAGGAATTGAGGTAATCCTCTAGCCTAACTCTTCCCCAAATCCATACCATCCATGTGTTCATACAAACATAAGCCCAAGAAAAGGATAAGGAAAAAGTAAAGGTGTCCATTCCATGGACATACCCTTCTTCTACCACTCAACCAAACCCAAACACCCACACCTTCTCCCAAACCCAAGATATGCATCTTGGGTACCTATCAATACCTCACCCCCAAGTAATGATAGAAGCTTTGTAGTCTATAGAGGTCCAACCAAAATATCCATAACCTCTAGCATCCTTTGTTAGATCCTTCTATCTTTCCACCTTTATCACCTTTAAATATTTGAAAATACCCTCCATTCATCCCCAGGATATGGATTCATATCTCTTCATTACTGCATACATCAACCAAACCTGTATAAAAAGGGTTATGATTTATGGAAGGGATAACATCAATATTATCTCATCCCACACATATGACTAGCTAAAACTACTAGAGAACATTATGTCAAAAACCACAATGATGCTTTATTACTTCAATGACACTATGGCAATAACTCTAGGAACCATCATCCTCCACATTCATTTAGGACTTCACACACTTCCTGAACTCTTCTATGTAGTAGAAGGTGAGTTATAGTATAATGTTTTGCTTAGTACCCTTAGATATTTTCCATGAATTGTGTACCATCCTTCCTACATTAGTACATCAAATTCAAGCATGAGGGTTAAGTAGTTACCATACAAGCTGACCCAAGTCATTCTACATCATGCAACATGACATACCACCCAAATGATGTTCTCCTCCTTCCCACCATCAAGTCTTCATCAACCAATGATGGTTCTACTTCTTCTACCAACCAAGCCTCGACTAGCTCATCCATTCTTTCTACCTAGATCTCAACAAAGGACCCCTTGGAAGCCACATTCTAATGTCTCTAACTTGATGAATATCACCTCTTGGCCTTAGATGCCTACCCTATTCCTTAGGAGTATGAGAACCTTGACTATAGCCTTGGTTATGACCCCAATACCAAAACCACTATTTATTTTGGGCCTCCTAATCTCCAAAAAAATCTTATCTATGGAGGACTTGATCAACCACTTACTGCTTCCTTGACCTCTTCTTCTCCTTGACCATTCACCTCCAATTTCTCCTACCTGGATAAAATGGAGTTTTCCAAGACATACCTCCATATGTTTGCTTGGAAGGGATTCGGTGTAGGATTTTATGATCATAGACCACATGATTTGCCTCCATGTAACACTTAAAAGCCTCATGAAATATTTGGTCTCAATTTTGCTTTACTTAAAGAGCCAACAGACTTGCCTCCCATTACCATCATTGATGAGGAAGTCCCATCCTCACCATCCATTCCACCATCGAGATCTGAGGATTTGAGCATCATTCCCCCTAATTTTTTTCATCAACATGATCATCCTTGGACCCCTGACTTATCAAAAGGATGGGGAGACTGTAACCATTCCTCTTATTCATCCTGAGATGGTAGGAGATGACTCTCCTGCCATTAATACCATTTAATGTTAAGATGATGATTCTATTCTGACCTACCTCAATGCAAAAGATTCCTCTATCCACAAATCTCTCTCTCTTGAGACTTCAGCTATGTTGAATGAATCCATTGTAGATGTCATCTTAAGTACTTAAGATAGCCTGTGTATTGTCAAAATTGGCCAATCATTAAATTTTGAGGAACTTTAGGATTTACCCTCCTTCCTGATGAGATCCTAGCATAATATTTTATTGGTATTACTGTGACATGCCAAGAATTGACCCCTCTACTACCACCCATAATATAGTCATCAACCGTGATGCCAAGCTGACTAGGTAAAAACTTTGTCAGATGCACCCTCATATATCCCTTATCATCAAATAACTTCAATGCCTCTTATCCATAAATTTTGTTCAACCCATTGATTATCCCCAATGGATCTTTAATGTCATCCCTATCCCCAAAGCATTAGGGAGAATTCATATTTGTGTAAACTTTCATGACCATAACCTTACTTGCCCAAAAGATGACTTTCCTTTGCAAAGCATTGACTAGCTTGTTGATCTTACAGCCGACCATGAGATGATATCTCTTATGGATGGGTTCTCAAGTTACACTCAGATCTTAATTTCCCTTGAAGATCAACACAAAACCACTTTTATCACCCCCTAGGGAAATTTTTGCTATAGGGTCATGCCTTTTGGTCTGAAGAACACGGGGACAACCTACTGGCATGATATGACATACACCTTCCATGAATCTATTCACAAAATCATAGAATACTATGCCAATGACCTTCTTGTGAAATCCAAATGTCATAAAGATCACTTGGTCATTTTTAAGATTATCTTTGAATTCTTCATCCATTACCATGTATCCCTTAACCCCAAGAGGTGTATTTTTGGGGTCTTGTTAGGAAATATCCTTGGATTTATCATCCCCCTTCGGGGAATTGAAGTTGATCCCACTAAAATCAAATCAATACTTGAATGCCTCCTCTGACCCACCGTAATCAACTCCATAGCTTACAGGAAAAACTCTAATACATTCATCATTTTATCTTTTAGTGCTCAGATTGATGCTAACCATTCCACCACCTTCTAAAAAAGGATCTATCTTTTAAGTGGAACAACGACTATCAAAAGGCCTTTGATTCACTTAAATAGTACCTTCTATGTCCACCCATCCTCATTCTTCCCAAAGAAGATCAACCTTTTTACATTTATATTTTTGCCATCAACCACTCCTTAGGGGCAGTGTCACCCATCGGGATGAGCAACATAAAGAGCAAGCCATCTACTACATAAGTTGTATGCTTATAAAATATAAAACTTGATACACTCATACCAAAAGACTTTGCCTTGCACTGGTTTTTATCACCTCCAAACTTTGCCACTACCTTCTTAACCACAAGACCCATGTCATAACCAATATTGATGCACTTAAGTATATACACTCTAAGCCATACCAAAACCAACATATGGCTAAGTGGGTCGTGTTCATAGCTGAGTTTGACCTTGAGTTCTTCCATCACAAGTTAATAAAATGGCAAGTTGTTACGACCAATTAGCCAAATCACCCTTATCAAATAACCAACCTTCCTCCCTTGAGTTTCCAAATGAGTCCATCACCACACTTTCTCAAGAAGATATCACCTATCAAATTAACATGTTCTTTGATGTATCAAAATTTTAATGTGATGGGAGATCTAGTATCATCTTTATTCTCCTTGATGTTGAAGCTCTTCCTTTATCCTTTAAACTTGACTTTGATTGTACCAATAATATGCTTGAATACGAAGCCCTAGAGATAGGTCTTCAAACTACTTTAGCCTTTGGAATAAAACTAATGAACATCGTTGGTGACTCCCAACTCATGGTCAACCAAACCAATGGCTCTTATCAATGTAAGAATGATTTTTTTCAAAATTACAAGCAACTATTTGATGTACTATTGGCATCATTTGAAAACTACCATATCTAAACCATTCCATGATTTATGAATAGGGTTGCCAATACAATGGCTTCTCTCACTTCCAAAATCCTATCCACACCATTCAACTCTAAGATATACATCATTATCCATTATCTTACCCAGACTTCTTATATCAAATAATACTCTCTAACCATCTTTATTGTAGAGGAGACCTAACATGACCTTTGGTATAAGCAGATATTTGACTATCTCAACCTTGCCATCGTTCCATCGGATTTTTATAAGAATGGTTGAAGAACATTCATTTAGGGTACCTCTCATTACACTATATTAGGGGGAATCCTTTACAAGTGTGGATTCGATGGCCTTCTTTTATACTGCCTACATAGTCATGAGTCCTCTCATACTATCAATGAAATGCATGATGGGGTTTGTAAAAGACACTTTAGTGGCCTAGCTATCACTAAATCTATCCTTTTCCTTGGTTACTATTGGCCCAAACTTAACCATGATTGATATGATTATGTGAATAAGTGTGTCAAATTTCAACACCATTGCAATTTACATCATGCACCTAGCCATAGTATCCAAGTATCTAAATATTTTTGGCCCTTTTCATAATGGGGTCTAGATCTTATTGGTGGAATTAACCCCCATTCTTTGTAGTGACATCATTCTATCATCACTACAACTAAATATTTCATCAAATGGGTAGAGGCTATTCCTCTCATCTCAACCAAAGCCAAAAATATTATCAATTTTATCAACCATCACATTAGCTATCATTTTGATGTTCTACATAAAATAATCATTGATAATTGTAAGTGTTTTAAAATCAAACAAGTCCAAGGCCTTTGTGACACATTCAATATCAAGTTAAATTTCTCAACACCTAATCATCCACAATAAAATGGATAGGCTAAATCTTCTAACAAAACCCTCAATAACATGCTAACTCAAATGGTTCATGCATCTAGTCAAAATTGGCATTTACACGTCCCCTTTACCTTATAGGCATATCATACTAACATTCGAACCCCTATGGTGTTACCCATTTCTCTCTTGAGTTTAGAGCAGAGATTGTCTTGCCTCTCGAAGTCCAAATTCCCTCTCTTCATATATCCCTACAATATGTCATCTTTGAGGGTGATAATCATCAAGAACGTTTATCCCAACTTGAACTACTTGATGAATGTTATTTAAATAAGCTTACTCATCTTCATGTATATCAATAATGAATTAAGCATGCTTATAACAAGCACCTCAAAGTGTGAGAATTCAATATCAGAGATCTCATTTTAAAGGAAAATTAATGTGTAACCAGTATGAAGAAAAGCAAGCGAGGCAAGTTTGCTTTCAATTGGCTTGGACTTTATATCATAGCACATAAGTATGGATCAAGAGCTTATCGGTTATATTCTCTTGAATGGAAATTGGAACCTAAGCCCCTCAATACTTTGCATTTACATCCTTTCTTTTTTTAAACATGATTGAACTCACTTTTCTTCTAACTTAAGTTCATCCCTTGTTTTCACCAACATTCATCTCCTTATTTTAAAGATAACTGATTAAATCTAGATCATTTGATTATCCATCATGGACTTAGCCTAATATTAAACATGGGCACCACACTCTACCCATGGCATGATTCTCATAGTGCTCTCCACCCCTTTCCTGGATGGGTTCCCATGGTCGTTGTCATTTAAAACTCCTTTACCCATTATCAACCTTCTTTTACTTTAGTCCTACCTTCATGAAGGTTAACCTTTTAAGCCTATATAATTAAATCCATGTCAATAGCCTAAAAAAATCACAAAAAATCAAACAATTATATATTCTATGAGTCATTCCAAGAATTTATAGACTACTCCCTTGAAGGACAGCTACCAAAACCAATCAAAATTGCTCAATGTAAATTATACTTCTCCCTTGAAGGATAACTATCAAAAATCCTTAAAAAAATATCATGTACTTAGACCACTCCCCTAAAGGATGGTTGAGTGAAGCATTTGTCAAATCATAGCAATTTCTTGGAATCTTCTCACATTGATCAGCTTCCCCAGATTCCTAATCAAAAGAAAAATATCACATGACCCATTATCAAAATTATAAAAAGGGAAAAATAATTTTGGAAGCAGTAATCTGCTTTCATAATTAGACCTCCCAAATTGATCAGTCTACACCTTAATGACATGGACTTATTTATACTGGCTCATCAATAACCTACTGAAGAGGCATGCTAGTCTCCTAAGAAATTCCCTTATCCCCTTCATACCTTCTATAAACAAGGGATTTCTGAGCTTACTTGACATTATGCAATCAAGAAACTTTTTAACCAATTAACGAGTGATAATGTGAAGTATTCTAAGGGCTTATGTCAATAATATGAACTGACTTCAATTTATTTGTCCTTACCAAAGAAGAAGCATCATGCCTTCTTATTCTCTCATACTCACTTGTTGATGCATTCATTATGACGCTTGTCTCTTGATTTTCTTCTATCTCTTATCTTTTCTCACATTTAGTTTTATTATCCAACTTACTCTATGTATTTTAAGATTAATTCACCTTAATATAAATGAATGCAATTCATTAAAAACATTTAACTACAAATTTTGTGTTTTATTTAGTGGTTTCCTTCTTACAATATTTGTTTAAGTGTTTTTCATCATAAGAACATTTTAATGAATTAACCATCTCATACATCAAAGATCATCTAATAACCAATCACACCAACTAATCATAAACCATATATCAAATCTACAACCATTTGATCATACATCAAAAATGAATGAGTCATTCACATATGTTATCCACCACATATCTAATCTAGATAAGGAAGCATAGACTCATTAATTTAAAATATGAACATAATCATCAATAGCCATAATCATAAAAAACATCATCATAACACCATGAACATAATCATCAATAACCATAATCCATCATAATGATCATCACACCGAATCCAGAAACATAAATAACAACCATACAACATAATAACATTATGAACATCATCATTAATAACAATAACAAACATTACAACCATCATAACCATGTCCAAAAAAACATAACATCATAATCATCATCACATCTTGAACATAACAACATCCATTAAATATCAAACATTGTCAAGAGCTTAAACTATATAGCCACATCATCACATGCCTAGCAAAGTAAGGAAACATAGATTCATTAATCTAAAAACATCCACATTCAACCATAAGCATCATAACATCATTATCATATTAATAAACAACATCTACATAATCAATCACATCAACTAATTATAAACCATTTATCATCATCATCATTTATCACATCATATATCAACAAGTCATCCATGTATGTCATCCATCACATGCCTAACTAGGTGAGTAAACATAAACAATAACATGCTAATCATAAGCAGCATCATGATCATAACAAATAACAACATCCATAACCATAGATAAAATACATAAACCATAATCACACACACACACACACCGATATATATATATATATATACATACATACATACATATATATATATACACACACACATATATATATACAAATACATACATATATATATATACATATATATATAGATATACATATATACATATATATATATATATATATATATATGTATGTATGTATGTATGTATGTATATATATATATATATGTGTGTGTGTGTGTGTGTGTGTGTGTGTGTGTGTGTGTGTGTGTGTGTGTGTGTGTGTGTGTGTGTGTGTGTGTGTATATGTATATGTATATATATATATATATATATATATATATATATATATATATACATACATATATATATATATATATGTATGTATATATATATATATATATATGTATGTATGTATGTATCATGAACTCATAAAAAAATAATCATCATATACACAATAATGTACATGTTTCTCAATAGGGTATATACATGTTTCTACATCAGCTCATAGGCCGGTATCAAAATCATATAGTACATCAAAGTACAAAATCTCACAAGATGCTATGGTATTGGGGTATCACTTCCTCCTGGAGCCTACCTGACTCCTGAATCTACTTGTCCACCTAGAGATGCCATTCACTGACCTAACATAACACTACTAGCTCCCCTCTGCTCTAACCACCAACCTTGATCCTTAGATGGACTCAACTAATCAACAAACAATCTTATTCACCAACCATTCAATCACCAACATTTTCACTCACTCAACTTAAACTATCATCATTTCTTACTTTGAACCAAATAGGTGAAATCATCATAAGTCAATTTATGAATAAGGAAATACAACCTCTTTCAACCTTTTATAGTTTCCATTTTAGGGCTGATGTATGACTATCGATGGTCACTTGGCAACCACCGATGGTCAACCCATTTAGGGATTTTCCAATCACACCCAAAAAAATTTCAGTACATAATAACACTACATCTACATACCATTGGAGTACCCATTCTTTTCCAGCCAACCAACAAACCACATCACCTCACCATTGGTAATTTTGGCCCAAATTTTGCATGTTTTATGATGACCTTGACTTGGTCATTTTCACTTCAATGACTACATTTCCATGTTGAACAACTTGAACTTACACTACTTTTATGCACCAACCATTTAGGTACCTCAGAGTATGACCCATTGTGGTCCTAACACCTACGACCATTTTGTGTCTTCCTGAGATCACATCCTACCTTGAATACCTAAGAACACATTGACCTTACCTAGGAAACTTGTTTTTACAAGTGCAACCACAACCACCATACATAAATATGGTCATTTGGTACACTTGTCACTTATCTTTCTAGTACCAACCATGATTTACAAAACACCTCAATTATTGTGCACATACTTACACTTAATTATCCAACCTCTCACCAACTTTATCACCCACTTAACCACTTTTCAAACCTACCACCAACCTTGTTTCACTTCATCGATTCCCAATTTGAGGGGGAACATCTCCTCCCATACTCGAGGCATCTGACCTTCTACAACCTTTCATTTTTTGTTTTGCAGTTTGTCGATACAAACTACATAATAAAAAGGGGGAAAATGTAGACACTATAAAACTATACACTATGGTTATAGGTGTCATATTGACCCTTAGACAACCCCGAGATCCCCTTGGTACCATTTCCTAACCATTTACCCTACCAGTCATTAGTGTAAATGAATAACTTTATCCATTTGTGACTATGACCCTAACCAACAATGGTTGACCCATAACCATCGATAGTTAACCTCGATCACTAATGGTTTCCCTTAACCACCTCAAGGTTTAACTTAAAATAAAACTTCATCTTAATTTTTTATTAATAATTGTTTGATTTACCATTTTGCGTAATCAATGCACGTTGAGCTTAAATTTAGATAGCTTGTTAGACACCTTATTGAACTTATTGTTTCACCACTCCTTCCCCTCTATACAAAGAGAGGAAGAGGAGGTGAAAAGAGAGGAGAAATTTTCATGCAAGAGATCAAAGATTATTTTTTAGGTATCCTTATTACTGCAAGTGACTAGGATAGAGATTAAAAGGGTTATTGTAACATATCAATCAATAGTCTAGATATTGTCACTCTGCTGAAATTACTTCAAAATCTACAAGATTTCAGCCAACCTCAACATTCTTTAGACCAAAAAAAAAACTATCTATTTTTATTAGGATTCAACAATTAGTTTCTATGTGTCATTCTTTATGTCACTTTCCCTCTACCCGAACTAGACACCTCTGAACACTACCCTCTATCTCACAACCAACATTCAACCTAGACTTACCTTTCAGAACCTCTCTACAACCTCCCAACCAAAATTCTTTTCCTAAGTTATATCCCATAGTAATCACTAATGGTTTCCTAACCATCGATGGTTTGACCCTAACTATCGATGATACCCAACCACTGACAATTACCCAAATGCCAATGGTTTGAACTTAACCACTGATGGTCTTTGTCTATCATTTTCAATAGCAATCTTATTTGACCTATTATACCCTGACCAAATTCCATTTTTCTAAGTTTCTACTTTATCATAGAGGATCACTCAATCTTTTGAACCATGTTTGATTTACTTAGCATTGATATCTAATAATTTATTTCTATAATTAGTTAAAAGCATTAATTTCTTCTCAATAATTTCTTGTATTTCATTTCAGTATCTTTTGTTATTTATGTAAGCAATTTATCTTTCATTTTTAGAACTTAATTTTTTAAAAGTGTCGATTGACAGTCTCCAAGGAATCTTGTGTTTCTAGGATCTAGCTTGCATTAGGCAATCCACCCTACTACTGACTAATCAACCATTTTTTAATGCTTTCTCATTTTTAGGTCATTCCTCCCTAGATAAAGAGGAGTATCTATAACCATCTGGATCAACGCATGCACAAGATATTAGGTTCCACTAACCTCACCCTTCTTACAAGTTTTACAACTTTCTTTCTAAAAAAAATAAGCAAAAATTTAGTGAAACGAGACTTCAAGAAATGGTTTTGTGATCAACCAAATGATCATGTTAGTTGTAACCAGCTTTGAAACATTGCTTCAATAGGTTCACCAAGGTCACCTAAAAAAAAATTATACTGACCCTTTTATGGGGGTGGTCTTTGAAATGTAAGTGGCTAAGTAGGTGGCATGTCTTGGAAAGGTGGTGGTTTCACTACTTACACAAGCCTTGATTTTGTTACTCAATTACCAACCATATTATTATTTCTATTAAAAGCCTTTAGTTTCTTAGCAGAACTTACTTGAGTTTTTTCTTGAGGTTGGGATTGTGTTTGATTCTGAGAGTATATCTTGACCAATCCTTTATCAATAAGATTCTTTTTTATTTTTACCCTTATGTATTTGATTTATTCAATTGTATTAGCACAATGAGTATTAGGTTATAATCTACTTTAGAATTGATATTATGAATCAAAATATTGGTTAGTTGATTCTATAGAATATTGTGTGGGAACCTATTGTCTAAGGCTCTCCCTAATTTTAAAAAAGTATAAAAGCTTTCTCCACTCTGTTGCTTGGCATTACATAAATCAACCATAATTAATTCATGCTCTATGTTGTACGAGAAATGATTAACAAATTTTTTAGACAAGTCAACAAAAGTGGTGATGGAACCCTTTGGTAGATGAAGGAACCACTCCAAAGCTTATCCACATAGGCTATGTGGAAACATCTAAAGTAAATAGATGTTTCAATAAGTAACATCTTTGTATGCTACAAATAATTCTTTTAAGTTTTCTCGAGGATCACATTTCCCTTTATGTTTGTCAAATTTAGGCATCTCAAAATGAGACAAAAAAGGCACTTGAAGGAAGCTCATGTCAAATGGGTAAGAACATATCTCATTAAACTTGATTTTTGTACCCTAGTTACCTATTTGAAGTCCTACAACAATTTACTTTATCTCATTCCATTTTTGGAGATTAGGAACACTTTGAGATTGAAGGAAGGCATTTTTCAAAGTGTTTATCAATTGAATGGCTTAGTTAGGATTAAAATAGATAGGAATGGATCCCCTATGTTTAATTTTATTAGGGACATTCACCTTGTAACCTAGGTCATATTATTGATAGGGGATTTGTTTTTAGCTTGTGTTTGGAAGAGAATCAACTAGATGTTATTGGGAATAAATGGGGACTAGTTGCAGGTTTAAGGGAGACTGTTATCATGAATCAAAAGGAATATGTTGTTATGAATTAGAATAATTTTATGGGGGTGTATAGGAACCTGTTGCTATGAATTAGAAAGAATATATTATAGAGAAGTGGGTAATGATTATTTTTTATTAATTACAACATGTTTCAAGGAATCATTTACAACTTTGTTTTTATGGATTAGTAACATCATGTTGGTGATTAAATAAGGTATGTTGAGTCTATTCAAAATTAGCTAACAGACTCATACTAGATGTAGGATTGGATAAAGGATCCATGTTGGATGTAGAGTTTGCTAAAAAAATCCTGTAGTTTTTCTAATGGTGGATTTTGATCAATAGATGTGGCATTATTGAATGAAGTAACAACTAGATAATTATTCAAATCATCTAGGAGTTGATTAGAAAATAGTTAACTAGTTTTATGTACTTTGGAAGTAATAACTTGAATAATTTGGTTATGTTGGGATGGATCTACAAGTTGCCCATTTCTTTTTCTAGATGATACAAGACCCTAATTTGAGTTTTATATAAAACCCTGACTGTGATTAGAAATTATTTAAAGATGCATTTATTCTATTCAAACAAGGCTAATCAATTGGGTTACGAGAAATTTAAGTGGGATTTTGGCTTCAAATTCTTGAAATCTTATGAGGGCTTCATTTTTATTCTCAACAAGTTACCATATCATATTTGACTCGATTTTGCTATAGGTGGCACAACCTCAAATATAGTTGGGTGTTGCCATTGCCAGTTTTACTATTTTGAAGATACCCAAGTAGATCATAAAAGTGTTTCTCATCAAAATAAGGACCATAAGAAGCCGCACTATGAGTGCATTTAGACATGTATGAATTAACCATCTTTGTATTCAAATTAAGATAAGATATTTAAATTGACCGTATGTGAACATATGTAAAGATTTACTTATAATTCAAAATGGATTTTAGTTCATAGAAGTATTAATATCAAAATATAGTGATAGTCAACTGGAATTGGCTGCTAAAGTTGTAATTCAGTGTTTAAATAGGCAAAAAGGATGTTTGAATGTTCTTTAATTAAATGTGATCTTAAAGTGTTGAAGACAATTGAATTTGGATTTAACTTGTGTTTTTTACTCCAAATTGGACTTACAAAGTTGATTTAATGGGAAATTTTACCTTAGTTGACTTTAAAATTATGAAAAGTTTTAACTTGAAGTGATTTGACTTTTTAAAAGTTGACTTCATTTGATTTTAAAATTTTGAATCTGTTTGACTTTGCTTGACTTCAAAAGTTTGACCTTGTTTTGAATTTAAAAGTTTGACCTTGTTTTAACTTTGTAAGTTTGACCTATTTGACTTTGAACACTTGTCACTGTTTGAATTTCTTTGAATTGACCTTATTTCACTTTAGTTAGCTTTTAGATTTGGAATTGAAATTGAAATTGACTTGAAACTAAAGTGGACATGAAATTGGAATTGATTTGAAACTAGAACTGATTCAAAATTGGAATTGATTTAGATCTAAATTGAAATGGGAAACATAATGGTGCAAAATGGATAGAAATCCATTTCAATCATGCAGTGTAACACTATAGAATAGGAGAAAGATGACTCAAAATTTTGATAATGTAAATCCTTACTATGTGAGTCTAAAATATGTGTCATACAAAATGAATATAAGACAATAATCAATCAATATCACCCAATTTAGAATAAGCCCTATTTTTAGTGGAAGAACAGATGTGTAACACAATCACAATCCATCTAAATACCTCACTTGAAGTGATGACATATTAGTTTCACCTACCACTCACATCTACATCATGAAATCTTAGGGAGATTGGTTTCCCTCACAAAAAAAGTTAATTATGGCCAAAGGTCTTAATCTATATTTTTGAAATGGATTTTATAAATGGTTCCCGATATATCTTGTGGTACATGGGGTTAAAAAAAAATTGAAGAAGAATAAAGAGAAGGAAGTTCATAAGAGGGTCTAGTCCTTCTACAAGCACTTCAGTCATAAAGGTCTTAGTGAAATGTTACTGGTAATTCAAACTTTGAAGGTGATGAGTGATAACATAGAATTAGGGATAAAATCCTTAATATCACAAAACCCTTTCTATGGGATTTCACTATGCTCTGAATGATAACTACCCTTAATTTATATCCCTTGTTGATGTATGAAGTTAGTACACCACTGGGAGATGAAACCTCAGATGTTTCACCCTAAGAGCTTATGATAAGGTGATGAGTTCCACCACGCACAACTAAAAAGAGAAGGGGAAGAAGTGATATTTTTTATTATTAGGACCCCATGAATGGACAAGAGATGAACATATTATAATGCTTTTTCAGACAAAAACAAAAAGTAATCTATGTGGTTTTTGGTCACCCTAGCTCCTTAAAGGGGGTAAGGGGAGAGCATACGCACAAATATATTACATGATCAATCAAGAAAGAAATCAATAAAAAAAAACTTAAGCAAATAATGATAAATCAAGTGCTTTAAAAGCACTAAATTGAAGTGTTGGTTCCTTAATTAAGCTATAGATTAAAATATGAGTTAAAATCATGCTTTCTTTAGAAATATATCCACTTCTTTGGCTATCATAACTTGTGAGAAATAAGTTAGGAGTTTTAAATGTGATATTTGATAATAAAAGAAGTCAAAAATTCACATTTTTAACTCTTGGGAATGTAGAAACCTAAAACTAGCCATTGATAACTTCTAACTAGGCTTTTGGCCAATTTCCACTCAAAATGCATAATTTGGCCTAAAAATACTAAAACACTCTAAATGATGTGAAATAAAAATATTTAAGTGCCAATTTTGGCTAGGGTATCCCTAAATGGGGTAATGCAATTAATGAGCCAACTACCTTTGATCAGATCATTTTGAGTCAAAATGCCAATTTTGCACCCACGTGCTCTGGACTGCTCTTTCCTATCAAATCTTCTGCACAAGATGTGTGCCTTTGTTATTTTCTATTGGTAACATCCTAAATGGGAATATGGTTCCATTGCATTTAATAGTTCCTTCCAATTTTAATCTAGTCAAATTTAAGACAAATAACAACGCATTTTGATCAATTTGAGTAATTTGTGCACAAAGTGCTTAATTATGCTTAAGAGCTAATTAACCCAAATCAAGGTCTAATCAATAATTCCATGAAAAAATATTGAATAACTTGTTTTTGAAATAAATATGGAATATATGCATCATCAGGTGACCTCATTTCTTGAGAAGACATCCCTAGGCCATAAATGCCATAAATATCAAGGTTCATGCCCTCCATACCTCATCAATGCCTTCCATGATGCCCTCCATGCCTCTTAATTACCCCTTCTTCTAATGTCGTGATGAGGATAATTAAAAACTCAATTCCAAAAATTGAATTAATTCTCAACCATACATCTCAATATTGAGATGGATGGTTTAGGTTGATTTTGATCAATCTCAAAAATCTATAAATAGAGAGGCCAAAAACATCATTTTTAGGCTATTTTAGTGTAAAGTTATAATGCACAAATATCTTCAAAGAGTCATTGAAACTAGTGTTACCATGCCAAATTGATTCCAATCCAAGCCAAGATACAATCCAAAGGTGCCAAGGAGAGATGGAGGTAGCCAATCTTCCATTTCTAAGGACTTCATGAGCACAAGCCGAGCAAGCCACTACTATAAAGGCATTTGGAGCATCCAAGGAAGGTGAAGGAACTATTGTATTTGATTCCTTACTTTTTATTTGTGTATGTCATTTTATTTTTTTAACCAAGCTCTCCATAGTGTCTAGGCCTAGAGATGTTATGTTATTAGTGTGTTTATTTCATTTTGTTTTTATTTTTGAACTAATACCATACTAACCATCCTCTCTTGAGTTAAATTCCTTGATCACATAATGGCATGCCTAGTGGGACTAGACACATCCCACACATGAAAAATATCATTTTGCATCCTAAAAATCTTCATTTGGATCATTAAAACTCTTGCAAATTGATTTTCTAACTTTGTTTTGTCATTTTTATTTGCCACGGGTTAACATAGTAACTGATGTCAGTTATTAAAACCATCATCGATTGGCATAGGCATCATCAGTCACTATTTGTGTAACCAATGTTAGTTAAATAACCATTGTCATTTAACTGACATTTTTTATATAATCAATGTCGATCATTGTGTTTTCCTAAAAACATAAACCTAAGAACTATTTTAAAATGCTTGGTTTGGGGTCATACAGACTCCATTTTTGATGATTTTTTTTAAAACCATATGTTTTCTCCTAAATTTTTATAAGTTGGCATTATTTTAGCTTCAAGTTTCATATATTTTTCACAAATTTTGTAAAATATATTTAAAATGCTTCTAATCTAACATATTTGCTTTTGGGGTGATGCCTTAAGGGTAGATAGGTAACCAGCAGATTTTAAATTTGATAAATCATGTTTTAGACCACCTTTTGAATGATTTTAAAATGAATTAGGAAAATTATTCTGGTGCTTAAATTAACATTTAAGGTGCTTAAATAAGTGTTTTTATCATTAGTTTTCAATGTTACAACTAAGACCAAGGGGTCAAATGAACACCACCAAATCTTTCATTTGGGCATAAAATTGAACACACTTGTCATTTTGTTCTTCAATAGTTGTTTGATTTAAGTTTTGCTTGGAAAGAAGAGGGATGTTGCATGTATGCTCTTCCATTTTTCCCCTTTAGGGAACCTTTGGAATCAAAAGCACCATTCTTATTACAAATAGCCTAGTCCAAGGCTTAGAAAGAAAGTTGTCTAAAGCACTCCCTAAAAACTTGTCAAAGTTTGGGTGACCTTGAAAAAGACCCTAAAGTCTTTCTATTTCATGTTTTCTTTATTTTTATGAATCTTGGATTGCAATGGGGACATCATTACCTCTTGTGAGTTCTTTAGGGAAGCTTTGACCTGGGGTTTCATCTCCTAGCATTGACTTCACTTGATCCTTCTGAGTTGCACATGGGATGTATCTACATTTAGACATCGCACTACACTGAGTGAACAACAGGATGTAGTGGTTGTAAAAAGTACTAGATATTTTTACAACTAGCCAATGCCATGGTTACCCAATTTTTGTGCTTATCTTTTTCATTGTTTGATGTGAAAGTTATTTTGCAATTGATTCCCCTAGAATGATTGAAACCTTGCTAGTTTAGTAAACCTCATTTTGCCATACCTTTTCTAGGATTTGGATGATTATACTTAGTCTATTTTGGTCATTTTTTCTTGGTATGTTTTGAGGCTAAAATACTTGTTTGTTTATTCATAAGCCATGTCAAAATAATGCATTTGAGTTGCAAAGGGTAATGTTATGCTGCCCAAATCTTGTCAAAACATTTTGAGCCTTTTAA
The DNA here is from genome assembly GCA_037957365.1 of Torreya grandis. Lineage (NCBI taxonomy): Eukaryota > Viridiplantae > Streptophyta > Pinopsida > Cupressales > Taxaceae > Torreya > Torreya grandis. Next base: position 51,296 of record JARHVA010004377.1, on the reverse strand, counting down.
GTCTTTTGAAATATAGCATTGATCGCATCATTCGAGCATGCTTATGCCATTAGGCTGCTTAATTTATTTCAAAACTTATTTACCATTGTATCAAAACCATTTTTTTGAAACCATTTTGTGTATACCATTTAGACCTATGTCTTATGCCATCATGTTATCCAATCTTGTCTAGCTTGTTTGGTTAAATCCTAGTTTTCATCATTGAGTTTTTAATTAGCCTTATCAAGTTTGGATTCAAACATTGATTGATTTTTGTTTAGGCCTTAATTCATGGGGTTGATACATAGATCTTTCTCTTTTGGGTTATATAACTTTAGTTATTCAGTTACCTAATTTTGAAAACTATTGATGGTTTGTTTGTTTAGTACCTATCCTTATCATTATTTGTGTCTTTATTTGGGAAAACATAGTCTTTCTCATAGTGTCATTTGTCTTATTACTTATGCCAACTGATCATGTTTATGTTTTATTTCATGTGTTGGGTCTATGTCAAAGTTGTTTTCAAACTTGTTAGATTAAATCAAATCACATCAGCCTTTATTTCAAGTCTAGATTTTGACATCGTTTGGCCAAAAATCTTAGCGTATGCTTGTTTTTTTGAGCCTAGCTTTTGACTCTGCATTTGGAAAAAAGACCTAGTAACTCAACTTTTCCCTTTCATAGTTTAGACCTTTTTTGGAACACTTTGACCTGGACCTTTGACATGCTATTTTTTTTTCATACACTTGACCTTTTGTGTGTATGGCATTTGACATTAGACATTTGATGTTAGATTGTTTTATGCCAAGTCTTAGCACAAATCATTTTAGAGATATAACTCCACTTTCAGACCATATTAGAGATATAGCTCCACCCCTTTGACCAAGTTAGACCAAGCTTAAACCATTTTTCCTTTGGACATAATTTTTCAAATTTTGTGGAACTCTAAGCCTTTTTGTTCTGGAGCTTCATCATTTAAGTGGATATGTCTAGCTAAACTTATGGAGTATTCACTTACAATCCAACTTATAATTTAATGACTATATAAAATGACTTTTATGGCTTTATTCAAGACCCCAATGATGTTATTATGGTTTGTGAGACAGATTTCTCTCTGCCTCATATTAATCATTCATGAGAACAAAGTCATAAAACAACTTACGATCCAACTTGAGAACTTAATTGGTATGAAGAGGCTTGTGAGGAGGACTTTGAAGACCCAACTATAAATAATGTTGTTTGGGATACGGATCCATACCCTCTTTACAATAATCACTACATGGAACATAATCAAGAACCAGCTTATGAGCCAACTCACAACTGGGATTATATGGTTTATGAGGAAGACTTGGATGATTTAGCTTATGTGAGTAATCAAGCTCCACCACATCATACCATTTATATTCTAGGACCATAAAGTCACACCATTCTCATACCAAGACCTCATCCTTTGGTTTATGCGAGTAACCAAGCTTCACAATGCCCAACTATTTCTATATTAAGACCTCATCCTTTGGTTTGTGTGAGCAATCAAGCTCCAAAATGCCCCTTCATCATTCCAATACCTAGTCCTTTAGCTTATGCAAGAAATCAAGTGCCATAATTCCCTATTTTTACCATCTTAGGACTTTGTCCTTTAGCTCATATGAGCAATCATGATCCCCAAGGCCCTACTATTATCCAACCACAAGTCATCCATCCAAACCTCAACCCATCCAATCATTTGAAGACCGAGTTATGTTCAAAACTGGTATCTTCCAACTCAATAGAAACCAAGGCCAAAACAACCAACCAATCCAAGATGTTTTTATTGAACCAACCATTTGTGATAAGTCAACCTATGATAAGTTGCCTATTGATCCTATAATAGTTGTTGAGGAGTCTCACTCTAACGATCCAATCTTTATTGAGTCACTTCTTAATGATTATAGCCACCTTTGGGTAAATCATTACCTTGACCATATGCCTATTTTTTAAGATCCTCCTATTGATAAGCTAGTCTCTAAGGAGTTGTCTCTTGACCTTTTTTCGATTATAGAGGAGACTCACTTTAATAAACCAGTCTTTATGGAGCCCATTATACCATTATAGGCCATTACTTGTCCAAAACCAAATATTCAGCAAGACATCATTGCAATAGAGTACCCATCAAATGAAGAATTAGAGTTAGACTCAGGTTTTACTCTTGGACCAACATCAAATTTAGCATCAAAATTAGAATCTGAATCAACATCAAATTTAGAGTCCCCTGAGTTAAAATCAAATTCAGATGAAGAATATGTCCATGGTTGTGACAACATTGGTTACACATGCCTCACAGATCAATTTGAATACATTTGTGATCTTTCTATGCTTTTTTAGGATGAGTACTTTAGTTTTCACACAAGTTATCCTAGTATATTCTACAAGGATTGTGTAACCTCTCCCCATTTCATTACCATTTCACAGGCCATTACCATCAACTATAGTAGCCATATTATTGACATTCCATCTCCCACAAGTGTCGATTATGACTGATAGAATCACACTTTATTGAACTGCATCCATGGTGACATAGAAGTTGAAGAAGAACAAGGAAGCCAAGACAACATTCATGTAGTATAAAAACACTCTCCTAGTGAAAACTTTTCAAAGGTGCTGGGGGATAAACAAAGATCAACCTCAGCATCTTTTAGTAACACTTTTTTAGAAGTGCTAAAAGATAATCAAATTCCAAATTCAACATTCCTTAGTGAAACCTTCTCGAAGGTGATACAGAACAATCAAGACAACTTCATTGGTGAAAACCTCATTGAGTCACCAATAGCTGAGCATAAAAGTTATTCACTATTGGATGAAGACAAAATCAAAGATCAAATCAAAATATCTTCTAATCTACAGCCTAATCAGATGGTAGCTATTCTTAAGATCAAACAACAAAAAAAATTAGTTGTCCTATTGAGAGAACAAGTCTTGGCCCTACCACAACCAAAATTATATCAAATCCAGCATCAACAACATTACGTGTGACTAAAAGTCTTGATCTTCATTTATTTTCCCACCATTATACATTCCATTATCATCTACGATTCCATTTCATATTCAAACCTACCATCCATTATTTTTCCCTATTTACTATCCATGGTTTCACTTTTTTTTGTAGAGGCTATAAAAATAACTTGTCTTGATGTTTGAAGGAATCAGAATCAACAACCAATGAATATCATAAAAGCATTCTTGAGAACCAAATGTGCATCAAGTTCTTGGTAGAGTAGTTATTCTAATGAGGTGTGGGATAGAAATTAACATGATCAAGTATTCTATTTATATCATTTGTTGATTAGGATAATCATCTCCCCATTCGTAGGAACAACAGAATCAAAAACCACACCCAGACCAAAAACATGTACCATGCCATTGCCATTGTTACATATCAATTTGCCATTATTGAAGTACCCAACCATTCACCCCATCACTTGGGGGAAATCCTCTTACCATTTTATCCAATCTATCAAAAACCATCATTATTCTTAGCAAGACCATACCATCCTATCATTCCATTCCTATCTAGACCAAAGCTTATTTTAGTCATCCTACCCAATCTTATTTTGATCTTGGTTCCTTTGGTTATTCTTGCACTTTTTGTGAGAGGATTTCGATCAAGCTTCAATAATCAATCCAATCTATTTTTCTATGAAAGTAGTGTGATAGTTGATCTGGCAAGATATCTTTCATCCTATCAAGTTTGTGTATGTGAGCTTGATTGTAACCGCCTATGGGAAAATTAGTGTTTCACCAGTCTTGATATTAATTATAGCCACCTATAGGAAAATTATTATCATTGACCTATTCCATTGTATCCAAGTTATAATCTCCTATGTGAAAACTAGGGGCAACACTTGTTTATCATGCATTACCGCATCACATTGCCATTACTAATTTCATTTGAATGGCCATTTGTTAGATTCGATAACTTGTTGGGACCAAGTTGTTTTTCCTCACTTTTTGTGTGTATGGAATTACTATGACTTGAGGTCATTTTAGGACTATGTGGGTCATACTCAATTCATGTTGAGGTCACCTCAATCCCCCTTTCCATATGCTCTCACCATTTTATGAGCAACCTAATCCAAATGCTCTCACCATTTTGTGAGCAGGTATCTTGTCATTCTCTAACGAGTTAAGATACCTCAAAATTCCAAAAACATTCATAATATTTTAAAATCCAAAAATATTTGTCCTATCTAAGCCTAGTCAATTATCCTCGATCCACTTTACTGGGGCACAATCATTGTTTGGGTGCTTTCTTTTGCTTTTTTTTTTTAGGATTTCTATTTGTTTTTTTTATTTCAAGTTGTTTATTTGTTTGTTTATTTGTTTGCTTGCCTATTTATTTGCTTTCAGTACTATTGCCTTGAATTGATATATATGTGTTCATTGGGTGATTCTTCAAGCACATCCATATTCATATGTCAACATTATCATCATGGTTTTTATTATTGGTGCATTGTTTTCAAGTGTTTATTAGATTGAGAGTCAGTCCTTATGCATATTTTGGCCAAGTCTTCATGGTGTTCTATCATGAAACCTACCATCACATGCGATAATAGAATCATCTTCATAAAGGTATACAACCAATGGAGCTACAAAATTTTCTTCTTGGTAGCTTGAAAAATCCTTCCATCCCACCCTTGATCAATATAACTCATTTGACCATTCTATTTGTATCATTGTTAGTCAAGATGAGCATTTCCTCATTGATAGGTACAACTAAATCATTTTATTAATCAATCTCATTCCTCTATCCATCTCTTTCATCATTTTGTGCCTGCTTGTCTTTAATCTATATTCTAGGTTATATCCTTGAGTTATGTTTTCTAATCAACCCTAACTAGGGCACCATCATCTTTAGCCAATTCAAGTCCTCATAATGATTATAACCACCTATGATCAAATCATTATTTTGACTTTTATACCAGATTATAACCACCTTTAGGCAATTCAACATCCTTTTTACATCAATGCAAGTAATCATTTTCTTATTTGGATTAATCTCAACCACAAAGTAATTCCACCTGTCTTCTTGTTTCTTCTTGAGGGACTATCCATCAATAAATGTGATGGCCACTCCCTCGAGGGGGCATCATCATAGGCTTCCCAAACACCTTTTATAGATTTGCTCTTCAACTATCATCTTCTTTTTGTCATACAGGCCATCTCTTATTATTTGAGAAAACATTGATTTTCCTATGGTTTGCAACATCTTCCCAAATAGGGGAAAATTGTAGACACCTAAAATTTTCCATCGATAATCTCCAACTAGGATTTTGGCCAATTTCCACTCAAAATACACAATTTGGCCTAAAAACTCTAAAACATGCTAAATGATGTGAAACTGACATATTTAGTTATCGATTTTGGCTAGGGTATCCCTAAATGGGGTAATGCAATTTATGAGCTAGCTAACTTTGATCAAATCATTTTGAGTTAAAATCCTAATTTTTCACCCGGTGCTCTGGATTGCTCTTTCCTATCAAATCTTTAGCACAAGATGTGTGCCTTTGTTATTTTTTATTGGTAAAATTCTAAATGGGAATATGATTCCAACACATCTGATAGTGCCTTCCAATTCTAATCTAATCAAATTTAGGACCAATAACAAGGCATTCTGATCAATTTGAGTAATTTGTGCACAAAGCGCTTAATCATGCTTAAGATATAATTAACCCAAATCAAGGTCTAATCAATAATTCCATGGAAACTTGTTGAATAACTTGTTTTAAAAATAAATATTTAATATATGCATCATCAGGTGACCTCATTTCTTGGGAAGACATCCCTAGGCCATAAATACCACAAATATCAAGACTCATGCCCTCCATACCTCATCAATGCCTTCTATAATGCCTTCCATGCCTCTTAATTTCCCCTTATTCCAATGTCATGATGAGGATAATTACAAAATTAATTTCAAAATATTAATTAATCCTCAACCACACATCTCAATCTTGAGATGGATGATTCAGGTTGATTTTGATCAATCTCAAAAATCTATAAATAGAGAGGTCAAGAACATCATTTCTAATCTATTTTGGTACAAAGTTATAATGCACAAATATCTTCAAGGAGTCATTGAAACTAGTGTTACCATGCCAAATTTATTCCAAGCCAAGTCAAGCTACAAGCCAAAGGTGCCAAGGAGAGATGGAGGTAGCCAAGCTTCCATTTCCAAGGACTTCATGAGCACAAGCAAGAAATCCACTACTACAAAGGCATTCAGAGCATCCAAGGAACGTGAAGGAACTCTTGTATTTCATTCTTTGTTTTTTAGTTGTGTTTGTCATTTTCTTTTGTTAACTAAGCTCTCCGTAGTGTCTAGGCCTAGAGATGTTATGATATTGGTGTTCTTATGTCATTTTGTTTTTATTTTGGAACTAACACCCTACTAACCTTCCTCTCTTGAGTCAAATTCCTAGATCATAAGGAAAAGTTATACAGGGTTATCCCATCATTTAACAAAGTGATCCTACCATTCTACAATCAATAAAAATATAAAATAGTGATTTTTTAATTAATAGGGTGATATTGTCATTTAACAGCATGCTATCATCGATATATAGGGATATCCCACCATTTAAAAACTTATTTAGATAGATAGAAAATATAGTTTTCCTTTCACAATCTCATTATTTTGCAAGTCAATTTCTCTAAAATGTAGGTTAATATCATTTTTAGGGTTTTCAATCTCATTATTTAGAATTTGTATGGAACACATAGTGATCACGTTAATTTTAATGTGTTCCTACCGATGTGTAGGTTTTTACAATCGATACTCAAAGCACTATCATCATTTTGTCAAAAAAATCAAGAAACACATAAATAGTGGAAAACCTGATATCACCATTTTTTAGATCAATAACACTAATTACTAACACAAATTCACCGGTACACAAGGCATTCGACCAATATGCAAAGGATGAAAAACACAAAAAAATGAGAAGAAAATTAGAAAAAGCAATTTATCTAACTTCATAATTAGAGGAATTATGATGTTTTAAGGAGGAATGTGGAAAGCGTGGTCCCATCAAGCATGCCAAAATTTAGATCATGATTATAAGAGAGCTTAGTTTATTATTAATATGCCAAATAATAATTTATCTTCCATGTAGACATCACCTTCTAAGCCAAAATAGATACATGTTTGTATCCAAATATAGAGCTCAAGATCTTTATCAATGTTGTGATGCTTCTAAGGGAATCTTCCCAACATCTATTGAGTGATTGTTGATCAATTAAAAGAGAATGGGTGAAGCTTTTCGATAGATTTTTGCAAATTTTCTTTGCACAAAAAAAATTGTTGAAGGCATGAGGTGAGCCTTCTATTTATAGATTCCTAGGGTTGATTTAGACTGTTAGATGGCAATCAAGATGAGTGGTGGAGAATCAATCCAATTTGAAGCATTAATGTCATCAAAGTTTTTGCATTTCTTTATTTATGTTGATATTTGCTTGCATTAGTGCATATATTTTCAAAGTTTGACATTTAGGGTAATTTTGATTAAAATTAATCAACCACTTGCCAAGTGGTATAATAATTTAATTTTCCAATTTATTTGAATGTAGCTAAATCCATAAAGCTATGGATTTTCTACTTAGAGATGGATTATCCATTTCATTTGATTTAATTAGCTAATCAATCCTACACTAATTTTTTGTGATTTGTAGATAGTTGAAAATAAAATGTTTGTTCCACATAATTTTCGAAGAACATCACTTGTAAAATGAAAATTTAACTCTAGGGTAATTAAATGAAGTTAACAGTTGGTTACAGTTCATTGTCCCAATCAAGGATGCACCAAGACATTTTTAAATATGCATGTCAAGTGTATAGGTAAATTTGAGTGTTTTGATGGTATTTGATCTAATTTATGGATTAATTATGGATGTCATTCCAAATTGTAATTTTGACATGGAAGTGATGAAAATGGATACACCAAGACTACCCACACACTTGACTTGGATCCATCAATATAGAGAGTCCAAATTTTATAGTTGTATGTTGAAATTGCAATATAGACCAATTTGTGTCTTATTGCATGAGCCCTATTTAGACCTAGATCCATAAATATGCAATGTCCAAATTTTGGTGCTCAAACTAAGGTTAGATTTTTTAATCAAAATTTCTCTAGTGCTTGGTGTAAATACATTGAAATATACAACCATTATCTTAATTTTTTCATTTTTTAATTATAACTATTGAAGGACTTCATTTTGGGTTCTCTCTCAATACAATTATAGTATGTTACACCTCTCCAAGGTAGCCACATATGAGAGAAATCAATGGCTACATACACATTCAACACTTAGGACCAATATTTGCTTAATAATAATCTTAAGGCCATAGGGATTTATTTTATTTATATGTCTATGTATTCCTAAACTCAAGGATCTATGACTAATTTCATGTGGAAATTTTTGAATTATCCTACTACACCAACATATGATTTTTCTAATTAGGCTACTTATTTAGTGTATTTTACAGGGTTTAATCCCAATTTTTGATGAATAAAACATGGTGTAATGTTAGCAAATGCTTCCAAATATATCAAAAAAATATGGAGATTATTTATAAACATTCTAAATATGAGTAAGAAATGTAAATTTTATACTTTTACTTTTTATATGACCACATTAACATGGGTTGCCTTGATTTTCATTTATCAAAGAGGGACTTTAGGCAAAAATCTCTTTGTTTAGTCAATTGTGCCAATTCATGGAGTGAAATATTATCTATAGTCTTATTCATGTTCTCTACTATGTTTTACCCTTGTAAGGAATAACTAGAGTTATTTTGTAGTTGCATGGGTTGAGCAATGTTTCCACTTATTTTTAGGAGAGGTGGGTTGTTATTGGCTTTAAGGTTTGGAGATATATCCTTGTTACTTGGTGATGTGGATAAGGTATTAGGTATATTATTCTTACTTCTTCATTCATATTAATTTCATTATAATTTTTTGAAATCATGAATTCATCCATGTTATCTTATGGATCATTATCAAATTTAGATGGGAACATGTAAGTTTCAACCAACAAGGTAGTAGAGTCATTTGAAAACCCACCAGCTTGAGGGTTATTTTGTTTTATAATTATAACCTCATAATTTTACATTTATTTCATGATAATCTTAAAGGTATTACAAAAATCAAGACATTCAAGTTCTCCATGTGTTGTGGTATGATGGACTCAACACCAATTGGGTAAGGATATATGTGCAAAGTTCATGGAGAGGGGTATATTTGTGGTAATGGTCTTAGGATTATGCTTACCCCCTTATTGATTCTATTTTTTTAATATTATTCTCCCAACTATGACTATTATTCCTTAAGAAGGAGTAATTTCTTCTCATTGGTTTAGTTTGTTCATAATTAACTTTTTTCTAAGTTTTAGTGAAGTCATTTTCCAATTTTTGCATCATCTTGGTGAGGGATTCTAGTTCAGTTGAGTTTGTACTAGATTTTGAGGTTGTCACCTATGTTGACTAAGTTACTAGGTCTAAGGATAGTGTTCCTAATGTAGTTTTACGTGGTATAGATTTTTAGCTTATGGTAATATTGAGTTGACCACCATTCCCATATTTTGAATAGCTAGTTGGATAACCCATTGAGGCATCAATTATCTTTCCATAGTAATTACTTCTACATAAGATTATACTAAAGTTTTTATAAAATATTTTATTACAAATTTAGAGGTCACCAAATCTAGAGTATTTAGGTACATGTGATAGTATTTGGGTGTAACAAGCCTATGTTTTTAAGGTACATAGTTATAAATTCATTGATATATTGCACTGAAGTCCCTCATGGTCTCATTTTTCTCCTTCTTAACAATTTGATTTTTTTAAACTTTACATTAGGTTATATTGCTTCTCTACTATCTTATAAAATCTTCTTCAAATATTACCCAAGTGGTAATATATCCAAGTATTAATTTTATAAACCACTCATAAGTGGGTCCTTTAAAATTGAATTTAAAAATTATGCAGGTGTCATCTTCTTATGTCACATTTAGGAGCCACAAATAAACTTTGAATGTGACCACATGCTCTTCTATATTCCCAATCCCATCGTGATTAAGCTTAGGAAGGTATTTCTCTGAATTCTCGGATAACTCATGTATGGATCCATGAATTTCTAAAGTAGTGCTTTATAGCCAAGAAATCATTAGGTTATTGATGTGAAATTGGGCTTGTTGGATACTTATTATTGGTAGATTAGGATAAGGTTATACTAAAGTCGATTGTCTAGAAGTGCCTTTATCTTGTATAGTCTTCTTATGACTCTCTAAATGTTCTACAAGTTTTTCACTAATTGACCTCAACCTAGTTAGTCTAAAATGAGTTTCCAATGTGGTTTCCTCTTTTTAGATCCAATTCACCTATTGTCCAATGGTTTAACATGGACATAGGTTAAGGGGTTTGTTTAAGACTTCCAATTTTTTGTCCTTAATTAAGAGGATACCAATGTACGGGTTACCTTAGCCTTTCCAAGACAAATTTATTTAATAAATTTAATAGCTAAGCTTATCCTATGATTAGTTTTACTATATCATAGATTTATTTACATCTAAACAAGGATATTTGAGGAGAAGTAGGAAAATTGCCTTAATTATTTTATGTCAATAATCCAAACACACTCACATAAGAAATAAATCAATTAATCTCAATTCTTATTCTTGAAGAAAAGTTATTAATCATGCAAAACATACTTTACTTTAAAATTTTGGATGATCTTTGAAAAACACACTAATCTTTTACAAAAATAGGAAAGGCCCTTAAATTTAGAAAAGACATTGCAAATTTAAATTGTAAATATTTATGTCTTAAAAAAGATATGCCCAAATAACTTCACAATATCTATAAATTTGAAATGTTTTGATAATTATTAATCGAGTAGCATAATTTTAAATGATAATTAACTAATATAATTAGATTCATCAATAATTAATTACTCATTCAACCATGGAAAAATAAAATAGCTCATATTTAATAAGTACTAATGAGATAAATCAATACTAAGAACTTGTCAATGAAGAATTACACCAAATTTAAAAACATACCATTTTTCAACATCAAATTTCTTCTTATTTCAATCTCCTCCTTCATAGTTTTTAATTTAAAAATGAGAAAAAGGGAAAATATCAAAGAGAATTTGAAAGTCTTTTTGAATGACTGAAAATATCTTAACATAAATAAATCCCCTTCTTCAATATAACAACTTAAAGGCTTAAATAACTAAAGTATTCTAATTCTATAATATTATAAATTCTAAACTACTAACCACCACATGGGTATCCAAGACATTGATATAATAACAACAACATGGGATTCCCATGTCACTAAAGTTACAATCAACAAATCACTGCAACCTAGGTAATATTCTTCCACATATGCAACATCTACCAACCAGAGTTTGCAAAATTTCTTATCTACTTTGAGAAGGTCCATTTTTATCTTTGATATAATATGTTTTGGAATTCCTACTAACATGAGAACATATTTCACCTTTTGAGTGGGATAAATAATGAAACCTTATACAATATTAACTTAGATCCTTAGTTAATTTGATACTTCTACTTTAATTATACTAAGGACTTTTGAATCATAGTTTTGAAAATAAATTTGGAAATTCATTTTCCTTCTATTAGAGTATTTTCTCATGCTTACTAGGTTCTAGATAGTTTTGCGTCTTTTCCTAGTTTTGTCTTTTATGTGGATTTATCCCACATTGGTTAGTTGGCCTTATTTGATATTTCTCCTTGCCTACTTAAGCAAGGTCTTTCCATTATACAAAGTAAGTTATTCACTAGATATTCTATGATTTGACTTATCTTTACAAGCTTATTATGATGTTCTTATTATCAATGCTTTAGACTCCTAGCTTGGAATGATCTTGTTCTCATTCGTATTATGGTATTAGAGCTTCAAAAAATTATATCCATCCGTTGATAAGTTTCTATTCAACTTGAAGAACCTCTACTTCTTTCCTTGCCAAACAAAACCATTTCAATTTCATGCTCAAAGAGGAAGTTTTAATTTCAATCTATTTGAGTTTGAAGCTTCTTTATATTTTTATGCATTTTTGTAGGTGCGTTGGAATTTATTTTTCTATAGATAAGATTTAATTTACTATAAATTACAAGTTGTACTCCTAATAAGCATCAACTGCAAAATTTTAGCACTATTATATCCACTCAAACTAGTATGCCAAAGTGAATAATAGAATAGGTAATGAGTTATAGGTATGTGTTGGTGTTTGGGAGATCAAATAGGACTACATATATTACTTCTACGTAGAAGATAGATTTAGGTATTTCATTGGTATTTTTGAGATCCAATTTTTGTCTTTATGTCTTCTGTGGGGTGGAAGAACATAGAGGTCAACAACGTGGTGGAGGAAAGTTGGAGCATTGTTTGGTAAGATCAGCACTTATTTTTGGTTTGCATTCCATTCTTTATACCATTTAAGATCTGCATTTCATTTATTGTCTACATTAGAAGCCTCTTTTAGAGACTACACTTTCTTTATACTAGTCATACTAGCCATTATCCTCAAAGACCACTGTGTTGGAAGCATTCTACATTTTTTGGTCTACGTATATCTATTTTTTTTAGATTAGATCAAAAGTTAATACATTGGTGTTTTACATTAAAGTGCAGTCTTCCTATTCTATGTTATGAATTTATCTGGGGACTACACTCTCCTTTGTAGTGTATTAGAGGAGATTAGTGTGGATCTACATAGAGGGTTAACTTGTTAGGGTTCCACCACCTTGAATCAGATATTCTAGCAAGACCAACCTACTCTCGGAGGTGCCTACTTAGGGTCAAGACACCTATAATCCACTCTCTTCACCTCTCAAAAATAATTGTTTATTCATTATTTGTTTTAATAGCTATATTTTTTAATTAAGAGGATCTTTCACTTGCACATGAATAAGGGTCACCGACAGATTATTTTTTCACTTTGGTGGGATTAAGAATGTTCATGGTAAAATTTTGGTTTTAAAAAGTGGTTGGAAGGCTAGGTTCATTACCAATTTGGTCATAGAAATTACGTTGTAGTGTATTTGTTAATAATTTTGAACCATTTACGAGAATTCATAAAGCCTATAACTTTTGAACCATGACTCAAAATTTTTTTCAATTTTTTTCAAAAGTGTATGGTTTTAAATTATATATCCATTGGTTTCATCTATTTTTAAAAATACACTACTTTTTATAAAGTGCCAATTTTTTTTTATTTTTTTTTTTGGGGGGGGGGGGCTCAATACAAATCTTTTGGGGGTTATCTCAGTGTTGATTTCTACACCCTTTTGCATTCTTTATGCTCTTTGTTGATTTTCTAACATGGATTCTTATTTTGGTTTAGATCAATGTGTGTCTTTGACTACACATAATTACCATACATGGAGACCTAGAATGGAAATAATCATTAAATGTAAAGGATTATGGTCTGTACTGAATGAAGTTCAACCACAATTCACTAGAGAATATGAAAAAAATATTACCAATGTAAATTTGAAGAGTGTATGGTTTTGATTCGGGGTTATGTGAGTGAAAATATTCTCTTTCATTTGGATGGATGTGATTCTCAATTCAAAATATGGGCTAAATTAAATGGTTTATTTGGGAAAATAGATCACATGAGACCCATGCAGCTTGAAGTCGAGTTTACTTCTCTCAATCCTAAAACATTTCCTTCTTATTGTAGACTATCTCACTGAATTTAAACACTTGTTGACACAATTGAAGGGGAGTGGATGGCATAAGAAATATAAAGAGTGTGTGTACCTAATTCTATCCAAGTTGAAAGGTCCATTCAAAATCTTTGCTTCTACCTTTTTCTCTAGCATGGATGCCTTAGGTGTCATATTTCAAATGCCTAATTTCAAGGTGTTTTGTGAAAGAATTACTAGGAAAGAATCCAAATTATCTCACATTGATTCTTCCACCTCTCAAAAATAATTAGTAACATCTAATCCTAAGAGCAAGGGAAAATCAAATAATAAATCCAAGAATGTTCCTCCTCCATCTCAAAGTGCCCTTAAACCGAATATCTCAAAACCCAAGTCATCTTCAAAATCCAAGAATAATTATAGCCTTTCATGACCATTTTATGGGGGGGTTGGTCATGAAGAATCTACATGTTTTAAGAGAATGAAATATTTAGGAGATATAATCAAAAAACACAAAATTTCTATCTCCACTCCACCCAATGAACATGGTAAAACACTTAATGTTATTAAGAGATCTCAGTCACCTATTTCAGATAGTTGGATCATATATTTGGTGCTTCTCACCACATGAATTCTTCCAATGAGTCTTTTGTATCTCTTGGTTTGAGTTCTACTTCTAGTATTGAGGTTGGAGATTCTTCCTTTATTTATGTTAAGGGAAAGGGTGATATACATATTGAGGGTGGCCACATCAATTATGCACTATATGTCCCTGACATCATTACAAATTTATTTTTTGTTTATCATATTTGTCATTTTGGTCAGGGTAAGATAGTAACTTTCACACCTCATGGGGTTGAATTTAGAGAATTGATATAACCTCACACACTTATTTCGTAGGGTGTTGTTGATCATAGTTATCGCCTCTAATAATTTGAGGGTTTTGATGATACTCATCCTATAGGGACATGTTTTGTCTCTAATGCATATTCTAAAAGTAAACTTTGGCATGAGATATTCAAACATACTATTTACATATATTTGAAGGAGTTGACCACTCATAATATGGTTGATGGTCTTCCTACAGTTTCATGTATTGATGGAAATTGCCTTAGTTGTGCATTATGGAAATAACACCAATATCTATTTCCTAAGAGTATGTACAAGAGAGCTTATTCACCACTTGATCTTGTGCACAATGATTTGATGGAATTTCCTACTCCTTATTTCAATAGAGCTAAGTATGCACTTACTTTTATTGATAATTTCTTAAGGCGTACTTGGGTTTTTTTCTCAAGTACAAGAGTGATGTTTTTTCACACTTTAAGTTATTAAGTATTTGGTTGAGAAACAATATTATAGTTGCATCAACAAGCTTTGTACTGATAAAGGGGGAGTACTTCAATAGAGAATTCTCTAATTTTTTAGTAGTTTATGGTATTGTTCACTAGCATTCTTCTCCACATACTCCACAATAGAATGTCTTAGTAGAATGGAAGAACCAAACTTTGAAGGAGATGGATAACTACATGATGCATTCATTATATTTACCTCCCATATATTGGGTATAATTAGTTAATTATATGAATTACATTTAAAATCACACACCACATAAATCACTTGAGCATTTAACTCCAGAGGAGGCTTAGTCTAGAACCAAGCCTGATGTCTCATTTTTTAGAGTATTTAGGAGCCATGCTTGGTCATTTATACCAAACAAGAAAAGGAAATCACTGGATAATAAAAGAAAACCCTTAATCTTTATAGGGTATTGTGAGGATATGAGAGCTTATCATCTTTTGGATCGTGATACTCATGATGTTCTTTTTTTAACATGTATAATTTGATGAGTGCTTCACTTCTCATGATCTTTCATATACTTCCATGCCTTATTCTTATTCTTGTGTTGATTCCTCACCTCTTTTTGAGGATTCATTCTTTGAAGATCCAGTTCAGGAGGCACCTGAGGAGGTTATGGATGTCAAGGATCTTATTCCCACTGGTGTCATCACTATGCCATTATGGGATTGTACTATAATTTCTAAGGTAGCACCTTTTATACAAGATCCTCCACCCACTATACATCATCATGCACATTTTATAGGTACTGCACTTTTGTGTCAGGTATTCTTTGGGAATCCATAGTCTTTTTCACAAACTCATGGGATATAGGAGTTGGATGATGTAATAATAAATGAGTATTCTTCTTTGATGAACAATCATAATTGGGATTTGGTCTCTCTTCATAAGTGAATAAAGTTGGTTAGGTGCAAGTGGATATATCACACCAAGTATGTAGCTGATGGGTTCACTGATAAGTATAAGGCACATCTTATTGTAAAGGTTTTCTCACAAGTTGAAGGTATTGATTACTCGAAGACTTTTGCACCCATTACTAAGATGGATTCTATTCACCTTGTACTTTATTTTGCTTCATCATAGGGTTGGCTAGTGTACCATATGGACATTAAGAGTGCCTTATTACATGTATATTTGTAGGAGTAAATCTATATGGCATAGCCTTCTAGCTTTGTTCATTATTTTTCTCTTGTTTATCAACTTAGGAGGTCTCTTTATGGTCTAAAATATGGCCCTTAGGTTTGGTATGAAAATATGGATTCATTTATTCTCTCTACTGGATTTGTTCACTGTCATTATAATCCCATAATATATATCAAACATGTTGGGGAGGACATTATTATACTTGTCTTGTATGTTGATGATATGTTTCTCACTAGAAGTTCCTCTAATCAGATGTAGGATATTTAGTAGGCACTTTTAGTGTAGTTTAATATGATAGATCTCAGTATTTTACACTTCTTCCTTAGTTTACAAATTTATTAGTCAGATTTAGGGATTTATTTCAGTCAACAAAAGTACACCCGTGAACTTCTTTAGTGTTTTGGCATGGTTGATTACAAACCAAGTCCCTCTCCTTTTTAGTGTGGAGTCACTCTCACTACCACCTATACTAATCCTCTTTGTGATCTTATATTAAATAGGTAGATGGTTAGGAGTCTTATGTATTTGACCCATACTCACCCCAATATTTAATTTGTAGTTAGGCTTGTATCTAAGTTTTTACATTCTCTTCATGACAGTCATTAGTATCATACCAAGAGGATTTTATGATATTTGTGAAGCACTACCCATTTTGAATTACACTACACTAAGGGCTCTACTCAGTTGGCTGGGTACACTGATTTAGATTGGGTAGGTTATCTTGATGATAGGTGTTCTACTTATGGCTATATATTTTATTTCGGTTTTTCTCAAATTACTTGGGCATGCAAGAATCAATAGGCTATTACACTTTCATCTATAGAGGCTACGTATAGGGCATTAGTTACCATGATTCAATAGGTTCTTTAGCTTTGTTAGTTATTGAAAGAGTTTATCTTCATGTAGGATTAACCTATTGTAAATTGGTATGACAACTAGAGTGAAATTCACATATCTTATAACCCAATTGAGCACTAGCAGATCAAGCACATTTAGATACACATGCACTTCATTCGATAACACATTTAGGATGGATTTCTTTACTTGGAGTAAATTCTGAATTAGCAACAGGTTGCCAACATCTTCATGAATCCTTTTACATCACCTCATTTCCTTGATTTACATGGAATGCTTGGGGTTTCAGAAGTTATCCTTGGGGGTGTTTGTGAGTGCATCTTACATCTTTATTTCATGGATATATATTATATATGAGTACCTGATCAAGGCTTGTTATCAGGACTCATACAATGGATATGCCACCTTGTTTTTTGGCTATTTTTAGCCCTTATATTCACTTGAAGGGGGGTTTAGAGTATTTTCTCATACTTTCTAGGGTTTAGATATTTTTTCATCTTTTCCTAATTTTTTCCTTTGTATGGATTTATCCCACATTGGTTAGTTAGGCTTGTTTCTCGTTTCTCCTTTCCTAATCAAGAAAGGTCTCTCCATTGTACAAATCAAGTTATTCACTAGATATTCGATGATTTGCATTGTCTTTGCATTTCATTTATTTTTAAGCTTATTATGATGTTCTTATTGTTAATGCTTCAAACTATTGGCTTGGAATGATCTTTTTATCATTCCTATTACCTTTGTCTAATACAAGGTAGGAATTAAAAACAAAGAAAACAAATCCCTAGTTTAATTAATAAGGATCTCAAATGTAACAAACATTGCCTTAGACTTCATCATGATGAAAAATCGACCTTCTAAATGATGGTTCACAAAATATAGAACCATTTCTAATTCAAATTTAGTAAACTCTAAAAAAATTGGGGAGCCTAAGTTACTTATTATCTAGGCATATTCAATCAAATATACCATTACCTTCACTTCTTAAAACTTGATTCTATTTTTTTTTTTAATTATTTTGTACCAACTTTACCTAGGACAATTTTTATTACAAATCTAGAAAATTTGAGAATAATTAAATTAAAGTCTACTCGGTATTAGAAAACACATTCCAAATAGCTCTCTTAATCACAATAAAGACATATGAACTATCTTTAGATTTGATTAATTTATTCTCTAATTCTAAATAATTCTCTTGTACCTCTCATAATCTTTATAAACTTAATCAACTATCATTACATTAAAAAATTTATCATAGAAAGGGTGGTGGACCTCTTCATTTTTGAAAAATCCACCATAATATGAGTCTATGTGCCATTACTTCTTCACCTCCTCTCTTCCTCTTTCATTTAGTAACTAACTTGATATTTTTATCCTTATACTTAAATTCAACTTCTATTTCCTTTGTGATGACCATATTAACATTATCCTTCTTCATTCATATTCAAATTGTAATCTCCAATTTTGGTGGTATGGCCTTGGGGGCTTCCAATAACATCTCATAAGACCTATAGGCAACTTCATAATTTGGCTATACATTTTCTTCTTGGTCCTAATTTTGACCATGATTCTATCATTTAGAAATGCTAAAAATCATATGACATTACTTTCAAAGCCCATGAAACAAATACTAAATCTTAATATTTGAATCAAGCTAATGCTTATTTAGCCATCTATAAAGACCGTCTTTCAAACCACCAAGATAACCAAGAAAATCATACCCCATCCACCAATAATGTAGAAAGTCTTATTTACCTAACTCTTGAAGAGAATGTGCTTAATATGATTAATATGTGAAGGGTCGTTGCTTTCATTGAACATCAACCCATTTACACACCTCCAGTGTCTCATACCTTTCATTTTATCCAAGATTCTTCTCCAACTCACTTAAATGAGTTGGGGAAAAATGACCTTATAAATTTTGATGAACCAATTCCAACTCCTCCTTTGGATAACACTTTGCACTCTATTCCTACCATCCCTCCATCTTCTTTACCTAACACCGATAATCCTCAAGCTTTTATCAACACTTCTTCTAATTATTCTCAAAACAAACTTGTAATAAATGCTTTAGCTTCTCAACATAATTTAAAACCTCAATTTAAACCTTCTCCCTATTATCAACATAAATTCCAATGTACTTTGGCTCCTCCTTCTGAGGACCTCCTTCAACACTATGCACCTATTTTTAAAAATCTTCTTATGGGCTATGATGAATGGGATCCTATCATGGAACTCACTAATCTCCCATCCCAAATCCCATTTTTTGAGTTTATGAGGACCTCTCCACATCATCATAACCATATTATGCAATTTTTGTTTGAAATTAACATCCCTCATCCTCCCTTAATAGGACGCAAAGTAACCTTATCTATATCTGAAGATATCATATTAAAACACTATGAAGATGCGTCCATACATGTTGATGAAATAATGGACACTTCTCTTTCCCTAAATTTTACCATTCCTTTCATGATTCTCAATGATATTCTACTTCATGTGGATGATCCTCCTTTATTCATTAGTGTCCAAATTGGCAATATCCAAGTCAAGCATGCCTTGATTGATGAGGGTTTTGGCACTTATGTTGCCTCTCTCTATTTTATCAAAACCCTTGGATATTTTGAATGTAATATCAAGTCCAAATGAAACACATGTAAAGCATATGATCCAAGGCAAATTCCTAATTTATGTTTTGTCTAGCTTCACATTACCATCCCACCTATCATCATTTATGTGAAGGTCATGATATTTAACTTTCCTCTATCTTACAACATCCTTCTTGGTAGGCCATGGACTCACCATATGAGAGTTGTTGCTTCTTCTACCTACCAATGCATTAAATTCCCTCACAATGGAACTATTTATAGGATTCAAGGTGACACTAACCCTTGGAATTTTAAATAATTCTAAGATCATGGTGTCTTCAAGATTCCTACTCTTGAACCTTTGCCCAGAATTTCATTTTGTGACTCTCAATGATTCAACTTTCCCATCAATTACACTTGAGGTTACAATGATCAACCTAAAGTCATTGGGAATATTCCCCCTGACCTCTTAGATTTTGATGATAATGAACCTGATGAGATCAATCTCAAAATTAAAACTTTTGATCTCTCACCTCACCTCATCTCTCAACTTCTCGCTTATTTGTAACCTTGTTCTCATAAACCTCCTTGTGATGGCATCCCTATTATATTAACTAATACTTAGCATTACATTCATCACACCTCATCGAATTATAATTTCATCCCTACATGTGTCATTGATATTCATACACCTAATTATGATGATGGTTATTCTTTAGATTATCCATTCTTAGGTGGTCTTGTTCAGGACCATAATGCTAAAATTATCCATTATCATTCCTCTTTCCTTCAGTATTTTAGTGCTTCTTCATATATTCCATCATATATAGTTCCTAATTTTACAATTTTTTCTCTTTATCATAGGGTATAGATGGTGTGAACACCTCTAGTTTCTTAAAAACCACATAGGAGTATGCTTATAGATCATGCTATGATAGGGCCTTATCACTTTTCTAGGTATCATGACCCCTATAGCCTGCTTATCCCTAAGATGCATGTAACTCTCCTTCAACCCTATATATACCCCACCCCTCCCTCATTAGAGATTACTTTGGATCCCATTCCTTTTTCCACTTTAATTGCGTTTATCCCTACTTTTGATCCCTTCTCTCCTTTCGTTGAACCTAGTCCAATTCCTTCACCATCACCACCTTCTCTTGGTGATGGTTTTCTTCCTTTATAGTAGATGGCTCTATTGCCCAAAAAATGGGCTGATGATACTTCCCAAACTCTTTTAAATTTTGTTACACCTCCTCCTATGAGTAACTCTACTAAGTTTACTCATCAGCATATCTGATGCTTCCATGGCATAGATAATCATTCACCCATGCATTATCACAAGCTGTGATAATATATAGATACTTTACATAATTTTACCCCTTGGTCCTTAGACAATTCCATACCTCCCCCAAAGGCACTACTTGATTATATTCCTAAGTATAGAGAGGTGTATTATCTTTGGCACCAATGTGGCACCCATCACATTGATCATTATGACATCTTTCAGTAACACCTTAAATAGCATATCTTAATTATTCCTACACCTTTTATTGTTCCTCTCATAGGTCATTCCCATAATAAGGCTCCCTTTTCTTCTCCCATGGTTCCACCTCTTGTGGTTCCATCCCCTCCTATGGTCCCTACTTTACCTCCTATTCCTCTACCTATGGACCATCCCTCACTTATGGATCCTTCTCCACCAGTGAGTCTCTCACCTATGGATCCTTCCCTACCAGTGATCCCTTCATCTCCCATATATTCCATTCTCATGCATTCTTCTAAGCATCCCTTATCTGATAGCCCTCCTTATCACAATACAATAGGCATTCCTACCATTTTTATTGAGGAGATTAGACGTGAAGTATTTTCCCAGTTTTCATTGAAGATATATGAGACATTAGCTACAATTCGTATCCAACTTCATAGAGACTTATCAAATGTTTTGGATAATGTGTGTGGGTAAATCTATCATTACTTATGACCACATACATGGTTTTTTCACATTTTAATTTTATTTGGATGTGTGCCCCAATTTTATCTTTATCTATTTTTATATCATTTGACATTGTGTCAAATTCTTATCTATCTTAATGGTGACTTTGGTTTTGCAATTTACATTGATCATAATGTCATTCATGTTTGCTTATGTATGTATTATTTATCATTAATTTATTATTCTTCTTGAGTTTCTTTCTTAAGAAAATCCCTTGTTATATTTTCATGATTATTTTCTTTCTCGTCTCTATATACATGGATAATTGTCATTGTGACTTGGTTATACAAACCTTATTCCCTTTAATCATTCCTTCTTTACCATGTCATCAGTTAACAAATAATTAGATCTCATTATAATCTCCTTTCACTGCTCTACTTTATATCTCCTTTATTCCCTTTATTTCCTTTTCACAAACTAATCATATATATGGTTGAGACTTGATATCACATGTTGGTTCATTAAAGCCTAAGTGTTATAGTCAGTCTTGTCTTAGGTCAGTTAGTTTCCTTTAGCCTAAGCCTACAACTCAATCATGTATATCACTCTATCTCTCGTAATTGGTCATTCCAAGTCCATATGGAGGAGTAATTATTTAAAAAAAATCCTTAAAAACATTCAAAATCCAAATCATTTAATAAAAGGCAATGATATAAAAGCCAAAAACATTTCAAAATTCTTAAAAGTCAAATCACACTAAAAGACATTATTCAAATCACATCTCCTTCTTCTAATTGAATCTCAAACTTTAAATTTGGCTTCATGATAGAGTCGCGGTCCATTGGGGTGTGGTAAGATAGTATATTATTAAAGGAGAATTAAAAAAAAAATCCTTTAGTGCTATCTACTTTCTCATTCAAGTACCTAATCTTCGTAATAGACTGATGGCTCTAAAAGGGGTTATGAGGATAGGGAACACATCATGGGATGGTAGCTCCATTTAATTCTCTTGAACCAATCTACCTTCATGATTTGATATTAGTAGCATGCTTATTTTCCTACATAGATTTGTGTCTATAGTGAATAGGTTTCCTTGTACATTGATGGTCACTAGTCCCTTAGTGTCTTCTCATGTCCTTAGTATTCCTCTTGTCTCCTAATGTCTTCTCATAAGATGCCTACATTATGCTTTTTACATTCCTTATTTCATACCCTACATTCCTCATATATCTTCTTGAGAAATATTATTGTGTTCATTGCTCACTCCCCTAGGGATTCTATTTGTGAGTTGCATTGTTATACCATGGATAAGACCTAGCCTTCCTCACAAATTACCAAAATTTCACATTCTTATTACCAACACCCCTTTTTGCCAAATTTTCACATTTATTCCACCTTATTGGTGTTCCTTTTATGAGTTGTAGTGTAAGATCACATATAGGACCTGGACTTCCTCAAAAATAATTCCAATAATCCAAGTCACAACAGAATTACATGTGTCAAATATGAGATAAGATTTGATTGACCATGAAGTTACACGTCAATCACATGCTTCCCAAATTGATTTAATATGTGTTATGCTTACTTCATTACTCTTTCACTTTTATATGCTTATTTTCTAATTTCATGTAAGAATCTAACCATTTCTTAAAATTTTCATACTTCCCAGCTTGAATTAGTGTGATAAATTTAATACCAATTTTTCTAATTTTTTTTGTTTTATACTTGCTAACATGATTTAGTATGATTTATCAAATTAATTGATTTGTTTTTATACCATTTTTTTCTTTTACATGCCTTTCCACTTTATTATATTACTATCATACTTCCCAACATGATTTAGTGTGATCCTAATTGTTTTAATTTGGTGCTCATTTTTCTCTTGGTTTAAAAATAAACTCTTTTTACCATCTTGTTTACCAGCTTTTGGTTTTTTATACTTAGTCATTTTCTTGTTATTACACATTTCCTAACATGAAAGTGTGTAGTACATTTCTTATTGATTTTATTTTACCAAGTATTTTTTATTAGTTTCTTTTTAAACATTCATGTGTCCTACATAATGTTTCCTATAGCATATACAATAATAGCTAAATACGTGTGTGTGTGTGTGTGTGTGTGTGTGTGTGTGTGTGTGTGTGTGTGTGTGTGTGTGTGTGTGTGTGTGTGTGTGTGTGTGTGTGTGTGTGTATTGCATTTTGGTAGTTGGATGCTAATTATTTTATGTTTGTATTATGGTTGTGAATGCTTGGATATATTTATTTTTAGAACATGTATTTAGCTATTGTTGTATATGCTATAGGAAATATATGAGTTGTAGTTTCTTTTATAGCATTATGTAGGACACATGCATGCTTAAAAAGAAACTAATAAAAAAGACTTGGTAAAATAAAATCAATCAAAAATGTACTACATAATATATATATATTGCATTTTGGTAGTTGGATTATGTAGTATAATAATATATATATCATGTGTTTTAATACAAAGTACAACAATATACATCATCCCAGCTCTACGGTTGGGGTATATCCTGTTTATCTCATGGCCTAGCCACGTTGACTATAGATGCCTTAGAATATCCCCTATGAATAGTATATTATAAAGAGTATGTTTGAGATCTCAGTCATATCACCTATCCCTATAGGTTGGCCACTTGGGCTTACACCTAGGCTAGCTAGGCATGTACCTATGCCAATTGGGTCATGGTATCCATGTGTCCAACTCTCTCCTGAGCTAAGGCTTGCCATGCCTGTGACTCTCCATCTCCCACCCCTGTTGATGGTTTTGGATCCTCATTGCATGCTCATACTCACCTTGTTACCTCTCCTACCAGTCTGAACCAGCTCTAGGGGTATACTCTATCTCAGAATCCTCTAGTGTTATAGATCATAGGGTGCTAGCACCTTGTCAAATATCTCATAGAGTATTCCAATCACTTAGGATCCCCATCTAGTCTCCTCCTATGCAACATCTACAAAATTCAAACCAGATAGATATTAGATCACTAATATATCTCAAAATCTATCTATCTATCTCTAGTCTATATCAAATAAGCTTAAGTAAAACTTAAACAATTTATTATTACCTATCTGTGTCTCACATACTACTATCTCACCACTTGTGTGACCATTTAACATAGTCTCCCCATCATTGCATCCTTCAATTACCTCCTTTATATATCACCTCTTAAATACAAATCTTAGAGTCACCATTCATTCCCATCTCAAGCTATGCCTAAGTGATCTCTCTATCACCCAACTCTATCTTGACCTGCCTGATGGGTCATCTGGGATGACCACTTTCTCTACTCTATCCTACTATAGATACCTCTATCAATGGTGCATCTAAGGTGACCACTACTCCTACTATGGTACTATTAGTGGTACCTTTGTCACTCCCATAACCATATCTTCTCTATCTACTGGTTGTCATGCTTGACTAGTCCATGATTTCTCATGATGTGGTCTAATTACTAGCCTAACAATTGGTGGCCCTGATCCCCCTCTCCCCCTCAGCTCTCTCACATGCCTAGACCAAAATGTGGGCACCACTATAGTGCCACTATGTGAGGGAGTCTCATTTGTCTTGGTACATGAGACACTAGATGCAACTTTATCCACCATGTATAGGGGCCTATAATCTATGTCCGTGCCAATACTAGTGTCACTGTCTCCTAGCTCAGCCATATCATAGTAATTTGCCTGTAAGGCTACCACATAATGTTTTTTCACCTAATTATATACAACATTAACATGTGGGGCATGACCCATGCTACCTGATCCTGTTACCACCTCTATACTCGAGGTAACCTATCATCGACCACATAGGGCAACCTTGTTGATCGATACATAAGGAACCTCTAATATATCCATATAGTCAAAAACATAATAGACCTTATATAATTATACCCTCTAAACAACATCCCATATATGTCATGCATAAGTTATACCCACATGATAGAGCTTAAATCATACAAACCCCATGCTCCAATATAGTCTAGCATAAGGCTATCATTTATAGTGGTACCTTGCCATCTGACTTGTGACATAACACCCATACTATCACAAGTCCTATAATTGTCTTTAAATATACAAAATTTTAGAGGTATAAACATTGAATAAGCTAACTCTTAATCTAGGATATATCCTCTTTGAGCCCATCACCCATATGGCTAAGGCTCCCCTCTCCTCCTATCCATCTAGTACTCTCATGATCATGGGCATACCTCCTATCGGTAGTCCAAAGATAGCATGGACATCCTCTAAGATGATACCCACCTCAATGGTATTCCCATCCACCTTTCACCTACATGTACTAGTCAACCATTCCCAGGCTCCCAAGAACATGACTATCAAAACTAAACTTAATGGGATATGACACATATCTATAATCCCTCCTAGACTTAATGCAACCAATCTCACTTGATCCTTACTCAACAATCACTCCAAGAGGTGTAGGATCCATGTTGCATCCACTGAATCTAAAATCTTGGGTACCCTTGAAACCATAAAACAACAAAATATGTATTACATACTCCATGTCATTTATAATCAAACTACATTCTTTTCAAATTTTAACAAAAACAAGCCTAATTTACTTTAAATAATACATTTTTTTAATTCAACCTATTTCTAGCCTATTTAGTCCTTTTTGCCCTCAATCAACCATGTTGGGCCTTTCTAGCACTCTTTCGGTCTATTTCACGTATTTCCATAATATTTTGGTCACTTAGTCAAACACTAGGTTGATCAAAATTTCCTTATTTTGACTAGGTTGACTTAACAAATTAAGTTAACCCTTTATTGTTTTCCCCTTAGTACTAATTCATCATAGTGGATTTTTTTACTAAGTTAGCAGTTTGGAAAAACAACTAAGTTGATACGTACCTACTAAGTTGGTTGTGTGGATTTAGTAAAAATTTTGCCCATCGATCCCTTTCATTTCCAGTAATAAATGCGCTTCAGTAGTTATTACTTTGATCCCTTCAAACCCATTTCCCTACTTGGTTTTTCATACCCTTAGTAAATTTTTTGGGTTCATTCTGACTACTAGAATTTCTCTAAATTACAAATCTCTAAAAAACACTTAAAATCAATAAAATATTCAAAACAAGTTTAAGATTTTTAGTTTCCTACTTGTGTTACACGTGTTGCCACCACTGGGAGTCCTTCTCATCTCTTCTGTCATCTCCTCTCCATCCTAGCTCATTTTGTCTCTCAGAGCTCTTTCTCTCACACTCATAAGTCAAAAATAACAAATGACTTCCCTTTCACCTTATTGTATTCCTTATTTTTCCTATGCCTTTCACTCATCCATTTTTCAAACCATAAAATGTTTTAAAATCATGATGTCTTAGAGAATATTTTCCACTACTATATGCCTATATTTCAAAAAAATTGATTTTTGGCTATTTTTTGTACTAATCTCTACAGGTTCATCTAATGTTATTCACATTGGACACCTTCACTTCTCTTATAGTCTACTTCTTTATCTATAGCACTAAGTTAAGTAAAGGTATATGTTTTTTAATTCTACCCTTTCATTTATCTTATTTTCTCCTTAATACATTTTATTTAGCATCAACGTTATGTGTTATCATGTTCTATTCCTAAAGCATCATCCTGTGTTTCACTCACGTGACATATGATGAGCTTCAAGTAGGGCATAGGTATACACATAATATTTTTAAACTTTTATAAGTTACTAACACTTTGTATCTTGTAGGAACCTGTCAAGTCTTAATCTCTCTAAGTGCATGCCTTAATGGGTGTACTAAAAAGGGGGTGGGCAGACCATTAGTGCTTCATAAGATTTTTGTCCCTTTTACCACTTATTATCTACACACTAGTCTCCTGAAAACCTTATCCCTAAGTTTATTTTCTTTTATTTCACACTCTCCATCCATGTTGTACCTTTTATCCCCATTTTCCTAACCTTAGCCCCTTTTTGATTATTTATTGTACTAGGTCAACTAGGTTGACCCTATACAATTTTGGGTAAAATTCACTTAGGGTCTAAGTTAGCTCTTGGCTGACCTAGCCCATGACCTAGTGAATTATTGTCCAAAATTGTGCTAGGTCAACTAGGTCAACCCTGTCAGCTAAAACTTTTAGAAGGGCTTAGGGTTAAATCCACCTATATATACAAGTTCATTTAGCCATTATTTAGAGAAGAGAAGAAGTAATAGCTATTACACATTTTCTTATCCACCATTCTAATTGAGGAGCAATATTAGGGTTTCATACTTTCTTTAGAGATACAGATCTTGTCTTGTGGAAAAGTCTTTTAGATGCATTGATAGGTTATGTAGCCTAGATCTAATTTATCCTTGTCATCCTTGCATACCATAACAACCTCTTGTGAAGCACCTTGTCCAAGGGAGATATTAAGGCTCGACGGATTCATATTCAAAGGTGATTATTCCTAACTTTGTTCTTCCTTTGTAAGAGTAGATAAATATGCATTTATACTTCTCTTCCATAAATTAGGATTTCATAAACATTGGCATGAGTATATGTCTTATATGCATGTTTACTTTTATTATTTCTAATCCCCACTTTATGTCAAAAGCTTTGGTGAGCACTATAATAGACTTTACTTTACTTGTTATTAGTTTAGTAAATATAAAACATAGGACTCCCTTAGGGTTATTTCATGATTGTGCTTGAATGGAGGCTTTGGAACCCTCCCTAACATTGTGTATTGTGATAAAAGATCCCCTAATTGGGTCTAGTAGATCCCCATATTGGTCATGTTCTTGATTATATAATGTGTCCCTATCAAAAGTGCATGTTATGGTCTATCTTCTTCGAGTTAGGATTGATTTATAGACATGATACATTTTTTATTGCATACACTTCCATTTTGAGTACTATGTTATCTTAGAAGTGAAATCAATTTCTAAATTTTGAGATAGGTTCCCTCACTATAGAAGAAATATTATGGCATTTTGTATCATGGATGGATTATTTTAATGGGTTTATTTTCCAATTGAGATGATTGATTGAATTATTAACACTAAATTGCAATGTATCATATGCAATCAATCAAATATGAAGCCATATGAAAAAAATTACCTTCATTGCATTATTTAAATAACTTGAGAAGATAAAAAGAGATTAACTCATGCCAATTGGATGGATTTCCTCAATTTATAAAATTATAAATCAATGACACCCAAGTGGTATCTACATGGTTAGATCAACTAATTCCAAATAATTTATTCAAAAAAACCATGGATTTACTGATAGAATATTTGAAAAGGAAAATTGTATATGATGTCTCTCTTGTTTCTCCACGAGTTTTATTTTTCACTCCATTTATTAAATACATCATATATGTTGTGATTTTTTTTCCAATCAAAAATCCATTACTTAGTGTAACACAAAACTATTTCAAGTAACATGAGAATTTTCCAAATGGAAAATCCTATGGTGTTTATGACTATTTTTCCATTTGAGAGTATATCTTTCTATCCTTCACCTCACAAGAATCGAATACATCCCTAATCAATTCCATACACATAAAAACCTCTTATTTTTTTACTACTCTTTGTAGCTATAAACTTATGATTTTCCACATAAATTCTCGTTATTCATCTCTGTCATCTAGATTCTTGAAAATTTCCTAAATAATTAATACATATCATAGTAGTTTGACTTTATACACATGTATGGGATGAATGTCGTGTCTCTAAAATCTATTCCTAAAACTAACAAAGCCTTGTTTGTCAACATTACTAAAAAAATGACCTCAATGCACCAATCTAGATGTATCTATATTATTTAGCTTCCACATATATCTTCAATTTCATATCATTACATAATTCAAAATGGTGTCCTTGATTTGAAATAAAACCTGAGCTTTATTTTAAATGAAAATTTAATAAAATCACCCTATTAATATAAAATAATTAAATTTTGTCCACTCCATTTTTATTATCTTTATTTTCACTCTAGTAAATGTCAATTAATCCTAAAAAATAATAAGTGTAAAACATTTAATTATTGATACCAAATTATATAGATAGGATATAGAATCATGTTAGCTACCATAATACATATACCCACAATACATCTAATAATATAAATCAATAGAATCTTTAAATAAAAACAATACACATATTTACCATAGGTAGCATGACTACCTCTTTAGACTAAAAGGCTTTGGCATAAATTTTTAGAATAATAATAAATCTTTTCCACAGTGAATACCTCAATCATTATCTCTCTATGCTATTATATAGATAATCAAGAGGCTAGGGATATATTTTTGAGAGTATTTAACTTGTATAATAAGTCTTCTTAAGATAATACTTTACTATTAAGAGTGAAATTTAATCAAGTCAATAAGTTGATTAATACTCTTCTCCAATAATAGTTTGTCGATAATTATGCACCATTTAGTGATTAACAATGAATCATATTACAATGGATATTATAAGTTCATATTAAAACCATTAAATACACTAACATCCCCCCTTAATATGTACTTTTATTAAGGGAAAGAGGAAGGAATCATTGAAATATGCCCCCTTGATGACACCTTCCTTCACTCCCAAAAGTTGTTTGAGTTAAACAAACCAAGCATCAAGAAAGGGTTTTTTAAATATGTATGAAACCTTATCATTTGTTTGGAAAAACTTAAGATTAACAACCTTATCCTATATCAATTACCAAATATAATGAATGTGGATCTCAATATGCTTTTATATGTTGGTGCTTCACTAGGTTGTGAGAAATGTGGATAACACTCTAATTCATACACCAAATTGGAGTGGGTTGGGTATGTGTAAATACAAACTTTGAAATTAAATGTATCCAAACTAACTCATGGCTGGTGGTGATAGCACCATTATACTTATATTCTATAGTATACAAAGTTATGATAATATACTTTTTACAATAACAATATGTTATTGTATTTAAGTACTCATACATTTTTGTATATTTTTAAGATTCACTTGTAGTATTCATTATAATATGATTCATCGATAATCACTAATTAGTGTACAATTATCTACAAACTATTATTAGATAAGAGTATCAATCAAGTTATTTACTAGATTGACTTCTGCTATTAAAAGTAAAGTCTTATCTTAAGAAAAATTGCTTTACAAGTCAGCTAATCTCCAAACTCTATCCCTAGCTTCTTTCTTATTTGTATAAGAGAATAAAGAGATAGTGATTGAAGAATTCATTATGGAAGAGATTTATTGTTATTCTATCAATTTAAACTAGAGCCTTTTAATCTAAAGAGGTAGTCATGCTACCTACAGTGAATCTATGTATTATTTTTATTTAAAATTTTTGTTGATTTATATTATTGCACGTATTGTGGGTGTATGTATTATGGTAGTTAACATAATTGAGAACCATATCTAAATAATTTAATAATTAAGAAGAGTAAATAAATGAATATGGCACTTTGAAACTCACATAAGCATATGTAGCAATCTCACAATTTCACAAAGGTGAAATCAAACAAAAATGTATTATTTGAATGATCTTTATAGGTCTAAGTTCATGGGATGAATACATGTGGTGATAATTTTTTCATTGTTTAGGTTTGGGTTCTTCTTTATAAACCATGAGAATTTCCATAGGAGGCTATGAGTTGGGAGATTGCCACTTGCTAGTCCATTATTTCATGGAGGTACTAGGAAACATCACCCAAGAAATTTTGGAATATGTACTAGAGCTAGGACTCAGTGGAATAAATAAATATAAAGGAACATATTAAAAGAATTAAAACATCAACTAATCATAAATATTATAATTAAATTAAAATGCGACATTAAATAAAAATTAAAACCTAAGACAAACTTTAATTTTAGCAGTTCTTAAAGGAAAAACTCAAATTTTTAGAAGAAAATAATCTTAAGATTTGCTCAAAGATAGATTTATGATTAAAAACTATATTTTTGAGCCTTGGGATAGTTACTTTAATTTTGAGAGCTCAAAATTAGTCACCCCAAGTCCTATACCAAATAATTTGGGCTCATTGGTGATAATATGTTGAATATATAACAATATGAGAAAAGGCTCATAATGGAAATAGGTTCATTTAGAGAAAAGATGATTAGGATATTGAAGCTAAAAACTCAAAAATATGACATGAATATGAGGATACAACATGAATCAAAGGTAGAGATATGTTAATAGGGGTGAAAGATGTCCCAAAATAGCTAAATGTACATCAACGAACCAAGTGTGTTAAATCATGACAAGATGATTATGGAAATTAGTGTTGTATAGAATATATGTGTCTACATAATGCCCCATTTTATATGTGTATTTGAATGATTACATGAATTTAATTAAAATAATAATAATTGAAGCACTACATGCAATTACCTATGGAAGGATGGATGAAATGTTTGGATACTTAGGTGAGACTCCACCCACATGCAATGATAGCTCCTAATGAATCTATGTTTATCTAACAAACGAATGCATGTAATCAATGTTGTGATAATTCATTGTGAATATAAAAATTAAATATAAATTTATAAAAATTAAGCATAAAAATGAGTACATATGATGGTATGCAGACCATGTTATAATTTTTGGTAACTACAACCGATAAGAAATTATTCTCAAACACTATAACATTCTAAGTCATAAAAAATTATCTCTACTTATTAATTAATAAAATAAATATCTATCATTTCTTCACAATTATTTCTCATTTATTTTTACTTGTTTGTCATTTAAACTCTTTTCTCCATCTTGAAAAAACTAAGTGTAGAAATATCAAGATATGTATGCCCTCATTTTGAGGTGAAGGATTGTAAACCCATTCTTATAACCAGTCATCTCAAAAGAAAGAGTTATATCAACACATATCATGTAATATATCCAAATTTGTAATAATATTTTATAAAAATCATTATTAACACATGTATGTAACCATTAAAAAATATAATCATCTAATATTCAATATTAAGATACAACCTTATGTTAGTGTGAAAGAGTGAGGGAAAAACAATATGCCCGATATTGCAATGTGATGGGGAAAACATTATACCCTAATATAAGATCTGAATGAGAAATATATAGATAATATGTTTAGGTAGATAGTCAAGGGTAAAACACCTCTAATGAAAAAATAAGGTTGGCATAAATAACTTTCCCTAATGTAGTAATTTCCCCTTACAAGGGCTAGATATACAAATTAAGGACACACGCAAAATAATAGTATGCCCTAATATATACATGGTAAGGACCATGGTAATGTAGACACCAAGCATAGTAATATAAAATTATTAATATGGATGATATAGATCATAGAACAAATCATAGTATATCACATATTATAGGCAAGTTATTTGTATAGCATTATAACCACATGTAGTAATAAGAAATCATCATGCTAGGACACATGATTCACATTAAATGATGAATACAAGATCCTCTGTGACCAAGGTCTCAATAATACATTTCAATGTAATACATACAATCACAAACACACATATGTAATAAATTGATAAATCATAAGCATGTAAGATAATGCACAATATATCTATGCAACATTAAATATGTAGGGCATATCTATATATGTGTAATCAATATAATCAAATTTATATGATAAATGGAAATAATGAATGGTATTACCTTTAACATGATGTAACAAGATGCCCCTGGTATAAAGGATAGTGCCAATGTTCAATACCCCTAGGATGGGAGTAAATGTAGCCCCATGCAATATATAAGTCAATGATCATAAATAAATTGCATATCATCTAGATTCTCACCAACTCAAATAGTACCATAATAATCACATGTGTAACATGTATATGTAAAAATTATACCATAGTAATATAAACATGATAAACATCCATTAAAAAATATAAATAGAAAATAAATTTTGATTTTCATGTTTTCTATTATTTTTGCATTTTTCATAATTTCTAGAATAAGATGAAGATCATAGAAAGGAGAAGCCAAGGGGTGAAATAAAGATAAATATCAATGGATAAATCAAGAAAGAATAGTATACAAGGTGGAAAACCAAGAGAATATAAATAAGGTAATCAACCAAGCCAAGTGGAAAAATTTGGAAGAAAGAAGAAGAGGATTCCAAACAACATAGTACAACTCCCCTTAGATCATAGTGCATGTTAGGAAAAAAGTGTCAATTTATACATCATCATCATTATAAAATATTTTCAAGTGTTTATAATGTGATAAAAAATCAAGGGGATGAGGCCAATGCCACATAGCAAGCAACATAAACAAAGGGTACAAAATAATGTCAATGCAAAGGAAGACAAGGGCCAAGATGTCAAATCTAAAATGAATTTGAAGCATGGAATAATTTCAAGGGAGGAAGACACATGAAAGGAAAAACATGCATAATAAATAAAAAATATATAAATTATGGTTGAATAATTACATAGATATGAAATGTAGTATATAGGCTAGTATGGCTAACCAATGATCTCATTTATAACATCAAATGCTAGACTAAGGTAATTAAATGCATCACTAAAAGTATATTAAAAATGATCACAAGTTGTGAAATAATAATAATCATCATCCCAAAGAGATATATGGTGGTAATGGGATAAAATATTCAAAATAACCTCTTAAAAATAATGCAAGTTAATTTGGATATGTCTTGGTATAGTTTAACTCTTGGTAGGTGGTCTAGTATGAATAAATGCTAGAGGGTATCAATAAATCATGGGACATAGATGAGTAGGCACTGATGTCTTCGTGGTGTCACTGTAGGAGTTGTAACTATATAAAATGTGAATTGGGATGTCAATACTATAAATGAAAATTTATAGAGAACCATAACTAAAGGCAATGAAATAATATCATAAGTCAAACAAAGTTGAATAATTTTCTTCTTAGGAAGAACTTTTGATAACAATTTTTTTTTTTTTTTAAGGTGGGATAAATATCTCAAAAGATGTACAATGAATGTTAAGTAATTTATCATTATGAACAAACTTAAGGCAATGATGTAGTGTATATGGCATTGCTTTCATTTGAGTTAGCCATAGCAGTCCAAGTAATAAAGTGTATTAAAGTATATAACACTACGTACAACTAAAATAATAGGGCCTTAAGACCAATTTTAATGTGTAATATAATACTAGAGTTGGGTATACATGTAATACCTGTATACATCCAATTCTTAACACCATTGAGTTGAAATTGTCAATCTTATTCGAAAATTGTGAAAATGCACAATTTGGGCCAAAATCACTTAAACGTAATAAATGGTTCAAGCTTATTGTATACAAGTGTTGATTTAGGCTAATGTATCCCTAAATGGGGCAATGCATTTTATGTTATTATTAACATTTCTCAAATAATTTTGAGTCAAAATGATGGAAATATATATTGGTGCTCTGAATCATTGAATTCTTCTAATTTGGAAGCACACAACACGTGCATGTGTTATTTTGTGTTGACAATATCCTAAATGGGATATTGGTCCATACACAAATAACATCACCTTATAATTCCTCTCTAGTCAAATTATAACCCAATAATATCACATTCTAACTAGTTTGATTGAGTGCAACCAATTTCTAAAGAATTGCATAAAAATTGATTAATCTTACTTAGGCAAATTAAACCAAATTGTGAGCTTAAGTAAGAATCCATAGAAGTTATTGAATATTTATTTATTGTAAATTGATTCCTATTATTTGCATCATTTAATGACATCATTTGTGGGGTGGCATCCATAAGCTATAAATGCAACAAATATCAAGTTTATGGCCTCCCATGCCTCTTTAATGCCTCTTCCTTCCAAATATTTATGAGGGTATTTATGGATATTATTTACTTAATTGAATTAATTTATGACCACACATTTAGATCTCAGGATGGATGATCATGGTTGATCTTGATCAATTTGGAAACTTTATAAATAAGAAATCCAAGACCACTTTCATTAAGCTTCACTTGTGTAAACTTATTATGTAGAATTCTCTCCACAACTCATTTGTTTGTGATGTTTATTATGCTTAATTTGCAATAATATATCTTCCAAATAGGCATACATTTGATATCATATCATGAGCCTAGTTTCATTGGTGATTAAGATATTATGGAGGAGCTTTGCCTTACATCATTTACAAAGACTTGAGCACTAAATCAAGGGGAAAATCATGTGTTGAAATGCATTTGGGTGATGGGATGCTCTTGGGAAGGTACTATGTGTATGTTTTCTTCATTTGCTCTTAATTGTCATTTGTAAACCCTATTTGAATAGGTTAGCTTAGCTTGTTATGTTCTTATTCATTTTTATTGAGTTTTCATGACTAATGTTTGATATAACCATCTTTATAATCCATCTCTACATCTTGGCACACCCAATGGGACTACACAACCCATTCAAGCAAGGAAGATACTTTAGCAATCTTAGATTTCCTTAAAAGTCATTAGAAAAACCTAAAATCAAGTTTTTATCATAATTTTTCTATGTTCTTGATGTTTTTTGTTGACACATAGGTCATTGATCCTGGCTAACCAACATTGGTTAGGTTGCAAGGAAAAATCATAGTTAAAATCACATTTTAGAGCTTTTCTCAAAATCATAGTTTGTCATTTTTCTTTATATATCTATGTTTGAACTTTATTTGCATGATTTAGTGTTTTTCTAGAGATTGTATCCTAATTTAGCATAACAAGTGTTTTTTGTTTTGTTTTTTTTGTTTGCCTAAGGGTTCACAGGTGACTATTATCGATCTTTTTTTACCGATATTGGTTATTTTATGACTGACATCGGTCTTGCTACAATCAACATCGATCATCGTTAACCAATGTCAGTCTTTGTGTTTTAAAAACAAAGAACCCAAGAGCAAGTTTTTAAAACTTACTTGATTCATTATCTATTATGCTTCAAAGGAGGGGAAAACTCCCTAACCTTTGTAGGACCTGCGTGGAAAAGTGAAAAAAATTTAGCATGATTTAAGTCTTGAACCTTGCCTTTAGTATTTAAAAGGAACTTAGATGGTTTGTTTAATTATTTTTTGAATGTTTCTAAATTTTTTACAAACTAGGGTCAAGGGGCCAAGAATTTAACTCAAATTTTCAATTTGGTGCTTAAAACTAACACTCACTTAAAATTACAAAAGTTTTCAAAAGTGTGTTGTTTTATGATAGATCAATTATTGCTTGTTTGTTCTTTGAGAAAAATGAAGAGTGTGTGTATGCTCTCCCCCACCCCCTTTAGGGAACTTGGGTGACTAAAAGTGCCTTTTCATTATGATTGTGTCTTTGTCCAAGGCATGAAAAGAAATTTGTCTGGGATCTCCCCAAAACTCATATGGTTTAGGTGATCTAAAAGCAACCTCTAAAGTCTTTTCACTTAGTTTTATTTGATGCAGTTTGGCTTGTGAAGGGGATTTCATACCTTCTTCACAATTTATTTAGGGAATCTTTGACTCAAGGTTTCATCTCCTAGCATTGTTTCAACCCCACTCCATGATGGGGTATGTAAATTGAGGGTGACCAGCTGGGACATTTGTTTGAGTAGTTAAGTAAACTCTATTAGTGGTACTTAAATGTAGACCATAGGGGCAACTTGGACATCACACTACACTGAGAAAGTGATGAATGTAGTGGTTATAAAAAGGGCAAGACATTTTTACAATAATATGATTGGCATGAATCCAATTGACATGATGAATCTCTAGCACTAGCCACACTTGGGACCATCTAGATGGTCAAAAATTTAAGTTTTAGAACAACCCCACTTGCCATGGACATATTGTTGATGCAGGGTGAGTAGCTTGAAGGTTTATGTAACCATACAATCTCTTGGGAGAAAGGGGGTGTAAAAATCCTATGACTTTATGCACTTTTAGTTTTAGATTAACACTTAAAATCCTCTGAAGAGCATGTATATAGATAGATTTTAATAATATGATGCAACATTTTAAGTTTAGGGCTTAAGATGATTTACTTAGTTGAATTTGCATTTTCTTTTACTTGCTTGGTCCTAATTTGAGGCAAAAACTTGTCTGTAAACAACATGTCATAACCAAACACATTTGTTATCCATCATTTTTTTAAATAAGGAGGCATTACACTGGTCAAATCCACATCATCTTTTGCCTTGTTCAAAATCTCATCTTAAACATTGTGTTTTTCTTATCTAAACAACGTAGTTAAACTACCATTTGAGTCTAAATCAATTTCCAAATTTATTTAAGTCCATTGATAATTCAAATTCAAAATTTCACCTTTATAAGTTCTAAATAAATGTGTTAATTAGTTTTACCATTTGCACTTGGTTTGAGTTAACTTGGGTTCAATTTCCCATTTGGATTTAAGGTTGTTTATAGACTCATCATCATCTAATCATTGTGAACTTAGGTTATCTATCATGTTACTTACACTTTAAGTTCTAGAAAACATTTTATTCTACCTCCTATTACCATGTGGTAGTGTTGTGATGCTCATTTGGTTCTAGTTTTATACTTAAGAATTCTTGCATGTTTTCACATCTTGAGTTTCTTAGTTCACATTGTCACCTTCTTAATCTAAATGGATTTCTTATAATTTTATAGTTGCAACTCATTGAAGTTGAAATAGATTATATGGTATTGATGTATCTGTCAAACTACATTTGGTGTACTAGTTTACACTTAGGTCTTTGAGTTATCATACCCTCTTCCAATTTATATGATTTCAACCCTACCCAAGGTTGAGTAATTTCATGAACATTTCTTCTAATTGTGTGGTACTATGCCACCTCCTTTTTATTATAATCTCTTTGTTACCTTGTCACTTATATGGAGAAAATCAAAACACATCCTTATTAATGTTTGAAAAATATTTCCAAAGCTTATAAAATATAGAGAATAAACCTTTTAGACATGATGCAAAGGTATACTCGTAGTGGGGAGTCTTACACCCCTAGCTATGAGGAAGAGCATTTTCATCGTGGACCTGAACACTCCATCTTTTTTGAGGATATCACCCACTTTGGACCTATTTTTTAAATACCAATCCAATCCACGCCAATTTTTATGCATCATCCCCATCCTTACCCTTCAATTTATGCATCATGCTTAAAGGTTACAATTTTTGGATATCCTCCTTCAATTTACATGCCACACTCGAAGGTTACCATTCTAGGTTATCCCCCTTTAGCTTGTGTGAGTGATCAAGCTCCACAATGATCAAAGGTTACCATTTTAGGTTATTTTCCTTAAACTTGAATGAATGATAAAGTTATACAGTACATGAAGGTTACCATTTTAGGACCTCCTCTTTTGGCTTGTGAAAACAACTAAAATATGCAGCATCTAGTCATTACCATTCTAGGCCCATCGCCTGTATCTATTGAACCTATTATTGAAGAACCTCAATTTGACAAACTTGTCTTTATTGATCCCTTCTTCAATATTCTTGTTGTCCCCCAAAAATATCAATCATTTTTGGGACAACGTTTGAACTATTTTGGTCCTGCAGACCAAAATTATCTCTTCCCTTTTTGAAATTTAACCTGGGCATTCAAATTACTCATTTTTCAAGCTTCTCAAAAATCTATAGACTCTATAGGATTAAATCTATGGACTTTGCAGGCTTGAATCTATGGACTTAGTAGGAAGAGAAATCTACAGACTCTATAGGCCAAGTTCAATAGACTTCACAAGTTGATTTCTATGAACTCTGTAGGAAAGAAGCAGTCAATTCAACGATCATGTTCAACCAAAAGAGTTCATCAGCAAGCCTCAGTAGCAAGAGTTTAATCGCTTATAGGTTCAACAAGTTCAATGCATTTGGTTCAATAGGTTCAAAAGCTCTCAACACAACTATGAAGTTCAATCAGCAAAATTACATCACTTTGGTTCAATCAAATGGTTGGTCGACTTGGTTCAAAGGCTTCATTTCAATTGTTGAATCAAAGCATTGGTTCAATGGTTGGTTCAATGCTTTGGTTCACTCAGTCAGTTAACTCAGTTGGTTCATCAATTGGTTCAATCGGCTTGAACCATCGGCTTGGTTCAAAGCTTAATTCAAAGCTTGGTTCATTGACTCGGTTCACGGCTTGGTTCAAAGGAGTGGTTTAAAGCAAAAGTTTAAAAGAGCCTCTCGAAGGACAAGTTCCCTTATAGAGGACACTTGGTCAAAAAAATCACCCTTTGAAAGGGTCATTTTCAAAGAAGCCACAAAGGTAAATTCTTTCATATTTTTGTTTAAGGCAGTCGAAAAAGACTAAAACACAATTCTTTCAAACTTTTGTCCAAAGGAATTCCTTCAGACAAAAAGTTTGAAGGAATTTGGGAAAGAAGCCGTGGGAGGAAAGCCCGAAGGAATTTCCAAAGGCAAAGACAAAGCAACAATTCTGTACACTTTTGTCTGTGGGAATTTGTCCACAGACTTTTTGTCTGCGTGAAAATGCCCACAAAAAAAGATCAGGGAAAATGCCCGCAGGAATGTCTGTGAGAGACTCCAAAGAAAAGGCCACTGAAGGACCCCAAAGGGTAGGTGCCCTTGTGAGGGACTCTCAGCTACCAACTTAAAGGACACTTCCTCAAATCCAAAGGGTCACCTTCCCTTCGAGAGGATGCAAAATAGGAAAGCCGAAGAAAGACTAAGGGGTGACGCACCTGAAGACATCAAATTCAATAACGGCGAACTAGCCATTAGAAATTCAAGCGTATTGACAGGTGTGCGAACGTCAATTTCAAAGCTCATAAAATAGCCATTGATCCTTGTAATCTATAGACTTGAATGCATTCACAGGCTTTAAGGCCAAGATTAGCAAGAAGTGATTAAGGAACAGAGTATCAAATTGAATCAAGGACCTGAATCAATTAACCAAAAAAGGAGGAATGATGAAAAAGGATCAGATCATCAGGTGGACATTGAAAGATGCAAACTTTCAATAAGCATGACTTGTTTCTATGCATTGAGAAAAGCAAATGGGTAAATGCACCTAAATTCTAGCCTGTCTTCTTAAAAAATTTCAATGCAACATGATGTGTTACTATTCTCGAGTCCTTATTGAAGAGGCTATATAAGGGACTCTCTTTTATTGTAAATATATCTCTCTCTGACAATTAGAAACAAAACTCTGCCCAAATTGAAAGGCATTACTGAGACTTTGAGCTCAGATTGTTGATCATATTTTTTTATTGGAATAAGAAAGCGACTTTTCAGACTTTGTGTTGTGATATCTTTGTTGTTGGGGAAACTGTTCTTATGTCTTTTTCCTTGATATATTTTATGTTCCTTTAATTCAACAAGTAGAATTAGTGAAAGTAGTCAGGAAGGTGTCCTGAAGTCAACTATGGAGAGACTTTGTGCCCCCATAATTTCCTTTAGTGTGTTTTCTTTTCATTTTTGTGTTAAGGACCTTGGGACGACTTTATGCCCTCATTGTCCTTCGTATCTCACTCTTGGGAAATTTAGGTGGAGACTTTGTGCTACATCTCAATTTGCTAGTTACTACATCCTTGGTTACATTTTGCTTTTACTACTAGGAGTATTCTTGTGGCTTGCTGAATAGTACTTTTGAAAGAAGAGGAGTGATTTCTATCATTTTCCTTGAGTTTTTATTTTTGATTTGCATGCATCATATCTGAAAAAAGAGAGATGGATGGTTTATCCTACCGTTGAGTATTATTTTTGTTTATATATATATAT
The DNA here is from genome assembly GCA_037957365.1 of Torreya grandis. Lineage (NCBI taxonomy): Eukaryota > Viridiplantae > Streptophyta > Pinopsida > Cupressales > Taxaceae > Torreya > Torreya grandis. Next base: position 10,101 of record JARHVA010004377.1, on the reverse strand, counting down.
ATATAGCATATTTATAGGGAACCTCCCCTTGATGAGAGGAGAGATTAGTTCCCTTTTGATGTGGTAAACCTACACATTTGGATGACCAATCTTCCTAATTTGGCTGATCAGACCTATTTTGTTTATCAGTACGTTGATCGACAAAATATTCAACCAACATTTTTTGGTAACTCTGTTGGGGATTATAACCCATTATCCATTTATAGCCTTACCATTCACCTCCACACTAACCGGGAAAGAATGCACAGTTTAAAGCCTCAAGCTTTAAACTAAAGCAAGGTCAATTCTTTTCCATTTTTATTTAACAATCTAGTACATTCAAGGTATACACGAAGCCAAAGGGCTAAAAGTATCGTTGACCCTGTATTCGAGTTGGTATAGAAAAGTGATTTTGATCTATTTCCTTCACCATCTCATCTCCAACAAACCAAGAGATTTCCTCCTACTAAAGTCAAATCTCCATTGCCAAACGAAGTATCCACTTCTACTATTGATAAAGCTTTACCAATAATTACCCCTTTAAGATTTGTTATTCCTCCTTTTTATAATCATATAATGGCAGTTCAAGGCCCCTGGGGTAGTGCTTTTGGTCCTCTCAATCTTACTCCACCTCTACATGAGCTTCCACGCAGCTCAAGGAAGAATTTCCCCAAATTCTATGGTGATGGGAAAGTTCATCCTGATGAACACATTGCAGCCTTCAGCATAGCCTGTGGAGTAATTGGAGTAGAATTTGAAGATGTAGCAGTCAGGCTTTTTGTGGAGACACTATAAGGTGTTGCTACAGATTGGATTTATCATCTACAGGCTTGGTCAATAACTAATTGGAATACCCTCAGAGCTAAGTTTGAAGCCAGATTCAAACCTACAGAAGATGCACATGCACTTTTGGCTCAACTTACACATATGAAGAAAGAGCCTCATCAACCAATGAGAGACTTCATAGCCAAATTTGGCAGATTAAGGAATAAAATTCCTGTAATTGCTCAACCTATAGCTGAGAATCTCAAATGCTTCTTCATTAATTCTTAATTACCTGAAGTCAGTTTTCTTTTGAGACGTGTTGGTCAAATAGATCTTGCTACAGCTCAGCTTTTGGCCACTGAGGTAGAAGATGATCTCATCTTAGCAAGGAAGATAAGAAGAGATCTAAATAGAAATAGACCTTCATCATCTTCTAAATATTCATCTATAGGCACCACTAATCTAATGGTGTAAAAGCTAGCAAATGAACTGCAAGCCTTGAAAAGACAAATGGCGCAAGGAATGTCTTATGTTCCTTCATACATAGATATGCCAAGGACATTTCCAAATTAGTCATATCAAGGCAATGATGCTAGGAATCAAGGGTAGCCAGATCATCTTCCTTCCCCACAAGGGAAACTCGCCCTTGAAGCTCCTCCAACCAACTCAGTAGTTGGATATTTGGAAATAGAACATGCTTTCTCTTTCCAACCTGAGTTTAAGCAAGAAAATGATGCTGATCTCTTCATGGAAGATCAAGAAGAATCAGTTGGCAACTCCCACATTAGTTTCCTAAACTACCAAGATGAACCCAGAAGCAAAGGAGAAGCTATTGATGGATCATATGCAGTGTTTACCAGGTCCAAGAACCAACTAGTCCAGCAAGATGATAAAGGGAAGACAGAGGAGCAACCTCAACCAGCAATTACAATTACTAAGCGTGGAACCACTCTGCCTTTTTAGTCAAAGGATCTGGTGATCACCCAAAAGGTAAGTACATTAATTACACCTTCTACTTCAATTTCACAAAACCAGCCCTCCTCCCATCCCTCCTAAAACCCAAAAGGTTGAAATGCTTTCCTCTGTTCCTAGTCCAATTCAGCCATTTGACATAATTGATCATGTCAAGAAGACCAAAATTCAAATGTCTGAATTTGAATATTTGCAGTCCAATCATGATCAATTGGATAGCTTGATCCATTATGTCAAGAAACAAACCATCCCTGTAAGACAAGAGGTTAAGAAAATAATTTCTAATTCCCCAAAGAACATGCCCATTCCAAATAATCTTGTCATTACTCCTCCAGCTACCCCTAGGAAAATAGAACCTTTCTATGTTTCCTTATTGATAAATGGTTATCAGCTCAACAATTGCATCATTGATTCTGGGGCATCTGACAATGTCATTCCTACTAAAGTAGTTGAGTCTCTGGGCCTCACACTAACCAAGACATTTGGGAGATGTTTCTCCATGGAGAATAAGTAAGTACCACTGCTAGGGCAAATCAAAGATGCCCAATTTGCATTTGCAACCTTTTTAGACAAAAGAATCAAGATGATTGTCTTGGAGGCTGATGTCCCAGCATCCTATGGCATTTTTCTTGGACAAAAATTTTGCAAGGACATGGGAGGAGAACTAAACATGGACCTGTCTGAAGCAAGGATTCCTATCCAAGGCATAATTAAGAGATTGCTCCCTAAAAAGGAGGTAAAATATGTGGTCACCCAAACATTAGCCCCTGTAGCACAAATTTTGTTTGAGTCTTCAGGCAGGGGTAATTATTTCTTGACCACAGAGAATGTTCATGTTTCTATAGACTAAAGTCCTGTAGTTGACAATCCAAGAATTGATCCAAACAAGACTTTAGGAGAATTGGTAGGATACAATATAAATAAGGAAGGATCTTCCTTCTCTAATGAATAAAAATCTGATAGGAGATCAGCTTCTGATGATGCTTGGATCTTGGAATCCAATGCCAGCAATTCTTCCACCAACATTGGAGTTGAGACTGTATTGATATCCCCTCAAAGAGATATTCTTCCTTCATGCAATTTGCAATTCAGCAACAGCAACAACATAGCTAGAAGTGAATCTCTATTGCTTAGATTAAAAAAAATTCAAGATGAAGAGATCAAACTCCTCCACATCAAAGAATATGTTAAGCTGATAATTTGTTAGGAGTTTGATGTGGACAATCCAATCATGTGCTAGACTGAACTAGAAGAATAACTAATTATGGAAATGGACCATGCTCCTAAAAATCAAAATTAGGTAAAGGAACCCTTCACCAAGAAAGTAAAGAGTTATAGCTTTCAAAGTGAAGACCACATCCTGTCATGGGACAAGAAGAAGAAAAAGCCAAGAGGAAGACATAGAAAATTGGTTTCTTGGTCAACTCCATTCACCCGTCACCGTTTTTGGGGGCAAAATGGTTTCCTGTTGGTTTACCAAGATGGCACACCATTTTCTCTGCCTCTCAGGAAGCAACATCTGAAACACTTCAACTCTTGACGTATTAGATTATTGCATTTGTACATATGTATATTTGTATAGTTTTTAATTTTATTTTGTTTTGTTTGTTTCCATTCTTGATACCTTTCATTTTTGGGTAGCATGACTCCATAACCCAATGGTACACATGAAGACACTAGAGATTCTAGATTTTACTCCTTTCAATTCTTTTTACAATTAATATAAGTTCCCCAACTGGAGCCAGTTGTTGTCCCCCAAAAATATCACTCATTTTTGGGATAACATTTGAACTATTTTGGTCCTATAGACCAAAATTGTCTCTTCCCTTTTCAAAATTTGTCCTGGGCATTCAAATTCCTCATTTTTCAAGCTTTTTAGAAATCTACGGACTCTATAGGCTTAAATCTATGGACTCTACAGGCTTAAATCTATGGACTCTGTAGGCTTGAATCTACGGACTCAGTAAGAAGAGAAATCTATGGACTCTGCAAGCCAAGTTCAATAGACTTCATAGGTTGATTTCTATGGACTCTGTAGGAAAGAAGTAGTCAGTTCAATGATCAGGTTCAACCAAAAGAGTTCATCAGCAAGCATCAATAGTAAGAGTTCAACTTATTCCAAGTTCAAAAGTCTTCTACAAGTAGGTTCAATAGGTTCAACGCATTTGGTTCAACAGGTTCAAAAGCTCTCAACATAATTGCGAAGTTTAATCGGCAAAAGTTCATCACTTTGGTTCAATCAAATGGTTCGTCGGCTTAGTTCAAAGGCTTCGTTTGAACCATTGAACCAAAGCATTGGTTTAATGGTTAGTTCAATGCTTCAGTTCACTCAGTCAGTTCATCAATTGATTCAATCAGCTTAAACCATCGGCTTGAACCATTAGCTTGGTTTAAAGCTTAGTTCAAAGCTTGGTTCATTGACTTGGTTCATGGCTTGGTTCAAAGCTTGGTTCAAAGGAGCGAATCAAAGCAAAAGTTCAAAAGAGCCTCTCGAAGGACAAGTGCCCTTGTGGAGGGCACTTGGTCAATAAAAGCACCCTTCAGAAGGGTTGTTTTCAAAGAAGTCGCAAAGGTAAATTCTTTCAGATTTTTGTTTAAGGCAGTTGAAAAAGACTAAAACACAATTCTTTCATACTTTTGTCTGAAAGAATTCCTTCAGACAAAAATTCTGAAGGAATTTGGGAAAGAAGCTATGGGACGAAAGCCCGAAGGAATTTCCAAAGGCAAAGACAAAGCAACAATTCTGTGGACTTTTGTCTGCGGGAAAATGCCCATGAAAAAAGCCTGGGGAAAATGCCCGTGGGAATGTCTGTGAGAGACTCCAAAAAAAAGGCCACCGAAGGACCCCAAAGGGCAGGTGCCCTTGCGGGGGACTCTCAGCTACCAACTTAAAGGACACTTCCTAAAAGCCAAAGGGTCACCTTCCCTTATAAAGGATGCAAAATAGGAAAGTTGAAGAAGGACCAAGGGGTGACGTGCCTGAAGACGTCAAATTCAAGAACGGTGAACTAGCTATTAGAAATTCAAGCATATTGATGGTTGTGCAAACATCAATTTCAAATCTCATAAAATAGTTGTTGATCCTTGTAATCTACAGACCCGAATGCATTCACAGGCTTTAAGGCAAAGACCAGCAGGAAGCGATTAAGGAACAGAGTATCAAATTGAATCAAGGACGTGATTCAATTAACCATAAAAGGAGGAACGATAAAGAAGGATCAAATCACCAGGTGGACAATGAAAGATGCAAACTTTTAATAAGCGTGACTTGTTTCTATGCATTGAGAAAAGCAAATGGGTAAATGCCCCTAAATTTTAGCCTATCTTCTTAACAAATTTCAATGCAACATGATGTGTTACTGTTCCCAAGTCCTTCTTGAAGAGGCTATATAAGGGACTCTCTTTTATTGTAAATATATCTCTCTCTGACAATCAGAAACAAAACTCTGCCCAAATTGAAAGGCATTACTGAGACTTTGAGCTCAGACTGCTGATCATATTTTGTTATTGGAATAAGAAAGCAAGTGACTTTTTAGACTTTGTGCTGTGATATCTTTGTTGTTGGGTAAACTGTTCTTATGTCTTTTTCCTTGATATATTTTATGTTCCTTTAATTCAACAAGTAGAATTAGTGAAAGTAGTCAGGAAGGTGTTCTGAAGTCAACTGTGGAGAGACTTTGTGCCCCCATAATTGCCTTTAGTGTGTTTTCTTTTCATTTCTGTGTAAAGGACCTTGGGATGACTTTGTGCCCTCATTGTCCTTCATATCTCACTCTTGGGCAATTCAAGTGGAGACTTTGTGCTACATCTCAATTTGTTGGTTGCTATGTCCTTGGTTACATATTTCTTTTACTACCAGGAGTATTCATGTGGCTTACTAAATAGTACTTCTGAAAGAAGACGAGTGCTTTCTTTCATTTCACTTGAGTTTTTCCTTTGATTTGCACACATCATCTCTAAAAAAAGAGAGATGGATGGTTTATCCTACCCTTGAGTATTATTTTCTGTTTATATATATATATATATATTTGGAACCTACCCTTGATGAGAGGAGAGATTAGTCCCCTTTTGATGTGGTAAACCTACACATTTGGATGACCAATCTTCCTACTTTGGCTGATCAGACCTATTTTGTTTATCAATACATTGATCGACAAAATAGTCAACCAACAAGTCTAATTTTTGGAGATCCCATTATTGAACCATGAACCATTATTTATTCTAATCCAATTATTCCCCACTTTATGGATTTTGTGCTAATCTTTGAGCCTCAACATGAACCATTATCTCTTAAAGAACCTTCTTGTGAGGACCAAAATGTGTTTAAAGTTGATATTTTGCATCTAATTGTTAAACAAATCCATGATGTTATTATTGAAACACCCATTTTTAATGTGTCAACATATGATGAATCACCTATTCATATTCTACTTATTTTTAAAGAGCCCCATTTCCTTGACAATCCAGTTTCTACAGAGTTGTCTCTTTATCTTTTTCCACTCATTGAGGAGTCTCCTTTTAACAAGCTAGTTTATATTGAGTCATCCCTTGAATGGTTTCCTCTCTTGTAGGGGCTTCACTTAAATGATCTAGTTTATGTTAAACCCTTCCTAGATGAATTGATTTTTATGGATCCCATTATGTCATCATAGGACATTACTTGTCTGACATTAAGCATTCAACAAAACATCATTATAAAAATAGCCATATTAGATGAAGAATTGACATTAGAGTCAGTTCCCTTTTTGAATTAACATTAGATTTAGCATCAAAAATATAATCACTATAAATCTCAACATCAGATTTAGAGTCCCTTGACTTAGACTCAGATTCAGAAATAGAATAGTCATGACCACTACAACATTGGTTACAATTTACTTACGAATCAATTTGAATATATTTATGATCCTTATATGGTTTTTTAAGATGATTACTTTAGTATCATTACATTTTCTCCTAATATCTTCTATGAGGATTGTGTTTCCTTTCGTCATCCAATTATTCCTACCCAACATAGCCATTATATTGACAATCCACCTCCCACAAGTGTCGATTGGGATCGATAGACTCACACTTTGTTAAACTACATCCATGGTAACATATCAAGTGCATGATATTGGGGGGAAAGACTACATTCATGAAAAATAGGAACAATCTTCTAGTGAAACCTTTTTGGAGGCACTAGGGGATGATCAAAGTTCAAACTCAACATCTCCTAGTGAAACCTTTTGAAGGTGCTAGAAGATAATAAAAGTTAAATGTTAATATATCTTCATGAAAACTTCTCAGAGGCACTATGGGATGATCAAGACAAATTCATTTGTGAGAACCTCTTATTTATTCACTACTTGATGAAGACATTACCAAAGATTAAATCAGTATAGTTGGCACTATAGTATAATCAAATTGTAATATCTCTTAATATAAAACAATAAAAAAAATTTGATGGTCCTATCAAGAGCATATTCAAAGGTCTTTGGCCCTATTACAACCAAATAGTGTGTGCATAAAAATTTTGATCTTCATTTGTTTCCCAATCATTATACATTTCATTATCATCCATATTTTCATTCCCAACTTATACCATTTATCATGTGCCTAACATTATTTAACATCCCTGGTAGTATTTTCATTTATAGAGGATATGAATATATCTTGTCTCGATGTTTGAAGAAATCAAAATCAATGACCAAAAAGGATCACATTAACATCATTGAAATCATTATTTGCAGTAAGTTCTTGATAGAACATCTATTTAGACAAGGTGTTGGGTAGTAATTTTTATAATTGATTATTTTGGTTATCTCACATGTTGGCTAAGATGAGCATCTCTACATCAGCAAGAGTATCAAAACCATTTTTTATTTTCCATATACCCTTCCATTTATTTCACCTTGTCTCTTAAGGGAAACACTATAGACCATCTCATTTTAGGCATCTTATAACATTGTGTCCCATTTGCTCCTCTATTTGAACTACATTGACTTGAGGTCCTTTGAGACTATGTAGGTAGTGCTTAATTTATATTGAGTTCAACTCGATCACCTTCACCATGCTCTTACCATTTTGTGAGCAATTGTTAAGTTTAAATGATCTCAACATTTTACGAGCAACCTAAGCCCATGTTGTCACTGTTTTATGAGCAAACTAAGCCACACTCTCATCATTTTGCATGAAATTTGTAAGTTTGAATGCTCTCACCATTTTACAAGCAAAAGAACCAATTATCACTTGAGGGAAACTTTGTTTCCAATATATCCAATTGTATTCCTATCATTTTCCTTATACCAAAGAACCAATTATCACTTGAGGGAAACTTTGTTTCCATTATAGCCAATTGTATTCCTATCATTTTCCTTATACCCTTTTTTATTATACCATGTCTTTACTATTGACCAAGGCTTTTTTTTAGCCATCATGTTTACCCCATTTTGATCTTGGTTCCTTTGGTTCTTCCCACACTTTCCATGATGGTATTTTGATCCAGTTTCAATAGTTTTATAATTTTATATTGAATGACAATCTATGGAAGTAGTGTGATATTTGATCTGGGAAGTTATCTTTCATCTATCATCTTATCTGGTATCATTGATTATATCCAATAGGGGAAAATCAATATTGTATTTGGTACCCCTAATTATAACCACCTTTAGGTAAATTAGGATTATGATGGTCTTTCTTAATTATAAATTCTTATGTGTAAATTAGGTACAATGCTTTTATCATGCATTATCGCATCACCTGGTCATTACTATTATCATTTGCCTTACCATTTGCCTTTATTTATGAATTTATTATGACTTGGTAAATTTTTCACTACCTTTTGTGTATGCAAAATCATTGTGACTTAAGGTCATAATAGGATTACGTAGGCTATGCTCAATTCATGTTGAGGTCAACTTAGTCCCTTGTTCCAATAAGCTCAAGCCATTTTATGAGCAATTTAAAGTTGTTTCGCTCTCACCATTTCATGAGAAATCTTTGAAGTACCCTCATTGTTTTATGACTTAGACCATTATGTGTCTCTTAATTCTTGATCGAGTTGAGATACTTAGAAAATTCCAAAAACATTTAGAAAATTTCAAAACTCAAAAATATTTGATTTTGTGTGCATGTTTATTTAATTGTTATTTGTTTGTTTGGTCTTTTGAGTTATTGTTTGGTCTTGATATTTTGTTTTGTTTTCTAGGAACACCTTGATAGTCATATGAAGCTTGATTATTCATATCTTATTTTCATATTGTTTATTAAGTTATTCTTGATTTGCTTTTTATACATTCTTATTCTTACTTAAGTCTTGATTGTCATATCCTGATTTTGAGTTAGGTTCACTTATGTCTTTTTTTTCTTTATTTTTATTTAAATGTAAATAGTTGTAACTCTAGTATTATTAGTTCTTATCATTATCCTTAGTTATAAGTATTAACATTTAAATGGGATCAATGCAATTGAAATGCCATGTCATTATAGGTTACTCATACTTATGATGCATAATTTCATTTTGTTATAGCAAGCACTATGTGCTTTGGATCTAAGTCTAAAAATCAATGTAGCTCCAATGATTAACTCTCAAGTGCACCAATGAAACTAGGTACTAATGGATTATTTCACACCTGACTCTATGCATGACGTGCATCTCTTGACATACATCATGAGCCTAATTGAACAATGGTTAGTTTTCTTCATTCCTCATCTCATTCTCTCTCGAATATGGGTGAAATACATTGGTTTGAGGTCCATTTAGACTATGTAGGTAGTGCTTGGATATACAATGTATATCAATTCAACTCTACCATCATTATTTTTCTTTTCATCTCTTTCATTGCTTTGTGCATCCTCGTATGTCTGGTTTATTATGGATTATTAATTCATTCAACCATTACCTATATGTTTGTGCCCACTCATCTTTAACCTATCTAGTAGGTTATATCCTTGAGCTATAGTTACCAATTTACCCTACTAGAGTACCATATTTGGACTAACCATTGAATCAAATCAGCCCTACTGGGGTAAATCATTCTTTATTAGTGATAAAAACTCACCCTACTAGGGAAAAATTATTTTATCAACCAATTAAATATGCTATTATTGGAGCACATTATTATTTTCTCTCTTTTGAGATAGAAATATCTTGTTTCTTCTAATCTAAGCTCTGCAAACTTTCTCCCTCATTCTGGCAATATTTTAGTGTGCAACTTATCTTGAGATTGATCATTACCTAAGCACGTAGTTTTCACCCTAGCTTTGGGTGTGTTCAAAGTGTGTCACTTATATTTTTGGATTGTATCTTTCCCATTCCCCTCATTTTTTGGTGTCCATTTTATTCTAATTATATTTTGATCATTGAGAATTAATGTGTGCAAGCATTAGCTCACCTAGATTTAA
>JARHVA010004376.1:1532500-1586961 GCA_037957365.1 Torreya grandis | reverse complement strand
GTATTATATATAAAATGTATTGACATAGTTGGTTTGAATCAATTATTATAAATTCATTAAGGTTAATTTGAAATATGGAATTAAAATGCTTAACTATATGGGTATTCAACTATTTAAAAAAATTAAGGTTATGGGTTTAAAAAATAAGGGTTTCAAAGACTTCAAATATATACATAAATATATACTTGATTAAATTTGATTATATATATATATATATATATATGTATGTATGTGTGTATGTATTTATACACTTGCATGTTGAATTTTTAGGCTTTAATGGGTGACAAAAACACACACACACACACACACACACACACACACACACACACACACACACACACACACACACACACACACACACACCTATATCAATAACTGTAAGGCTTTAGTGGGGAACTATTTATAATACAATGAATGGATGAGGATAATTGTATAGGAAAACTTAAGGTTAGGTTTTTGATTAGTTTTAAGTGGATTTAGATTCAATAATTTTTTACATTCAGGGTAATAGTATAGATTTTTTACACATAGTTATCTTATGTAATCCTATATTATGCATACTTGTTTATATAAATAGCTTTGGTAACTTTTGGTTTAAGCCTTATTATATAACTTAGGTATGGGTAGATGAATAAGAAAATTTAGGTTATGAACTCAGTTATATGAAGGAAAATGTACCATAAAATTATTGATTATACAATGTAGAGTTTAATTATAAACTATGTTCAATATAACTATGAACTGTATTTATATTGAAATGAGACTGTGTGTTTATAGTTACTCATTGTTATAGTATTTAAGTGGAATAATTAATCTATGGATTTGGTATATTTGATTTATTAGTTTGATATATAAATGAGTATCTATGTATGATGATAGTATTTTGTGTGTTTATCTATTAAGGAAAATGGAATATTCTTAGTTTAAAGAAGAAGGTTATGGGATCTTTTATTTGTGAGCTGACTATATACTTAGTGTATAAAGTATACTCTAAGATGAATGATAGTGGATGTCATCTTAGGAGTATATTATTTAAAATGAATTATCTATAATGTATATGTATGTGTTAAATCAGAATACACACACACACACACACACACACACACACCCACACACACACACACACATATTTTTTCTCTAAATTCACACACATATATATACATATAAATGGTATAAATTCTATGATTGTTGATTGAATAAAAAATCAAGAAAGGTATATACCATTCATATATATTAATGCACATAATTGTGTTATGTATAAAATTATGATTATCATAATTTTATGTAAATGTTGCTTGTATATATTTTAATATTTATATAGAAGCATTAAAATAATTTATTTAAGAGATCAAATATAAATCATGTTGATGTTATGAAATGGCTTTTGTTGTATATAGATTATGAACAATTTATTAAGCCTGTGATATAATGTTGATTCATGGAAAATTAACATTATAAGTTCATGGTTTAAACTACTGGTAGTCTAGATAATCATTACCTAGATGATATGTTTTATTAAAGAATATTTTTGGATTATGTTTATTATTTTTAATAAATTATATGTATAGATTTGTTTCACTTCATTTGATGGACTAAATGAATTCATGTGATATTTTTGTACTTAGCATAATTTTGATTAGCTAAAATTAAATATTATTAATGAATCTATTTGGTTTTAATATTATTATTTATCTTACCAAATATCACATTTATGACCATAAATAAGTAGTGGAAGGATTCCATTGACTTAATTAATGCCATTAATGCAAGATCAAGAGGAGTCTAATAGAGTGGTGTGTATGAATTTGACTAATCATAGAGATCATTTATTATTGAAAAATTTGTCCAAAGTAATGTTTGATAAAATTATCATTTCATATGGTGCTATAGCTTTCATATTTATGTGATATCATATTAGAATAGATTTATTTATGGTACACATTATGTATTAGATATCTTCAACTCATGGGTTCTAGTTTGTTACTCTGGATTCTCACACCATCATTATCTACCCATCCATTAAGGGAGAGCCATCACCTTATTTGAGAGATAGTGCAGGGCATCTATGGTCCATGGTTGGTGTGTAAAGTCACTTATATTATTCTCTCCCTCTTAATTAGAGTAATATACTTTAGACTACACTTGAGATTGTAGATTAATACTCAAGTCATGGAGACTCTACTCAAAGGAGACTTGTATCATGTTTTATCATTTGAGATATTTTTATGTATTACCAAAAATCATAGCATTTATACATTATGCTTCTACAATAGTGGTTGTAATTTTATATTAGTCATGGCTAAATTTTTACTATTTCATTTATGTTAAGATGCCATATTTCTTATTGTTTCAGTATTATTCATGATTTCTATATCTATTCATGGTAATACTTAGCTAAGTGGATTAGTTATAAAACTTTTTGGTTAACTGAATTAATACCATAAGTTAAATATTACTAGTTAAATTTATCATGGTGAAATTTATATGTTGAATATGAGTAATTATTTTTATAAAAATTATTGTTATATGTGTGTAAAACCCAATGGGATTGTTACATTATGGTATCAAAGATGAAAATCAAAATCTAGGACTTAATGTGTTCTCTAACACAAACTTATTCTATTGATAAATAGTAAAAATAATTATTCATGATAGATAAAGAGGTGAGGGTAATTTGAATACCAAACCCACTATTGATACAAATCAGTTTGTCATTAAGCGAGCTACAAAGTTAGACTAAGTCCTCAAAACCATGTAAGAGACTAAGGATCAAATTATGGATCTCAAATAAGAAGTACATGGAAATGAAGAGGAAAATGCTTAGGATAATATTGAAGATCATATTCATGACCAATAACATCTTTAAGAGCAATGACATGAGGAGTTTCCACAGGATGTGAGAGCTTGACTACTTACAGAGTCGGCACATGACATGAAAAAGGTGAATCCACATTGGATGAAGGTAAATATTTTGAGAGATGGAGATAAAGTATGGATAATATAAATGGAGAAGTATTTCAATATTTATAATTATTTTTAAGTCATGAAAGCATTTTGGGGAGCTTATTAGCTTGTTGGTGAAGTATTGACTTGGTGGGAAAACAAGAAACTTGAGATGAACCTTGACTCAACCACCACCAATTGGGAGTAGTTTTTGACACTATTTAGGACATAATGGATTCTATATATTTACTTTGACTAAAATATTACAAATTTTTAGAATCGTAATCAAGGGGATTTGTCAGTGAATGAATATTGGGAGAAATTCACTAAGAATATTAATTATGTACCTCAATATCAAATAGATGAGAGGTTTAGAATCAAGAAATTTATCATGGAACTAAAACCCCAAATAGGCTTTAAATTATATGTTCATGATCTATCTACCATGGATAAGTTATTCAATAAGGTGGCAAAGGAAAAAATATTGAAATCTCTTTCCCAAGTCAGTGATAAGTTTAAATAGAAATTTGGAATTTCTAGATCAACATTAAAGAAGAAGAATTGGGAGTAGAGGAGTGAAGATTATAAGGGTTGGTTTAAGAATAAAAATTCCATGTTCAATAATTATTTAGGGAACATGAAACCTAGTTATGGTTTTAATGGAAACCAATAATCTAAGAAGAAAGGACTAGTTGGAGCTTACTTCATTTGTGGAGGTGACCATTTTGATCAAGAATGTCTGTAGGATAAATCAAAGAACAAGGGTTCAAATTTTCAACAAGGTACATTTCAACAACAAATTCATGTAGCTATTGAAAATTGATAGGATGAGTATCAATATTTTCCCATAGAACTATCATGTGTTTTTTTATCACCCAATTTCTATTTTGATTGATACAATAGATTAAAACTATTTCATTATTCCTAGCATGGTTATTAAATTATATATAAAGGATATAGTTATGGAAAATTCATGGTCATTACAATATGGGAATGAGTCAAAGGTAAAGTTGATAAGTGTCTAGTCAAATAAGAGATTAAGTTGCATGAGTTCACTATAATATTAGTTCCTTATGAAACGACATTGAGATCATATTATGTGATCCTAGGAGTCAATTTTATTTTGAATCATAAAGCCAAGATAGAATATTTTTAGAAAAAAGGTTGAGTGTCAAGATGCTTTTGTAAATCTGACACAACTTCAAGGCAAGAAAAGGGAGTTGAAGCTAAGGTAGATTTCTATAATTCAACTCAAACAATCTCAAAAGAAGGGATGTTAGGAATTTATCATTAAGATAAATGAGGTGGAAAAATCTAGAGAACCATCTATCAAATATCATCCTTTAATGAGGAACTTCCATGATGTGTTTACATAAGAATTACAATGATTTCCACCCAAGTGTGAGTTTGATTTCCCAATTGATATCATATGTAGACCAAAAATGCAGTCTAAGGAATTATATAATATGAAAACCACTAAATTGGTTGAGTTAAAGGCATAACTTTAAGAATTTTTGTCAAAAGGTCTAATTTGACCAAGTGTATCACCATGGGGTGATTGAGTTGTCTTTATTAAGAATAAGTATGGCACTCTTTACCTATGTATAGACTACATGATGTTGAATATATCAAGGATTAAGAACATATATAATTTCTATGCATTGATTATTTCTTTGATCAAATACGATGGACAATAGTCTTTTATAAGATTTATATTCGAGAAGGGTATCATTAGTTGAGGATCCATGAAGAGGATATTCTAAAAACAACATTTAGAACTCAATATGGGCACACCAAATTCATAGTGTTACCATTTGTATTGATAAATGTTCTAGCAACATTTATGAATCTTATGAACAATGTGTTTTGAGATTACATGAATTATTTTGTTTTGGTATTTCTTGAATACATCCTCATTTATTCCAAGGATCAGGTAGAGCACTTATAACATCTAGAATTAGTTTTGCAATTTTTGTGGAAACATAAGTTATATGGAAAATTGTCTTAGTCTGAATTTTTCAAAAATAAAGTGTAGTATTTAGGACATATTATCTCTACAAATGGTATTTTAGTATATCCATCAAAGATAAGATCCATAATGGAGTGGTCAGCACCAAAGAATATGCATGAAAAAATATTTTTAGTGGGATTAACGAGCTATTACAAGAAATTCATTCTATATCTCTATGATATAGCTAATATAATTACCTCTCTTTAGTAGAACAACCAGAGTTTTGTCTAGTTAGATAAGTGTGAGGTAACCTTTTAAGAATTGAAATAGAGGCTTACTTTAGCACCAGTGTTAAGAGTTCATGATTTGATTTGAATGGTCCATTTTAAGTGATCATTGATGCATCTAGGGATGGACTTAGAGGATTTTTTTATGTAAGATTGTTCAATGGTAGCATATGAGTCTAGGAAACTAAATCCATATGAGGTGAGTTATGACCCTCATAACCTATAACTCACAACAATTATGCATGATTTTCATGTTTAGATGAATTATCTCTTGGTAAAATTGTTTGAGCTCAAGACTGATGATTTGGGACTCACATACATTTTCACCCAACCAAAATTAAATGTTCATCAAATATGATGGTTAGAGATCTTCTCTAATTATGATTTTGATAATAGTTATATCAAAGTCAAGGAGAATAAATTAAGTAATTATTTAAGATGTAGGAGATACTTTTAGGAATCCATATAGCACCCAATAGAGATTAGATTGCTCAAGTCTAAATCATATCTGGACTAACATTGGAATGATCTAAGGCTATGGGATATTTGTGTTTAGATTAGACCTCTAGTTGTGAGTCTAGATCCTTTAAAATGTGAATATCAGGATAAACTACTAAACCTACTTGATGTTGGGGGTGAAAAGAGTAAGGAATAAACTGGAAATGAAACCTATTTATGATGTTCATGCACTTGAATAGTGATTGATCCTCTATAAAATTTGACACTTAGGCACACATATGGACCAAGATTAAATAATTTGTAAAAAAAACTCTATAAAATCAGTCCTAAATATCAATAATTCAAAGGAAGGTTTGGAATAAGTTTTTTAGATTGAAGGTGTGTGAATGGAGGTCTCTAAAGATACTATATACTAACAATCTCCAACTCAATTTCTATTATAACTCTTCAAGTGACCTATAAAGGATGAAATCACAGTAGTAGGTGAGGAAAAGACCTAAAAAAGGAGATATAAATCACATTTATATGCAAACCAACAATCCAAATTACACACTATAACCATGAATGATCTATAAACAAACTCTTGATTTTTGGTGCAAGTTACAATCTTTGTATAATATTTCTATACCAGCTTGAGGGATGTGAAAAATGGATTCCAAAGCCCAATTTATAGCCAAATTTTGAAAGATCTAGCCAATGTGGAATATATGAGAGAAGGAATAGTAAACTTTGAGTCCACTCAAGACAAAAATCCTTTTATAAATAATAAACAATAATCCCTAGAATTTCATGTGGAATTCTTTTCATGGTCTTCATTTTGGCATTGAAATGGAGATGATGGTCCCCTTGATTTATTGTTAAATATTATTCATGACATGCCACACCAACTTTGGTTTATCAAATCCACTTTGAAGTGAGTTAAATCTAAAAATAGGTCCTCCATTTCTTGAAAAACATGAAGATATATAAAACTAGACTACTAATTAACTGAAATAATTTGGCCTTAAGGATTAGTCAACTCCATTTGATCTCAACTTACATGAAGTGGAACTTGTGGATTGATTTAATAATGGTATCTCCATTTAAAAAATATATATTTGGCATCAAAATCCCTCAAGAACTACTTTATTCACCTATTCAATGCCAAATCTCTTTGCTTATTTGGTTAAATAAACATACTAGGCCAATTAGGCCTAATGGCTTACTCTTTAAACTTGAAACTCCATTAGAACTTGAAAAAAATTAAAACCTTAATACATGATGATATTAGACCTAAATAACCTCTTCCCATAATGATATAGGTTATTTTGATGAAGAAACACTTGCCATTTAGTCACCATGGTTGATTAGGTCAATTTTGCCTCATTTTCCTATAGAGTGGTTGTTTTGAACAAGTTGGTAGGGGAAATTCCAAGAATATTTTTACCATATGAATATTTTAGGATGAATAAAAAGTTGTAAGCTTCAATCTCCATGAATCAATTTTCATTAGACTGCCATGTACCTCATTTTACATGTTTTTTTCTCTAAAGAACTTGATTTTTCCTATGATCCTTATAGATCCATACAAAAAATTAGATTTTATGGAATCCTATGTGATTTTAATTGATTTTTGAAGATGTTTCAAGTTTATCCATCAGTTTTTTATGGCAATAAAACTAATTTCTCTCAAAACTAGTCACTATGAGGGTTTTAGAGCTGAATCTTCTTAATGATGATTCATGAAGCACAAACCTCCAAATCAAAAATTCCTACCTTGAATGTGTATTATCATAACCCACTAAAAATATTTAAATATATTGTGTTCCAAATAAAAATATGTGATAATATATCATGTGAAGTAACAACCCCCTAAAAATCCATTAAAATATTGGGTTCTCATGTAAAATATATGAGAAGATATCATGTGAATGAAATATGCCTCTAGGGTTTTGCTTACATTTTGCACTCCATACACTCTTATAAATTGTTCATACAGTACATCCCCTAAAAATCATCAATTATAAGTGAATATGTGTCCTCAAATCATGATAAGGGCATTTTTCCAAACTCTTCATGTGGTTAAACATACGAGCATTTGATCAGGTGGCTTAGAAGGGTGTTTGGAATTACAAATTTAAAATTTCCTTCTTGGACCTAAACTAAATCCTCCATTTCTTCTCATTATTTTAAAATATCATCATGGGTGTTGTACCATGTCACTAGAACACTTTTCAAGTGTCATCTTGCTTGATAAGTCAAAAAATGCATTTTGGCCTATAGGCATGTTTACTTGATTTAGCTTGAATGGGCATGGTTTAGATATGATTTAGAGTTTTAACACACTTTTAAGGTATTATGAAGATGGAAAATCAACATCCTATGATTTTAAAACACATAAATGGACTTATAAACCTCTCTGAGCACCTCAAAATCCACTTGGACCTCTTCATGTTCTTGTTGACCAAATTTGAATTTTAGTAAAATTGAGTCAAAACCTACATATTTAAACTTTTCAAAAGTTTCCATAAATCTAATAAGGTCTCATTTGTGTCTAAAAACCTCACCCATCTTTGCTCTAGCCTTGGTCTAAGCCTATCTTCCTTATACTACTCTAGTCAACCAAAGTCAACTCTAGTCAAACATGGTCAAAGGCTCAAATTATTTTTGAGATGTCCTAATGTGATAATTTAGGTGGTTTAAAGTGTTCATAAGCCATAAATCGATCCTTTGTTATGTTTCATATGAAAAAATGCCTTTTAGTCATATTTTGGGCTTATTAAATGACTTGTACAGACTTTTAAAGGAAGAATATTTGTCACAAAGTTGGATTTAAATGTGGAGGAGGTTAGAGAATGTTATAAATAAAATATATTCAGTTCAAGAAAGAGTTTCATGCATGAAAATAGGGAAAAATCCTTAAAATCGGACCCTTAATAGCACTTGTATGGACATGGGAAGTCCACCTTTGGCTAAAAACATGTGAATATGCCTCTTCACCTCCCTAAAGTTTTTAACACACTTGTTTTGTAGAGAAGAGTTTATAAAATTCAATTTTTTATTATGCTCCTTCTTTCTTATCTTTTCAAGCTAAAGAGAGTCAACTTTACATGTTTCATGCAAGCTATACAAGTGGATTTGGGAAGAGTGATCTTGAGGATTGAGAAGGGTCTTATTCAATTTCAATTTCATGGTAACAAGTTTTAGTTTCATGGCTTCTCCTTTACAAATAATTTCTAAGAAGCTAGGCAGCTTTTTATGCTTCTTCATCCATGAGGGGTCTCTTTTTTGAGCTAGTTTCAAAATGATTTGCTTTGGTTTAATGGATTTAATTATTTAATATGTTTCTCAAGGCCATTTCATATTTTTTCTCATTATATTATTGCTTTTTAAGTTTGGATAACTCAAGAACCCTCTTATAGGCTTGTGTACACTTCCAAACTAGTTTTTTCACACTTACTATTGTCTCAAGTGTCTTTTGTAGAGCTATAGGGGTTTGTATAGAGATAATTGATAGATTTGAGTCCTAATGAGGTTTGTGAAAAAAATTATGTCCTTAAGATCATGTTTAATAACCTTGGTATCTCATTAGATATTGGAGAAATAATCCAACAAATAATTCTATGTTTTGATGACCATCTTCCCCAAAATGGTAAAACAATGCACTAGGCACTTTTGTGAAATTCAAATTAAGGTGATAGACTTAGTGTTGAAAAAAATTGATGCATTAATTTGTTATCCCTATCCTATAGGTCTAAATAGGTAAAATTGAAATGCTAGAGGACATGAAGAGTATGATGTTTGAATAGCACAAAACCATGCATATAACCATTCAATTTTAGCAGTGTCATCTATAGGTTTGAGATTAAAAAATGAGGTCTTTGTCATCAAAAATTGTAACTTGAATTTGTTACCATAATGGGAGTGATTCTAAATCATTCAATTTGTGCTTATGAATTGAGATGTCATATTAAAATATGACACTTGGTTTGATGACTTTAAAGGCCTATATCTTATTCATACACAGGCTACAAAACATGCATCTATAGGTAGGGTTTTAAAGAAAATTGGTATGTCAGGAGAGGACATAGTTTGAGTTCCCATTGAATAAAAAAGTTAGGTGCAAGTGGAGTACACATTATATAACCTCCACAGGGTGTCAAGAGAGTTTGAAGGCACCATTATTCCCTTAATAATGGCCATGATACCTTATAGGTAGGGGTCAAAAAAGAGTGTCTCAGTCTTGAACTAGTATGAAATATAATAAGGACCATGACATTATGAAGTTATATGACACTATAAGAAGGAAAGTTTTGACCTTATAAGGTATCAATGGGGTCTAAAAACATTATATGAGCTTCATATGATCTAGATAGGACAAACTAACCTATAGGTAGGGGTAGAGGAACACTGTATTAGTCAGGCAAATAATAACTAAGAAGGTTGATGCTAGAATGACGCCTCAAGATTTACAAGCGATGTTAGTGAAAATATATAAATATACACATAAATATGTTTAAATATGGTCTCTACACATATTTTTTTGACCTTTTCGAAAACCAATAGACACCTATAGGGGTGAAAATATAGGTTTGTCTCAATCAATAGAGGTCAAGATAGTGGAGGTCAAGTGAGATCATTTAAGGTACTAGAGTGATAAAGATGTTGAATGGGAGTAAGAGACACTATAACATGTATATACAAAATAAAAGTACTTTTCAAATTTAAATCAATGTAAACAAAGGAGTTTAAGAAAGCAAACATAGTCAACATTTCAATACCCCTGCATAGTCTGCCTATGCAAACTCAATCTTAAAAATTTATGGTTTTAAATGGTCAGATCATGCAATAAAGAGATTAAAATTGGTATATATAATACTTGTAATTTTATTAACACCATAAAATAATTTTTTTGATGAAAAATCAAGGAAACACCTCTTCATTTTGTCTCAGAGCTAGAACACTTTTTTGTTGCATGAATCCTAAAACTTTTGCAAAATAGATGGAGTGTTGAGAAAAAAGGTATAAAAACCCTTAAAGATGATTTTTTGAGCTGGGACACATATTAAAATATTATAAATATATATATATATATATATATATATATATAATGTATGAGGTTAGACATGGTACTCTATACAACAAGATTTGTAGGCAGGGTAGCTAGGCAAGGTAAAAACCTAATCCCAAATGAGAGGTCACTTCTAATTTTAACCTTTTATAAGAATTATAATTATTTATATCACATACATGAATGCAT
Source organism: Torreya grandis (assembly GCA_037957365.1). NCBI lineage: Eukaryota > Viridiplantae > Streptophyta > Pinopsida > Cupressales > Taxaceae > Torreya > Torreya grandis. The sequence continues at coordinate 1,576,082 of JARHVA010004376.1, read as the reverse complement.
TAATATTTTTTTTTAACCATTATAATGTAGTATAATCCATTAAGATGTCATATTGGGCCTAAGTTATAGTTAAGGCCTGTTAGACCTAATCTAGACCAAGTACCTATAAGTATTTCATCAATATTTTGGGCATAAATGGACATTGAGATCAGTTGGAAAATGTTATTGGGGAGGAATAATGTGTTTATATACTCCTAGTTTGTATAAAATATCACCAAGAAACCATCTCTTGGCGTGAGAGCTTTCAGAGCCTATAGAATGCTTATAAATGACCCAAGTAATCATCTTGAGATGCTTGTAACTTCCATAAATCTTTGCATGGGACCCCAAGGTGATCATATATGATATTAAGGGTCACTAAGAATCCTTAAGTGTCATTTATAAAAGGCTTCAATGTGAAAACTCTATGAACCAAGCCTAAGAGTCCAAGTGACTCTAAAACCCTCACCAAACCCCTACTAGGACTTGATTAGGAAAAGAAGACAAATGGAGTATCTTGATACGGATTAAAGGCCAAGGATATGATTTGGAGTTATATAAAACTCTCTAGGGTCTTTTTTCATTTAACTAATATGAACTAAACCTATATGGAAGAGGTAAAATAGTGTTTATTTTGATAGATTTATGTGTTTTGCAGGCATGGAAAACTTTCAAAAGATGTAACCACATTTGGTAGAGATATAAGGACTTATTATAATCCCTAATTTCCATATATTTAGCTATCTAATCTCCCAAGTGTGCCTACCATCTCCTTCATCTCAACCACTCACAATGAACAAGCAGTGAACACTTAGTGAAAAGGGTGAGAGCTCTAATTGGGAATCCTTTTAAGGATTGACTCATGAACCTAATGACTTAGAAAATATTGATAGGTGTAATTCCTTCTTTTCCATGGTTCATATTGTATATCTAGAATAATTTTGTGTGCCAAGTGTGAGGTAAATCATGAGGGCAATTTCATGTGGAAGAAAAAGAACATCTACACCACATATGGATAATTTTGATGATTTGAAAGACATGTGTCCATATTTTCCTTGTAATACCTATCTCACTCTTAATTATATGAATATTATAACTCCTTATTATTTCTTTAAAAATGCCTTAGTGACTCTTGAGCTTCACTTTCTCTTTCCTCTCATAATTGCTATAAATATTGGCATTTTTGGCTATTGTAAGGATATTTCCACCTAAGTATGGTGAATCCCTAACTCAATTTTTGCCTTTAACTAATGAATACTTATATTTTTACATCATTAAAAACTAAATAAGTGAATTTTATGGTTATTAGACTTGTGAAAGTGTATTTTTGTTACCTTCACATGTTACTCTTCGTAGTTCCTTATGTGATTTGAAAGTTATCTTTTATAGGTGTGTTTGATATGGATTACAGGTATAGTGAGTAGCTTATTCATTAGTTTTTATAGAATACCTATTAAATAATTCTACCTACCATAGGCTCTCTCTAATACCCCATGCTAGAAACATTGATGTAGAAGAGTAGTTTTTAATTGAATGAAGTGTATGTGTGTGATTCTCTTAAGTTTGAAGTGCATTGTAAGTTCTGTGAATAGACTATATATTTGGTCTATCGTATCCCCTAGATTAGATTTGATTTTTAGTTATCCTTCTCCCTTTTCACCCCCTAAAAGTTAGTAGTAGGTTTGACCTATAGTGGTACATCAATGTAACTGTCCCTAATCTAGAGATCCACCTCAAATTTGGGTCTCCCATAGCCCTGAGGTGGTTCCATTATGCAACTTAAATTAGGAGAGACTTTTCATCTCCTCAAGGGGTGAAATTTCAAGTGATTTTTTTTTGGTACACTTGGTGGGACTAAAAATTCCATTCTTTGAGGATTTTTTGTGTTCTCCTCAAGATATTAGTCTTTGAAGGCAATTTCACTAAGCAATAATATCGACTCCAAGCATAAATCTACTAGTTAAGTAGTCCAATTACTCTAATTGAAGTTGTTTATTATTATATAGTCTTCTCAATAATGATTTATGGATTATTTTGATGTTGATTTTGTCTTAACACAAGTTGGTGAGACATATTAATATTTACCCATTCCCTCTCAATATGAACAAGTACTTGTCCAATCTTTTCATGGTCCATATCAATCATATGTTGACTATGATCAAGCCTTCCAGTCTTGTGCTTCACCTAGTCTACCTAGTTCCACTCCAAGTCAATCCATTGCTAGTTTCAAGAAGAATCTCATTGGTTAAAAATACTATATGTTAGACCTTGATACTAGAAATGGTTGTGGTTAATTCATTCCTAGTGATTGTGTTAAGATTATGAGGGATGCTTTAGAGCTAGTCAAGATAGAATGGATTCCCATTGAGAGAACTAATTGGTAAAGCATTATGGGTGAAATTCTTTATGTTTGTGATATGATTTTCCACATATAAGAAAGGTTGAAAGCTCATGATCTATCTCAATCTTGGCAGCTCTAATACACCCTACAATAGCCTTCAAGTGTCTCAACTATACCTATTAAAAATACCTATCCAATCATGTTTCAAAATTCCTTAAGTCATTCATGCATTCCCTAGAGTTTTCCTACTTTGAGGTCCATCCAAGAGAGTAACCAAAGGAAGCGGGATACCACTATTAGAGAATATTTTGAGAGAAGAAGGTTGATGTTGGAGGCTCATCTTGACAAGGGGATTGAGTTGGCAAACCAACATCTAAAGCGATACATCACGGTAGTAGAAAATTAGGTCTCTAAGTGTGATATTACTTCATTTGAATCTCATCCTCATGAAGAATATTCTAAGTCTAGTTTCCTAATATGGAAGGAAGTAGTGGCATCTTGTGTAAAGAAAGAAAAAGAATGTCTAAGTGGAGAAGTTGGAAGTGAAGAAAAGACTAAACCTACTCAACTCCCTCCCACCCCTCCTCAAGAACCTCATACCCTTCATCCCAAATTTATTTTACTCTCTCTCTCCTAATGAAGATAATATTTCCCCTTAAGAAAATTTATTTCAAAAAATCCTTACCAAAAAAATTAAGGAGTTTGAACTCAAGATGTATAATCTCTCATATATGCAAGGAAATATTGAAGCAAATGAGGTCATTGAATCAAATGTGGATCAATTGATTGAAGATAATTATGATTCTAATGGTGAGGATTTATTTTATCCTTGGAATCATTCTTGTGCTAAAGTTCCTTGTTTTGAGATGACTAGTATTGGCACTACTAAAAGGGAGAAGAAAATATAAACTTTAGATTGTGATGATGGGGAAGAAGACCTTACTTTTAGTGAAGAAGAAGCTTTAGAAGAGGTTGTTTTGGATTCCAAAGAGGAAGAATTTTTTCTCATTTATCAACTTCATGATGTTGACCAAAAATAGGATGATGACTTGTGGTAGAGATTTGAGGACATTTGATATGAAGTTGAAATCCCTAAGGAGCCTATAATTCCTTTGGAGCTAACTACAAGATGTGGTAAGCAAGATGATATGTTTCAAGAAGAATACATGTAGCACACTCATATGTAAATGTTCAAAGAATATGAATGTAGTGAGAAGGTAATGATCCTAAGAAAATAATCCCAAGATGTTGAGAGTCATCACCATCAAGAAACTCCAAACCATGACAGAGAAATCTATTATGGTTATGAATATTTTGAAAATGACTTGAAGATTGATTCTATAACCACATGTGAAGCTTCTCCTACAAACACAAAAATGGAGTTTAAAAAAGAAAAACTCTTAGAATTCCATGATACAAGACTTCTTAAAGGCTTTGAAGAGCTTATAATAAATGAGAAAAACAATGAGGTCTTTCAAGAAGACATAAACTTCCCACAAGCTGTCTCATGTATAGAGATACAAATTTGCCATGATGAGACAAAACGACAACAATATGAGGCATATTTATAAAGTAAATAATAATTCATATACTTTGGAAACTTTTTTGAGATGATTCCATTAAAGGATATGCCAAGCCAAGTAGCAAAAAATAAGCATGGGTTATCTAGTACTACATCCAAAATCAAAAATGCTTGGCACTCTCATTCACCTAGTGAGAAAGGAGATTCAAGGTACTTTCATTTTGATCTAGGAAGGGAGGTATATTTGGTTATATTTACATAATTATATTTCTTGTTTTTTTGTCTTGTGTTTCCTAAGTACTTAGTAAAATAAGTGTGCCTTTGCTTTATGTGTTTCCTTGGTCTTGATGTGTGTTGGCTTTCATTTGTGTGTTTTGAGGTCAATTAGTTATATTGTAAATCAAGTAAAGGTATGATCCTATTATTTTAGAGTGAATTTGACCCCCTTTTCCCAATGGATAGGATAATGCTATGAGAACTTAACATAGGAAACCATGTTACCCCTAGGAATTGCTAAAAGGGTTGACCAAATTTGAATTTTAGTCAAAGTGGGTCAAACCCTACATATTAAAAAATTTCACTAGTTCCCATATGTATAATAAGGTCTAATGTTTATCTAAACACCTCACCCATCCCTGATCTAGCCTTGGTCTAAGCTTATCTTCCTTATACTAATCTAGTCATCCAAAGTCAACCAAAGTCAACTCTATTCAAATAGAGTAAAAATCTCAAATTATTTTGGAAATATCCTAATGTGATCATTTAGGTGTTTTAAAGTGTTCATAAGTCATAAATTGATCCTTTCTTATTTTTCATATGCAAAAAATGCCTTTTAGTCATATTTTTGGCTTATTAAATGACTTGCACAGACTTTCAAAGGAAGCATATTTGTCACAAAGTTGGATTTCAACATGGAGGAGGTTAGACAACGTTAGGAATCAGTTAGAGTTAGTTGAAGAAGTAGTTTCATGCATGAAAATATGGAAAAATCATCAAAATCATCCCCTTAATGGAATTTGTATGGACTTGGGAAGTCCACCTTTATGTAAAAACATGGGATTATGCCTTTTCACCTCCCTAAAGTCTTTAACACACATGGTTTGGAGAGAAGAGGTCAGAAAATTCAATTTTTACTTCTGCTCTTTTTTTACTTTTGTAAGCTAGGGAGAGTCAACTTTCCATACTTTATGTAAGATATACATGTGGAGTTGGAAGGATTTCTCTTGGGGATTGAGAGGGGTCTTATTTAGCTTCAATTTCATGGTAACAAGTTTTAGTTTCATGGCTTGTCCTTCATGATCCCTTGCTAAGAAGCCAAGCAATATTTTTTTCTTTTTCATCTATGAGGGGTCTCCTTTTTGAGCTAGTTTCAAAATAATTTATTTTTGTTTTATGGATTTGATTGTTTCATATATTTCTCAAGGCTTTTCCATATTTTCTATCATTATCTTCTTGGTTTTTGAGTTTGGATAACTCAAGAACCCTCTTTTAGGCTTGTGTATACTTGCAAACTAGTTCTTTCAAACTTATTATTATCTCATGTGTCTTTGGTAGATATACAAGGTTCTATACACAAATAATTGATATATTTGAGTCCTCATGAGGTATATGAATAAAATTTCAAAACAATACACTAGGCACTTTTATGAAATTCAAATTAAGGTGATAGACTTGGTGCTGAAAAACCTTGATGCATTCATTTTCTATCCCCATCCTAGAGGTGAAAATAGGTAAAAGTGAGAGGATAGATTAATTAAAGAGTATGATGTTTTAATACCTCAAAACCATGCATATAACCACTAAATTATAACAATGTCATTTACAAGTTTGAGACCAAAAATGAGGCTTTTGTCATCAAAAATTACAACTTGAATGTGCTACAATAATGGGAGTACTTTTAAATGGTTCAAGTGTTACTTATAAACTCAGATGTCATAGGAAAAGATGACACTTGTTGTGATGAATTCCCAATCCTATATATTTTCCATACATAGGCTACAAAAGATGCATCTACAGTCAGGGTTTTGAAGAAAATTGGTCTCAATCAGGGAAGGACATAGTTTGAGTTCCCATTGAATAAGAAAGTTATGTTCAAGTAGAGTAAATATTGTATGACCTCCATAAGGTGTCAAGAGAGTCTTAAGGTACCATGATTCCCCTAATAAATGCCATGATACCTTACAAGAAGGGGTCAAAAAAGAGTGTCTCAATCTTGAACTAGTATGAAATATAATAAGGACTATGACATTGTTAAGTGAGATGCCAATATAAGAAGGAAATTGATGACCTTAGAAGAATTTATTGGGGTATAAAAACATGAGATGACATTAATAATCTCTATACAAGACAAACTAGCATATAGGCATGGTTAGAGGAGTAATGTATTAGTCAGGCAGATAGTGACTAAGAAGGTTGATGCTAGAATGATGCCTCAAGCTTTACAAGGGGATGATAGTGCCAATATATACATGTCCACATAAAGAGGTTTACTTAGTGTATCTACACATCTTGTTGGACCTCATCAAATGCCAATAAACACCTACATTAGTAAAAATATAGGTTTGTCTCAATCAGTAGAGGTCAAGATGGTGGAGGTTAAGTAACAACATGTAAGGTCCTTGATTGATTAATGTGTTGAATGGGATTAAAATAAAATATAACATGTATATACCAATATAAAAATACTTTTTACATTTAAATTCATGTAAAAAAAAGGAGTTCAAGAAATTAAACATAGTCAACGTTTTAATACCCTTACATAGTATCCTGCAAACTTAGTCTTGGAAATTTGTGGTTTTGAATGGTCAAATAATGTATTAAAGAGATGAAAATAGGTAAAAATCATAATTTTCACTTGATATAAACCTAAAATATTTTTTTTGTTGAAAAATCAAGGAAATATATCTTTGTTTTGTCTCAGAGGTAGAACACTTTTCACTTGCATATACCATACAACTTTTGGAAAATAGATGGAGAAGCAAGCCATAAGGTCTAAAAGACCTTGAAGATGATTTATGTAGATATTAAAAACATATTAACACATGATAAACAAATATATAAGGTCTGAGGTCAAATAGGGTACTCTATAAAACAAGGTTTGCAGGTAGGGTAACTAGGCAAGTTACAAGCCTAATCCCAAATGAGAGGTCACTTCCAATTTTAACCTTTTCTAAGAATTATAATTCTTTATATCAAGTTCATGTGGGTATTATTGAAGTTATTTAACCATTATAAGTTATGGGAATCCATTATGAGGTCATATTAGGCCTAAGTTGTAGGTAAGGCCTATTAGACCTAGTCTAAGCCTAGTACCTAGAAGTAGTCCATCACCATTTTGGGACTAAATGTAAATTGAGGTCAGTTATAACATGTTATTAGGGAGGAATAAGGTGTGCATATACCCCTAGTTTGTATAAAATAAAATTGAGAAATTATTTCTTGGCTTGAGAGGTTTTAGACCCTGCTTAATGGTTAGAAATGACTAGAGTGACCATCTTGATATGATTTTAACTTTCATGAATCTTTGCATGGGACCCCAATTTTATCATATATGTTATTAAGGGACACTAATAATCATTAAGTGTAATTTATATAAGTATTTAATGTGCCAACTCTATGAACCAAGCATAAGAGTCCAAGTGTCTCTAAAACCCTCATGAAACCCCAACTAGGACCTGATTGGGAAAAGAAGACAAATGGGGTATCTAGATCATGAATAAAGGCTAAGGAGATGATTTATAGTTTATATGACTCTCAAGGGTCTTATTACATTAAATTGAGGTGTATTACACTTGTATGAAAGAGGTATAATAGAGCTTATTTTGATAGATTTATGTGTTTTGTAGGCACGGAGAACTTTCAAAAGATGAATCCACCTTTGGTAGAGATATTATGACTTATTATAAGTCTTAATGTCCATATATTGAGCTATCAAATCTCAAAAGTGTGCCTACCATTTCTTTCATCTCAGCCAATCATAGTGCACAATTAGTGAACACTTGGTGAAAAGGGTGAGATCTCTAATTGGGAAGCCTTTTAAGGCTTAACTCATGAGCTTGATGACATGAACACTCTTGATAGGTGTCATTTCTCCTTTTTCATGGATTAAATTGTATAATTAGAAGAATTTTTTGTTCCAAGTGTGAGATGTGAATGGGAAAGTGTTATTTGTGACTAATAGGGATGATTGCTCATGGCCAGAAGAATATGGATGATCAAAGACTAATAAAATTCATGTGGAGGCTTATCAGTAACCCCCCCTTATATAAATTATCATACCTAACCCTATTTAGTGATGAGTTATTTTTGTGAATTCAAATCATTAAGGCAATTTCATGTGCAAGAAAAAACATCTATGCCACATATGGATAAGTTTGATGATTTGAGATACATAAATCCATATTTTCCTTACAAGACTTGTCTCACTCTTGATTTTATAATATTATAACTCCTTATTTATTGACAAGTGTCTTAGTCACTTTTGAGCTTTACCTTCTCTCTCTCCTCTCATAATTACTATAAATACTAGCCTTTTTGGTTGTCATAAGGATCTCTCCACCTAAGTATGGTGAAACCCTGCTCAATTTTTTCCTTGAACTAATGAAGAATATTATATTTACCTCATTCAATATTTCACTAAGTGCATGTTATGGTTGTTGGTCTTATGAAAGTGTATTTTGCTTACCTTCAAATGTTACTCTTCCTAGTGCCTTGTGTGATTTGAAATTTCTCTTATTTAGGTTAGAAATAAGTGTCTGATATGGATTGAATTCATGGCTAGTAACTTATTCACTAGTGTTTATAGAACACCTATTTTCTAAGTCCTCATCACCTAGACTCTCTCTAAAATACCAAGAAAAAAACATTGATGTAAAAGAGGAGTGTTTAATTGAATTAATTGTATATATGGGATTCTCTTTGGTTTCAATTGCATTGTAAGTGGTGTGAGTAGAATATCTATTTGGTGTATCACCTTCCCTATATTAGATTTGTTTTTTAATTATCCTTTTCCCTTTTTAACCCCTAAATATTAGTAGTAGGTTTTATCTATAGTGGTACATCAAGGAAACTGTCCCTAATTTAGAGATCCACCTTAAATTTAGGTCACCCATAGCCCTAAGGTGGTTCCATTATTCCACTTGAATGAGGAGAGAATTGTCATCTCCTTAAGGGGTAGAAGTTTAAGTGATAATAGTTCCATTATGACTATTTGTGACAATTGAGGGACTATGTCAAAACAACAAATACTTATACTTGTGTCATGGCATTTTAAATGATATGGAATATTATTTGAGTGATGATGATATTGTCTACTAAAATTAAAGTCTTGAAACCTCCTGTAGATGCCAAAAAGCCCAACATTCTCTAAAAAGCCTCTTTTGCATGGTCTAAGGGTACATTTGACTATGTATCATGTTTGTTGGAGATGAATTAATTGTAAATGGAAGCTTCCAAGATCAATTACACACTAATTTGGGTCAAATTTTATCTTAAAATCTCTAAAACTATCTTTTAACTTTCCTCTAGCATGTTTTGACATAAAATAATGTTTTCTTTACTTCATAGTAATATTCCCTACAATTTAATGTGTAGCCTCACTTCATGCTCAATAATTGATTTAGTTTTATTGAGAATATTAAGAGAGTGTCTATATCATCACTTTAATATGGATAGTGTCTACATATGTGCATATTGACTTTAAGAGGATCATTAGTTTACACCTGCAAGCATATGATTGTGTCAAGGATCCTGATCCTTCTATGGTTATAGTGGAAGATTATATGTAATCACTTGTATTTAATTAGAACCTTATTATGATTTATTTATGATCATGTCACCATTTTACACTTGTATCAAGGCACTTAGGATCATGAACTCCTTCCTTAAGACAATGTGTATGAATACTAGTAATGCTAATTTTGAATATATGAATATGCTCATGAGATGTAGGTCTTTGTGGGAGTTTAGATGAGTGAGAATAAAGTTTGAAACATTAAAATTTATTAAATTTAACACATTCAAACCCACTAGTACTTATTCTAACCATTTTCACTAAACAAGAAGTTTCTCTATTGATCATTATAAACTCAAAGCCTTCACACTTAGAATTTTGGCTATGTCAATAGGGTTGTAGGTAGTATTCAAGGGTTGAAATGACTATATATTTCTTATTTTTAGTTTCATCCTACACTTTGAGATGTTTTCTTGAATCATAAAAATCCTTAGGTCATTGTTCTTTCACCTTCATGTTGGTTCAAAGAGAATCCTTTATTCCTTGATGGTTGTAAGTATATTTTCTCATGTCCTTGATTGTTTAAATAATTGAAAAATCCTCAATTATCCCTTAAGAGAACACATCATTCTATTTTAAATCTTAAATTATCCCCTTGATGGCATCAACATGTTAAAACTATTTCTCTTTGGTCACAAACCCTCTATTAGATATTTGATTATGTTTCATGATGATTACATGGATAACAGCTATAGGTGATGATGCCTTAGGAGTTATGAATGAAAAAAGTGTAATATGAGTTGATTCATAGTGTCACATGATGTAATCTTATTCATACCTTAACTTTAAATGGTCATCATTGTCTATAAGGTCTCTAATTATCAAACTCACCTACTTGGCTATAGGTATAGTTTATATTTGCTTGTTGTAGGTCATCATATCATGACTCAAGAGTCATTTAAATATTGACACATGTTTATATTTTATCTACCTTATAAAACATTCAATTCATACTCCTTTATCAAGATTTAATATTTTCTTGAAAACAAACCTCCTTTCTTCATAATGAGTTGACTATCCTATGCGGCCTATAGGTGGTCAAAGTTGGTTGACTATAGGTCTCATTGTGAGGTGAAATGATGAAAATACATTTAGAGTAAAATCATTATGACTATCAAATGATGAAAATACCTTTAGAGTAAAATTATTATGACTATCTTAATGTAATAACCTCACTTACTCATACACCATCACCTTCTTGCAAGTAGACCTCCAAACACATGAAACCAACAATACTCTATGATGATTTTCCCTTGTATAGATAATGAGAAGGTTTATAATGAGTTAGGAAGTTTTTCAAAACATAAAGTATCAATGAGTTGACCCTTTGATGATTTATTAACAACTCAAAATATATTTTATAGTCTCTATCATGAAACAAATTTCTTGAAACACTGTCTCCCTTTTTAAATGTCAATAACCCTTAATAGGATATAGTTACATCCTTTTTAGGCATTGTGGTGCATTTTCCTCATAACTCTCTATAAAGCTTGAAATAATTATTCCTATTACTTACTTTATGATATTATTAATCTAATTGTCTACATGTCTTTTGATGATCAACTAACCTCTTTGTGCCTTTAAAATCCCATCTTACTACCAAGTAGGACTTTATTTGCTATGACATAGGCCTATAGGTGTCTTTTTAGACACTATAGGTGCATTTCACTAGACCTATGTGCTCTTTAAACCCTTTATTGAGGTTATGGTACTATGCACTTGGTATTTTTTTAGGCTCTTAATGTACCTTGATAAATCTATTAACAACCAAAACCCCTATCAACTATAGGTGGCCCTAAATACATGCAGGTAAATACCTATAAAGTCACTTAAATATTTAATGTTGTGTCTATTTATGATTGGATTAAATAATGAGATAAGACCTTATAAACCTTGAACTTAATACCACCATAAACTAAACCATGCATTGTAATGATGAAGTCAACCTTTAGAGGTGACTATGTCCTTTAATAGCTGTATGTTTCCTTCATGATCTCACCCTATATAGATTATGACTATATGTTGCCTTTAAGGAATGCTTAACACTTGGTTTTATCCTTGTTAACATCATTAACTAATCTTTATGAGGTTAAGGTATAGAGACCATTATAGAGAGATACCTTACATAGTCTTGATCTTTTGAGATTGATGTTCTTCATAGACATTCTATGTTCTTCTCTTCTTGTAGGTAGTCATATTGAAATAGTGTTCATTTTAGGGTCTACACACCCACTCTCACATTCATCATTGGCTCCTCACCTCATACTATGGATTTATTGATCTCCCTAGACCTTGATAATGGAATTTCTCACCTTAACCATCAATTATACTTTCATGATTAGTTATTTGGCTATCTTGAATTATTTTAAGTGTCCTTCATCTTGATTGTATCTTGATGCTTCAATTAGCCCCATATCATCTTACTCATACTTATAGTGATATATGATCAAAATTTGTATCTCTTGATGATGATACATATAATGGAGATGGTGTGAGGGTGGTAGGAATGAAAGATGATGAAAATCATGAAGGGAGGATGAGAAAAAGGCACAAAACATAGTGAAAAAGCTGAGATAACATAGTGGTATGGGGTGAATGGGATGGAGGTTGGAAAAAATGTGAAATTAAATGTCTAGACCAAGGAGAGGAGTCAGATGAAAATTTGAGCTCCTCATCATCACTCCATATAAAATTAGATGTCATTGGAGGAGGGTAAGGAGTTAAAATTGAAATGTAGGTTTTTGTAAAAACGTTAAAATATACAAACTTTCCTTAAAATATGTTGAATTAACCCCTATAAGAAGATTTAAGAGCACCAAGATGAGTTAATACATGGATATTTGGATACTTATGAAGGAAAATTACTTAAAAAAAATGAAAACATTAAGTAAAATTATTCCAAGGATCAAAATAATAAAACTTGAAAATGCACTCTCTCCAAAATTGTACAACCTCTCTTCAAGAGCATGCCAAACTAAAAATTACATTAGATATATTTTATAGATTTATTTGATCTTTAAATATGTGAAGAATGACTAAATTAGGCCATGGAAAGGAATATTAGGTTCCCAATATTATGGAAAAACTCAAATTTTCTTGAAATACTACCCTCATGAGGATAACTTGAGGAAAATCAATTGCCTTCCTGATTATAACACTACATAAATTATCCTAGCCTCAAATTGATGGTCTATGAGGGATAATGAGCCAATTATGTAACCAATTATTCCACAAATAATCCCTCTTAGTTTATTTTCTTTTTCCAAAAAATTAGACCTGTACCTATACTCTGCAATCCATACCATCATCAAACTTGTAAGCATGTCTCTTTGTGCAAAATTGCTAATTACTAGGAGATGAATGGTTTTGAAATTTTATGGCCTCAAATTTCCATGAAAATACTGATAATTTTTTTCATGTCTATCTCTTCATATTTCAGACCTCCAACATATAGAATTTTATACAAGTTCATACTTCTCTTTTAAAAATGAAAGAAAATAACCTTTTCTTGGCTTTTATTTCAAACTAAGCCTTCCACCACCACAATTACAATATTATAAAATTATTATGAATCATATTTCTTTAAAATAAATACTTTTATCCTTTTCCATGTTTTATCAATCCAAATTTGGGATGTGAGAGTTAGAAAATACCCCTTTTCACACTTAAAACATATCAAAACACCTTACTTTTAAAACTTTATAATAATGTAAAAATTATGTATTTTAACATATTTAAAGTCATTTTGGGATAATTAATGAACTTTTTACTTCAATTTTGACATTTAAGACCAAAAATTGCTCTTTTGATCCAAATATAAACCTATTTGATCAGCTTACAAAGGCTATTGATAGGATAATGTAAATTTTTAGATTGTATGGGTTGGTGTTTAACCTTTAAAATATAAATTTCAAACATTTTTTTGTGACTCTCACAGGTTGACTAGCCTACTATTTAAGAAAATATGGAATCTCTAGACTATATCAAGTCTAGACTACACACAGAAACTAGGAAAACTTGTAAACTTTGACACAAATAGACAAAAAAACACAAATAAAAAATGGAAACAACAATTGACTATTAAAATAAAATAAAAACTAAAAAATCATGTGTAACTTGTGCACTTGGAGTAATGAAACTATGACTATGTATAAAGGAGTGACTCTTCTAATAGTAGTACATGAGGACATCCCATTCATAGGAGTAGGAAGTTCCTCTCTAGTCAATTTGGATGATTGGAAATAATTTATTTTGTTACAATAAGTGGGAATATAAGGCCCACTCCAAAGTATATTAAATTTGGAGTAGTTACGTAGTTTTGCGCATTCTTCATCTCATTTGAGCTCTATCTCCTTGCTAAAATATATTTGATGAAGATATTTTATCAAAAAAATTCTTGACCTGTTGTTGTTTTGACCATATGGTATGTGTGTAATCATATATTATCTCCTCAATTTCTCTCATTTCATTCATGCTTACCTCCATTGCATCATTTTCTAGAAGCTCTAACTAGTGTGCAAGCTCCAAAGATAGGAATTTCCATTAAAATAAGAATCATTTTATCTCTTACATAAACTAATAGATAATTTTAATTACCAATGGACTTCTTATGAGTGATACTATCTGCCCATAAGTTAGTCTTTAACTTTGTATGCCATGATCTCTAATTATCTTCCATTATTCTCTTGATGATCCAAATCAGGTTCTTATTAGTGGAATCTACAATTCCATTACCTTGTGCCTAATAATTTGATGTGGATGTTAGATAAATAAATTTATTAAGTGACCATTCACATAATTTTCAATTTTGAATACCAAATCATTATATGATATGATAGTTGAAGGTACTCCAAAATGGGTGACTAGACTGTCATAGATCTTAAAAATAGAATTCCCATTTACCTCCTTTAGTGGAACTGCTCTCACCCACCTAATGAGATAATATATGGCTGTTATAACCCACTTATGACCAGAAATATATGGAGGATGAATAATTTCAATGAGTTTTAAACCCCATTTCATGAAAGGTTTCTCACCCTGAATAGGCTTCAATGGCATGGAAGCTAGTCTTTATATCCCTACAAACATTACACACATTTCACACTTTCTAACCCATATATTTGTATCCTTGAATAAATTAGGATAAAATAAAATATATATAATGATTCTTTTAGTTTTATCTTTGGTGAATAATTTCCTCCAAAAAGACTATCATGAAATTGTTAAAAAAGCTTGTCAAATTAACTAGTTTCAACACACCTTAAAAGCATACCTCCAATGTATTTTATTAAAATAACACAATAAATTATAATTTATGTTATTTATTTTAGCCTAAATTATATTATATTTTATTAATTTAATCCCATTTTACACTCTCCTATTTGGAGGAATCTAGCAATGTCTTTTGTCCAGCTAGAAGGAGGTGTAGTTTATGTTTGATTTTATGTCCTAAAGTGTCAAAATTATCTCTTTTTATTCTTTCACATATTTTAAAATATGTTAAAATAATATTTTACCTTATAATTTTTTTTACCTTCACTTAAACTTAATATTCCATGAACTTAGTTACCCATCCAACTCTCTTTTCACTTAAGTCTTTGTTGAGGATGAAATCCTTCACACTAGGATGAGCTACCATTAGAAAAATCTTATTATTTGAAACCAAATATCTATTTTTTTTCAAAAATATTAAAAAAAAAAAACCTCTCTTCATATCTCTCCAAATATTTACTGAGAAAAGTAATGTGTTGTTCCAAACATTCATTAGTTTGCTACATAAGCATGGCTGAAATTGTACTAGATGTAGAAAAAACATATATAAAGAAATACTTAATAAAATATGGATTTATAAAATTATAATCTTTGATAATATATTATTTTATATCCTCAAATATCCTCTTACCCTCTTTAATCCAAGGGAATTATTGATGTTTCTTCAGCGTTTGAGTGAGTGACCTTACCAGTTCTTCAAAACTAGGAATGAATCTTTTGATGAAATTGATCTTTCCCAAGAAGCTCTAAAATATTTTATTATGAAATTATAGAAAAATTATTGATTATATTCTCACTATATCAATTTAAATACCAACTTTAGAGAAAACATGCTCAAGAAGTCTTCCCTCATGCCCTAAAAAATGCATTTCTTTGGATTCAAGGAAACTCCAAATTATCTACATCTATCCAAAAAAATTATAAAGTGTGTTAGATGATCATTAAGTTAATTTTAAAATATATTAATGTGATCAAGATAAAATAAAATAATTACACTAAAAATACCATGAAAAACAACATCCATTTCCCTTTGAAAAATGGCTCTAGCATTAGAGAGTCCAAAGGGCATCTTTTTATATGAATAAGTGCCCCATTTGGTGTTGAAAGCTATTTTGTATTAGTCTTGTTATTTCACCAATATTTGGTTTTAACCTAAGTACCCATCTTGTAAAGAAAACCTCTATGAACTTGATACTCTCTACAAAATTTGATCTATGGAGGGAAAAGCATAGTGGTTTTTTAGTGACACTCTATTTAGATCTTTGAAATATACACATAGTCTTATCTTTCCATTTTTATTTCTCATAGGTACAAGGTTAGCTACCCATGCTAAATGATTGATAATAAATATTTTATTTTATTTAATAAACTTTTTAAGCTCTTTTTTCATGAGGATTTCAACCTTGAGGTTGATTGACCTTTGCTTTTGTCTTACTAGTTTTTCATACTGTTCAATCTCAATAGTATGTTACGCTAACCTAGGATAAAAACCATTCAAATATTGGTATCCCAAGTAAATAAATCCATTAAATCCTTACATAATTAAATGAAAGCTCTTCTCTTAGTATTAGTGCACTTTACCCAATTTAAGTTGTTTACCTTTAACTATGCTAATTTGTTCATAATATTATTTCTTGGAAGAGATGATTACCATATCCTTTCTAAGATGATCATATTAATTTAAAATTGTTTATAAAGTCACCAAAACTTTAGGAATATTTTTTTATCTCAACCACACAATCTGATCTTCATATTGGTTTTGTAATTTATCATGATTTTTTGGGGGAAATTTTGCCTCATTCTATAAGAAATAAGCTATATGTTTATCACAATAAAAAATATTTAAACTTACATCATTGATTATAAATGACTACCTGAATACAAACTTAATTTGGGTCTAATTTTTATTATCCTGGAGCTGATCCATAATATCATATTATGATCCTATGGTAGCAAGTCTATTTACATGTTGATTAGTTCCTCTAAGAATGAAGTAGATATCAAATGCTAGGAAATATTCCTTGAGGTCCCAATCTCTATTTTTTTAGGATTCTAAAAGAGGATTATTTGATGCACTTAAACCTCTAACATGATTCACTACCAAATCACTATCACCTTTCACCTGCAAAATATTAATACCCCTCTTTCTAACCCAATGAAGGCCATAAATAAGAGCTTCATAATCTGTAGTATTTGATGTAAAACTAAACTAAAATATAAAAAAAGAACAATACCTTTTATTTTGAGGTGTATCCAAAATTACACCATCCCCACTTCTATTCTTTGATCTAGATCTATCAAAGTACATATTCCACACTCCTTGATCCTACATTGAGCTAGTGAGACTAGGCAATAAGTCACCTTTTTCATACATACAATAGACACCAAAACCAACTTCTTCAATAATTTTTTATGGGTCATATCCATGGCTTTCAGCAACCCACTCATCCAAGAGTAGGTTTGGTATGTATTACAGTGACTAAGAAGGTTCTTGATCAATAGTATTCTCATCTTCCTCTTAAATACTATAATTCACATTTGAAATATTTGGCATAAATGGTTCTAAGTGAAATATGGAAATAGGATCAAATATTATCATGAATTTGGTTCCATACCTAGTTCTAAAAACCATGTATGACCAATCTAAAGAAAGGTAACCTCCTATCTTAGCATTGAAATCTTTGGATAGGTATACTGCAACATATGGAGGTAAATCAACAACCACATCTTGTGTAATGGTGAAATTTATAAAATCATCAAGTATGACTTTAAGATCTCTCAACACACCTACAATATTTGTAGGAGACCCATATAATTGCAAGACACATTGTTCATGGGGTTCATACTAAAGTCCTAGTTTGTCAATTATTGACTTGGGCATGATAAGGTACTAACCATACTTTCAATCATACAATTATGAACCAAAAAATATCCTATGATAATAAAGAGATAAAAGGGAGGAGACTTAGTCACCTTTGGAGCTTGAGTCTCAACAACTTAACTTGATGTGGACACTTTAAAACTACACACTATGGTTTTGAGTGAAGAAACACCTCTAAACCACCTAAAGACCCTCTTGGGCCAAAAATTAACCTTTTGAATAAAAATTAGACCTAAATTTAGTCATCTTGACCTATTGGCTAAACCCATTTTTTAAACCCAATTTGACCTTGATCCCAACTACCAATGGTCACCCAAACCATCGATGGTCACCCTAACCATTGACAGTTAAGTTCTACTGTTCGAACCACTAACACCATATTTAACTCCACCTTAGTTTTTTATAATTATATGGTATAATTCATGTGGGAGCCCATGCATGTTGAAGTTAAAATTAGATATCAAGTTAGACCTATTATCAACATCTTGTTGCACCTCTCCTTCCTTCTTATAAGAAGAGAGGAGCAAGGGGTGAAAAGAGATCTGCAACTATCAAGAGATTTTGTATCTAGAGTTTCTTTTATAGGAGTTCTTATATAAATCCAACAATATATCCATCACTATAAATATTTGAGGTACTACCATCCATTGGCCAACATCTAAGTACCATTACTCTACTGAAATCATTCTAGACTCCGTCAACAAGTTTTCTACCTCAACCATTCATCTGATCAACTACTAGTAAGTTAAGTATTTGTTTTAATTATTTAGTCACTTTGTTTGTAATTTTTAATTATCCTAACCCAAACCAACCTCTTATAATATTATTCTATAACCTTACCAATCAGAATTTTATTATCCATACCCAACCCATATTAACTATTGACAATCACCCTAACCACTGATAGTCTATCCCAATTATTGATGGTTTTTCCTAACCACTAATGGTTACCCCAACCACTGATGGTCACCTTGACCACAGATGATCACCTCAACCATTGATGGTCACTATGTAAAAAAATAACAATTTATTTTCACCTAATTACCCTCAATTAAATCAAACTTTATTTTCCTTAGCTTGACCATAGAACCCCACCTTATTATTTGAACCACACCAAACCTATTTAGCATTAGTATTTTCCCACTTATTGCTATAATAAGTCAACTTAATCAATTTATTTATCAAACATTTCTTGTACTTAATTTTAGCATCTTATGTTATTTATGCAATTACTTTATCTTTTGATTTCTAAACTTAATTGTTATAAAAGCATGGATTGAAAGCCTCTTAGGGAGTTCTTACTTCCTAAATCTAACTATCGCTAGGTAATCCACCCAACTATCTATCTAACCAACCATTTTGCTTTAGTTATTTCTTATCTATTGGTCATTCCTCCCAAGCCAAAGATGATTTCTCTAGAATCATTTGATCAACATGCACACAACCAAATAGGTTTCTCTACCATACCCGTATCTAGTTTCTTTCTTATTCTTTTCTAGAAACATAAGCTTAAATTATCTAAAACACTATGAAACACCCAATGGTAAATTTGAGTCCCTATTTGGGTTTATTTTGTTTGCATCTAGGTGCTTTTCTCCCTATTTTGTGCTCATAAGTAAAATTAAATTTTTTTGGGTTTAAAATCAATTGCATTCATTAGTTTCTTACAATTTCATCTCACTTAGTTAAATTTAAATCAAATTAATTAAATAATAACATCACTTTTATCACACACACAAACCAAATTACCTACATCAATCAAACATAAAAACAACTTGACATAAGGTTTGACTAGTATTTCATCTCCTAGTAGTCAACTTACCTTTCGTGACAATCCTACTTAGGTTATTACAAAGGGGAAAGCCAACTCAGCTCTTTGGTTGATTATAAACTCTAGAAATTAGTATATACTAGATAAGCACTTGACACGCTTATCATTGTGATATGTGAAGTGAGGGGGTAAGCCCTAATACCAAGACATGTATTGATTTCCAATATATATCCTTTTAAGATCTTTAAATACCTGAAACCAACCATATATTTCTTATTGTGTACCTATTCTACAAGCAAATTTGAATCAAGCAACTTTTTAAAATATTAAGGCATAATCCAAAAGAGAGACTAAAAAGAATTTTAGGACTTAACATACTTTTTAGTGTGTGTTTTATTTCCTTGATCATTTCTTGTCTTCTCTTTATTTGAATTGTGAACTATTTGTGCTTTACTTTCTCCCTTATTTTGCATGGTTCTAACTCAATAACAATGAAGGAAGTTGATATAATATAATGCATCCTAAAACCATCCAACCTTTTCCACCTCCTCATCCATGGAGAACATCTTAGATGTAAAACATTTTCCTCATCTTTTACAGAGTCCAAATTTCCCTTAGGCATTTTCCCTAGGGGATACAAACTTGACCACCTTCTTAGATAATAATCCCATGTCCCTTCAACATTATTTTAACATCCTACTTTAGTCCCACTTGTGAACTCGCCTTATGGTATACCTTCTCACCTTACGAGGAAGAATTCTATTAACACAATCACCACCTAATCATTAACCACTCAAGCATCTTCATCTACCAATAGTTCCTTTGATATCACTATGGAAATCTAACCTAACCAAACTATCAACACACTTACACCTTCCACACCCACCAGAAACTCCTCTACCCTAGGATCAACCCAACCATTAACCACCTATACCACACTCACCATGAGAGTACCTACTACTAGCATTGCCAACCTTCCTTTTTCTACCCCTAATTGACAAATCACTACCGCACTTCAAATCCTAGTGGTGTCTATACCTTCTACCCTACCACCAATTAGTACTAAGGTCATTACCTACCCTTTGATTATAAACCCAACCATTGCTTCTACCCAACCCACCTGATCCCTCAATAGGTGCCCATTACACCAAACCCAGTCTACATCCCTAACCCACAAGGGAATGAACCTCTACTTACTACCCAAATACTTGCATCCACCTACCCTTACATAGCATCTACCTGACCACCTATTTCCACATATGAATATGTGACATCTAACTAACCACCTATGCCTACATAAAACATGTATTAGCTTCTCAACCTTTCACTAACTATCAATATGTTACCCAATAACCACAACAATATCAACCTCACAAATTTTTAGGCACATAACCAAAAATAGATCTAATGAAAATGATCATAGATAAAATGACTAATTTAGAATCATCCATCTCTAGTGGTCACAACATTTTATCATATGACTAAATCTAAAATGAACCCATTCACTCATATGTCCCTATTAGACCATATCCTCCTCAATGGAAGCTCTCAAAGTTTAAAGATTTTAAAGTAAAGAGGACCCCCAATAGTAACTTAGGGCATTTATCCATTCATGTTATTTAATTGCCTATGATGATGCTTTCCTTCTCCAAAACTTTTTGATGTCTTTATCTAGCCCAATGGTAGACTGGTATAGTTCCATAAGCAAACATTTTCTCTTATCTTTAACCCAGCTAACCCAAAATTTCTTGGATGATTTTTCAATAAACATCTCCAAGAAATTTTCAATCACTAACCTTTACTCTACCTAGTAGTTTTATGATGAATCTATTGCTGATTTTTTAGCTCATTGGACGAGCCTAATCAATCAATTTTCCCTCCTTTTTACCTCAACCTAAAGTATTAAAACTCTTTTCTCAAGTATGTGCTAAGAACATATCCTCTACAATGCATGTTCAAATCTTCATAACCTTTGATGAAGCTTTTACCATGGTACATAATCTATAAAATAGAGCCATCGATGAAGGAAATTTAAAGTTTAAAAATTGAGTCTACCTAAAAATCTAATGAGGCCTCTTCCTCTAAACTAGGCAACCAAACCAACACCAATGCTAAACATAAGGGAACTATAAATATGGTTATCCTTAAGTCTACTCCTACACCATTTGTCAATCAACCAAATTCTTCTAACTCCTCAAATAAAAACATGAAGAGCCAAAACCAAAATAATCAAAAGAAATATACTCCAATTAGGAAATATTACACATCAGTATTGGAGAAGATTTTAAAAGCTAATATCACATAACTTCCTCCCATAAAACCCCCTCAATAATTTGATTCTTCTCATCCTGCACTTGGATGGTACAACGAGAATGACCTATGTGCTTTCCATCATGTAGTTTCACATGATGTTAGTAAGTGTAATACCTTAAAAAGTGTTGTCTAAACCCTCAATAACAAGGGGTAACCTATGTTGGACAACCCCAATGCACCTATAAATTAAGCCCTTAACATTTTTAGATAACCTTTTTCCAATCATACACTATTAAAAATAAGAGCAATAAAGTTGAGACTTCTCATGATGCCCATACCATCAATATGGTTCTTGACATGCTCATTGATAATAAACCTACCACCCAATCTACCTATTCAATACCCTCTCCACTTATTGAGATATTGGAATTAACTTGTCTTTTAGAGACACAAACCATAGAAGTAACTTTTTTACCTCCTCCACTTATTGAGGTAGTGGATTCATCAACCCTTCTTTCAACTAATAGATAAGAGAAAGAAACCATCAGCACTTTACCTCCTCCCTCAACCACTAAAAAAATCACTTCCCCTTTGGAGATAATTCCCAAGGAAGAAACCACCTACCATCACCATTATTGAGGAGGACATCCCTTCCTCACCAACCTCTTCTCTACTTGAGTGTGGGGATGATGAAATCATCAACATGATCAACTTCAGACCCTTGACTTATCAAAATGATGGGGAAACTGGAACCATCCTTATGACCCATCCTAATATGGTAGGAGATGTCTCTCTTACCATTAATACCATTTAGTGTCAATATGATGATTCTATTCTCACCTACCTTAGTTGACCTAATTCTTCCATCCAAAAATCTCTTCCTTCAAATACTTCAACCATATTAAATGAATCCACCATGGATATCAACTTGGGAACTTTAGAGAACCCCTATACTATCAACATTGGCTAATTTTTGAATTTTGAAAAGCTCTAGGACATACCCTCCTTCTTTCAATACTGAAACATAACATTTTCTTAGTCTTATATCAACATACTAGGAATTGACCCATCCATAATTACCCAAAACATAGTCACCAACTATGATGCCAAGCTTATTAGGAAGAAACTTTGGTTAATGCATCTTGGTATAGTCCTTATTTTCAAAGAAGAGCTTCAACATATCCTATCCATCAATTTTATTCAACCCATTCATTATCCTTAATGGGTCTCAAAAATCATGCTTGTCACCAAAGTCATAGGGGGACTACACATTTATTTAGACTTTAGTGACCTCAATCTTGCTTGCCTAAAAGATGAATTTCCTCTACCAAGCATCAACTAGATAGTTGATCTTATAACTAGCCTTGAGATGTTATCTCTCATAGATGGATTGTTGGGTTATAATAAGATCCTAATTTATTTTAAATATTAACACAAAGCCACTTTTATCACCCCATGGAGGACCTTTTCCTATAGGGTCATGTATTTTGGACTAAAAAAGGTAGGTGTAACCTACCAATTTACTATGACCTACATCTTCCATTACCTTATCCAAAAAAATATTGAGGACTATGTGGATGACCTTATTGATAAATCCAAATATCATAAGGATATTTTGGTTATTATCAATATTATATTTTAGTGACTCATTTATTACCTCATTTACCTTAACCCCAAGAAGTGCATTTTTTGGGTCTTGTCAAGAAAGCTCCTTGGATTTATCATTTCCCTTTAGGGAATCAAAGTTGATCTACCCAAAATCAAATCCATTCTCGATATGCTTCCTCTAATCAACCTCAATCAACTCCATAGTTTGAAAGAGAAGCTCTAATCCATTCATCATTTTATCTCTCAAACTAATTCCAACCCTTCCATCTCCTGATAAAGAAGGATGTCTCTTTCAAGTAGAATGATGACTATCAAAAGGCCTTTGATTCATTCAAAAGGTACTTTCTATCACCACCTATGCTCACCCCTCCCAAATATTATCACCCATTATACCTTTATATCTCCACCACCAACCACTCCCTAAGGGAAATTCTTGATCATAGATATGAACAACACAAATAAAAATCCATACACTACATTAGCCTCATGTTTGTAGAGTACAAGACTTGATACACCCATACCAAGAAAATTTTCTTATCTTTAGTCTTCGTGGCCACCAAACATTACCACACCTTCTTAACCACAAGACTTATCTCATTACCAATATCAACCCACTCAAGTATATGCACTCCAAGCCATAACAAAACTAATATATGGCCAAGTGGCTCATGCTTTTAGCTAATTTTGACCTTGATTTTATTTAGTAGAAGTTAATTAAAGGGAAATTCATTATTTAATAATTGGTTAATGCACCATTAGTAGAAAACCAACCTTCTCTTCTTGAGTTTTTTAATGAGTTCATTACAACCCTCTCACAACTATACTTCACCTATCAAATAACCATGTTCTTCGATGGATCAAAGTGTCAATATTGTGGGGAAGCTGGAATTATCCCTTTTCCCATTTATGGTGAACCCCTTCCTTTATCTTTTAAGCTAGATTTCAAATGTACCAACAATATGGATAAGTATGAATCCCTAATCATAGGCCTTCAAATTGTATTAGCCTCGAGATTCAAAATGATCAACATCTTTGGTGACTTTCAAGTAGTGGTCAATCAAATAAATGGATCTTAACAATGTAATAATGATGTTTTTCAATAGTAAAAATAGATATTTGATGAACTCTTAATATCATTTGAACATTATTGTATCCAAACCACTCCATGATCTACTAATAATTTTATTGACATCATAGCTTCCCTCACCTTTTAGATCCTATCTGCACCCTTTAAATCTAAGCTATTTATCATTATCCATAGACTTACCCAACCTTCTTATGTCAAACTAAATTATCCTACCATATTTAATGTGGAAGAAACCCAACATGATGTTTGGTATCAACAGACCTTTAACTATCTTAACCTTTCCATAATTCCCTCTGGTCTTTCTAGGAATGCTCACAGATCATTTATCTAAGGTACCTCATGATATAACATACTAGGAGAAATATTTATAAACATGGATTTGATGGTCTCCTCTTCCATTTCCTATGCAGTCATGAAGCCTCTCGTGATATCAAATAAATTCATGATGGGATCTATGGGAGACACTTTAGTGGCCTCGCCATGGTTAAACACATCTTTCACCTTAGCTATTATTGGCCTACCCTTAGAACATGACTATTGTGACTATGTGAAAAAGTGTGTTAAGTGTCAAAAACATGCCAATTTGCATCATGCACCTAGCCATAATCTTCACATATCCATAGATTTTTGGCCCTTCTCATAATGGGGTCTGGACCTTATTGGTCAAATTAATGCCATTATTTACAGTAACACCATTCTATCATCACTATGACCATATATTTTACCAAATGTGTAGAGGATATTCCTTATATCTCACCTAAAGATAAAAAGAGTTTTGACTTCATCAATCATCACATCATCTATCATTTTGGTATTGCTCACAAAATCATCATTGACAATGGCAAATATTTTTAAAAAACATGTCCAAGGTCTTTGGGATGCATTTGACATCAAGTTAAGTTTCTCTTTACCCTATCATTCACAATCTAATGGATAGGTCAAGGCCTCTAACAAAACTCTTAAAAACATGATAACTAAAATGGTCAATGCATATGGTCAGGATTGACATTTTCACTTCCCTTTCACCTTATGGGCATATCATACTAGTATCTAAATTCGTATAGGTGCTACCCCATTCTCTCTTATGTTTGGAGTGAAGGTTGTCTTATCTCTTGAATTCCAAATTACTTCACTTCAAATATCCCTATAGGCTATCATTTTTGAATATGATTATCATTAACACCATTTATCCCAACTTGAGCTACTTGATGAGCATCACTTAACCACCCTTACCCATTTTCATGTCTATCAAGAGTGAATCAAATGTTCCTATAAAAAACACCTTAAAGTGAAAGAATTCAATATCAAATACCTCATCCTAAAGGAAAATCAAAATGTCACTAATATGAAGAAAAGCAAGTGAGGAAAATTTTCTTTCCATTGGCTTGGACCTTATATCATAATGCACAAGTATGGATCAAGAGCTTACCAGTTATCCTCTCTTGAGGAAAACCTAGAACTTGAGCCCCTCAATGACTCATATCTATGTAATTTATTTTATTAGAAGGGATAAAACTCATCTTTTGGCTAACATAATATCATTCTTGCTTTCAAACCATATTCATCTCCCTATTTTATGGGGAAACTAATTAAAATTGAATCATGTGATTATTCGTCATAATCATATCCTAGTATTAAACAATGGGTACCATGGATATACCCATGGCATGATTCTCATGGTACTTTCTACCCCTTTTATAGGATATATTCCATAATCATATTTACCTAAACCTATTTACACCTAATCAATCTTCTCATGAATTTATTTTTGCCTTCATAAAGGTTAAATTTTAAGCCTATATAATTAGGTCAATGTCAAGCAAAAAATAAAACAAGATAAGCAAAGTCATAACTAAGAACAACCATGGGTTATTCCTAGAATTTTAAGACTACTCCCTTGAAGGAAAACTACTATAAACGTATAAAAATTACTCAAAATAAGGTAGACTACTCCCTTAAAGGATAGATATAAAAGGCATTAAGAAAAACACACAAACTTAGACCACTCCCTTGAAGGATGGCTAACTACAACATTTGTCAAAGCATAGTAATTTATTGGAAGATTCCTACATTGATTAGCTTCCCTAACCCTCCCAAGAAACAACAAAATAAGCAAAAGACCCATTATCAAGCATCAAAAATAACAAAGGAATTTTGAAAGCCACAATTGATTCTCATAAGTGCAATAATTTTGAAAGTCAGAATTGGGTCTCATGAGTAAGATTACTACATCAATCAGTCTACACCTTATATGACATAGACTTATATATAATGACTCTTTGGTAACCTCATAAAGAGGCATGCTAGTCTTGCAAGAAGGTTCCATTTTCATCCATCTCTCCTTTATACACTATAAAGCAAGAGATTATTGACCTCACTTGACATTATGTGATCATGACACCTTTTTAACCAACTAATGAATGCTAATGCAATGAATTCAAATGGATCCTTAATCCAATCCAACTTTGGTTTATTTTCATCCTTACCAAATAATAATCATCATTCCCTCATCTTATCCTCTCATAACTAGTTGATATACTCACTTAGACATTTATCTCTTGGTTATATTCTATTTTTACACCTAATGTTGATATTTAACTTAATTTATGTGTTTTACCTTAAATATAATGACCATAATCATAACGATGTCACATCATATCAACATATATCATGAAAAAAACATACATCATTGGCATAAACCATGTCCATAAACATAATCATAACCGTCAACATCATATTAACATCATACCATCTATGAACAATATCATAATGTAATGAACCATTTTCACCACATGTCTAAATATAAATAAGGAATCATATACTCATTAAATTTTAGAATGAAAAAAAATCATCATGACCATAAATTTCATAAGAATCATCATCAACATAAATAAAAATCCATCACATGAATAATTAGGTGAGTCCACATCAGCATCCATATCCATATCATAACCATAATCGATAACATCATCAATGACTAACATGAACATCAAGACTATGAAAAATAAAAAATATACAAAGATCATGAGTCTATAATCATAAATAACCACATAATCATTATGTATACAAAAAATATGCATGTGTCTCTTTAAAACTATACATCTTACCACATCAACTCGTAGGCTGATCTTGAAATGATATACAACAAAATATAAAACATGTCATAATTACACCCCTAGGGTACCATTATCTATTGGTGCCTATCCTCTAAAGGTACCTACCTATCCACTTTCATAAGAAGCCCACTAACCTAGTGTCTTCATGCTATCACCACCTACAAAACTAGCTCTATACTCCCCCCATCAAAGTTCATCAAGACAATGTCTCAATACTATGTCCTTGTAATAACATAGCTCTTCCATTGTGGCTATATATTGTGTCATCAAGATAGTGCCTAGTGGTCCTTTAGGTGTTATGTATCTCCTTTTATCTTGTCTCAAAATTATCTCTCCTATGTAACCAAGGCTAATGTATCTCTATCTTGGTCCCTCTCACCTATAACTATAATTACCTAACCCTATGCCACTACCAATTGACCCTGTAGTACTACCACAAAAGCCTATGTCATAGTTACTTCCACTCATTCTTAATCTCTTTAAATAGTCACTACCTATAAATCAAGTACATCCCCCTGTACTTATGCCTACTAACCTCTACTCACTAGGTCAACATCCATTTATTGCCTACCACCATCATCACCCCCAAAATTAGTTGTAGTATAAAGTGCCAAATACCATGCTAAGTACCCATCTATAAAACTTGTATCATCTATCTTGGCCCTAGCCAATAAATCCTTATGATCAAGAAAAACTTGTACAAGTTATGGATCAGGAAGTAAAAGCTCTACATCCTCTCACCTATATCTTGAGAATGGACCCAAGATACCCTACACCATGCCAAACTATCACCACACACTATTAAAAGGGATGAGCTCTATCTCACCATCCCTCCTACCAAACATCCACCAATAGCTCTATAGGGATAGTGTATGTCTCCTTTTTGCTACCCACTCTAGAAACTTGATGTAGGATCTCCAAATCATGTCACCAATAACCAATGCATTTAGAGAACAGCTGAACCAATCAATGTCATGAACCTATCCACCTAGTCTTAAAAGGAAAAATCATCTCTCCACTGCATTAATCTAACTCTAAAATATTTTTATGTATACTCCTCCCATAACAGCCCCATTAGCCTTATCACTTAGACGTGCTCATATGCCCAATAATGTAGAAAAAATATTATGCTAACACCATACATCCTATGAGATATGAATCTCCATAGCTCCCTATATATCTAGACCAACAATATAGGCACCCAACTAAACACTTTACAACCTAGTAGCATCTTAACTAATACCCCTAGCAATAAATATGGGAACCTCCCATTGCTTAAGTCTAGTAACACAAAACATGAAACCACCATCATCATCATGGTCATTAACCTCCTATCATCTCTCAACCTCTAATATAGTAGAGTGTAACTAGAACCCCCAACATGCCACCTATAAAAATCATTCTCATCCATATATAATAGTTCCATTAACTCACCTCTATCTCCCTCTCAATGTGATAAATTTGCTCACCCTAAATCGGTAGCCATGTAACCTTGTGGACATCCTTTTTTAAGATCATCATATCACCAATCAGTAGTAGGAAGGTGTTACCATTTAGATCCCATCTCTTAATGAGGGTCATTATCATTTTCATGTCCTATGATACGTGATAGTAATGAAACCTCACACCAAGCCCCACCTCTTCCATGTGTACCCAACTAGTAGCAGTCATACCTAGGTGAATCTTAGTGAAGATTTGAGGTACTTGATATCACATCTAAATCTTTTCTCATGCTTGAAAAGTTTGATATCAACCAAGCTTAGTTATCTATACTCTTTTTGCCTCTAAACTTAAACCTATAGTTGTAACTTATCTCCATATCCAAAACTTTAACCTATCTTATTTTTACCCTAATCAATCACACTTATACCTATAATACTTAACCCTTACCCTTTAAACATTCACCTCAACCTCTACAAAATAGTCAACACTTTTAAAACTATCAAATACTTTAAAACATTTAAAAATAATTTCCATCCATTTTCAACTACCAATGATTATGGTGACTACCAATGGTTAGGCCACTAATGATCAATGGTCATCAAGTGTTGATAGTTAAGTGTTGATAATTGAGTATGATCACTAACAGTCACTATGCATAACCATATATGGAATACACAAACCCTAACCCACCCAAACATCTACCCAAATACCAAAATAAACCTTAAAAATCTTCACCCATACCTATCCCCACACTAATCAACCTACCCTACCCTCATAATTTTGGCATTTACCTATAAATCTCACCCAAACATCCATAAATCTTAAAGCCTAGGTCAAGAGATACCCAAACCCATCCAAATAATCACCAAAAAACTAATTTCAAATTTAGTTATCAAGCTAACCAATATATTAATTTAATATATCCCTTACCTTGTATCCTAGGACCCACTCCCTGGCTACATCCCCATCCACCCTACATCTTAGCTTGGTCAAACCTCTACAACTCTACCCACTCAATCAATAGTCTAAATCACCCACTTAGTAAATACCATTAGAATTTTTACACAAAATTCTAATAATCCAAATGCCAAAATCCACATGTAATAATGAACGAAAATGACTCATGGTGGTACTTTTTATCTCTACCCTATTAGGATTTGTACCTAACCATTTCTGGTTAGGGTGATCATCAATGATTAGGATGACCACTGAAATTTGATCCTAAGACCCTTAAATATTGATGGTTAGCATATTGGCATTTTTCCCTTACCCCTAATCCAAAAAAATTCTCAAAATTTTAGAACATACCAAATTCAATAACTACCCATAGAGGTCACTTTCATCACCCACCTTGACCACTAACCATGTCACCTTGCTACTAGCCATTTTGGACCAAACTATCATGATTTATTATGACCTTGCCTTAGTCCTTTTGACCACACTAAAAATATTACCATGTTGAATTCTTTTAAACTTGTGCTACCTTGCACACACCTGACCAACATATGTCTTTTTTGGAGCACTTACTACCTCATATGCCCATGACTATACTAGACCAATTGGGTTTTTCCTAAGAGAACTTCCTACCTTCGATACCCAAAAAAACATATACCTTACCTATGAGACTTTTATTTATGAGTGTTCTCAATCTCCATGCCTAAATGTGGTCACATGGTCTACTTGTCACTTGTTCTTCTAGTACCACCTTAATTTTTACCAATTATGGTAATCTAGTCAATGTGTGATCTTAGATATCACACTTCTATTACACTTTAAACATGTGTTCATGCTCAAGTGCCCCAATTATCACCCACATTTTATATTTAGTTTCACCACTCATCAAACCCATACCCGATTCTATTTTACCTCATCACTTATTGATTTGAGGGGGAACACCTCCTCCCATGCTTAGGGCAACCAAACCTTCAACCCACACTATTTCTTTTCCTTTTGATAATATAAACTAAATAATAAAATGTGGAAAAATGTAGACATTTAATAACTACACATTATGGTTTCAAGTGTTAAAACACCCCTAGACCACCTCAGAACCCCCTTAGGCTCAACCTTAACCTTTTAACTAACAACCAAAACTAACTTTAGTCATATTATCCTACTAGATGAACCCACCTTTTTAACCCATCTTAACCTTGGCCCTCAACCACTGATGGTCACCCTAACCATCAATGGTCACCCTAACCACCGATGGTCAGGTTCCACCATCTGAACCACTAACACCATATTTAGCTCTACCTTGATTTTTTATAATTGGATTGTTTAATTTGTGTGTGAGCCCATGCATGTCAAAGTTAAAATTATAAAAAAAGTAAGACATGTTGTCAACATCTTATTTCACCTCTCCTTTTCTATAAGAAGAGAGGAGTAGGGCTGAAAAGGGATCCACAACTATCAAGATATTTTCTATCCAGAGTTTTGTTTGTAGGTGTTCTTCCAATTATATATTAATCCATCCATCACTACAAATATCTGAGGTGATACCATCCATCAGTCAATAACCAAGTATCATTACTTTACCAAAATCATTCCAGACTCTATTAACAAGTTTTTTACCTCACCATTCATCTGATCAATTGATGAAAAGCTAAGTATTTGTTTTAATTAATTAGTCACTTTGTTTATATTTTATAATCATCCTAAATCAAACCAACCTATTATAATATTATTATATAACCTTACTAATTAGCCTTCTATTACCCAGACACAACCCACAATAACCACTAACAATCACCCTGATTATCAATGGTCTATCCCAATCACTGATGGTTACCCCAACCACCAATGGTCGCTGTGGAAAAAAATAATTGAAAGATATTTTTACCTATTTACCCTTTCTTTTCCTTCACCTGATCATAGAACCCTATCTTATTTTTTGAACCACACCCAAACTATTTAACATTAGTATTGACCCACTTATTTTTATAATTAGTCAACTTTACCAATTTATTTATCAATCATTTCTTTTACTTAATTTCAT
Source organism: Torreya grandis (assembly GCA_037957365.1). Taxonomy (NCBI): domain Eukaryota; kingdom Viridiplantae; phylum Streptophyta; class Pinopsida; order Cupressales; family Taxaceae; genus Torreya; species Torreya grandis. The sequence goes on along the minus strand of JARHVA010004376.1, from coordinate 1,544,024 downwards.
CATCCTCTATGATTTATGTAAGCACTTGATATTTCAATTTATATACTTAATTATTTAAAAAATGTGGATGGACAACCTCGTTTAGAGATCTTGCTTCCTAAAACTAGCTAGTGATAGGTAATCCACCTAACTATCTATCTAACTAACCATTTTAATTCAATGCTTTCTTATTTATAGATGATTCCTCCCAAGACAAAGAGGAGCTATCTATAATCATCTAGTCAACATGTGCACAACCAAATATGTTTTTCTACCATACCTGTATCTAGGTTCTTTCTTCTTCCTTTCTTAGAACATTAATTGAAATTCTTTGAAACACTTGAATTTATTAGAACAACACTTACTCTTTCCTTTTTAGGTTATCTATCATAGATATTGATCTTTTAAATCTCTTCTTGTAGATACTCCTTTTGACTTCGGATTGGTATTGTATCCCATATTGAGATTGACATTTAAGCCTTATTCATTTGGTCCATAATACTGAGTGGAGAAGTGGCTATCCTAGGTTGTAATTTAGGAGTAGAAGTGTCTCCTAAATGTTGTGTGAACTAAGGAATGTAAGGACCTTTAAAATTATGCCCCTTTGGATCTTGAACTTATTAATTTGATGTCTTTTATGGAACATGATGAGTATTGTTCTTTTGTGATGGATGATAAGGAAGATGAGTTGCCTTTTCAAGACCTGAACCTTCACCAATTACCATTTTCTTGGATCTAGTATGGGCTACAACTAAATCATCAATATTGGACATATTTTGGATTTCATTTAAAAATCATGTTCTCAAAATAATTATCACCCTCTTAGAAGTTAAAAAATGTGGTTTTAGTAGGTACTTTACCACTAACTTATCCTTGTTGATTTGGCACTTCTACTTAAGTGAAAGAAGGAAGGTCTCCATGTGGTAAAGAGGCTTACTTATTCTAAGAAGGTTGTTTTCTTTCATGTGAAGGAGGTGTTGAACTTTGCGACATACAAGACTATTGTAAAATCTCACTAGTTAGAGCCATTACCATGTTATTTGCTTGATCCCACTAATTGTTTCATTCCCTTCTTGAGCATAATTGCTTTGAGTTGGCACAATAGATATAGAATTTCTTGGAACATTGAGATTATATTTCCTTGATTGAGAATTTTTCCCTTGTCCTTGATGATTAGACTGATAGGGTGGCATATTATACTAATAATTCTTATTAGTATTTTAATATGGTCTGTATGGTGGAGTTTGTTGTCTTTCCATCACAACCAGCTTGTTGTTTTGAGATTTGAGAAGACTATATATCATCCCAAAGATATCAATTTGATTACCTTTTGATTGATATAGACTTGTTGAATCTAGAATAAGAGAAATAACTGGAAGAGGATGGATAACTAGAAAGAGAGGCATAGGTGGAATTGGAGACAACTTTCCTTCTTATAAAAGGTACTTTTTAGCCTTTATTTATACTTCAAAAGATTTAGGTATAGTGTTCCCTCACATAGATTGGATCATCATAGCCACATCTAAATTGAGAACCTTTAAATAATATAGAAATGTGTAGTTTGGAGTAGGCCTGATCACTGTAGGAATTCTAGTCTAGGTATTCTAAAACTTGTAATTAAAATCCACCATGAATTCATGAAGAAATAGCTTGATTTTTGTAATCTTATCCATAAGTGAAAGATGATAACTTTTTTCCTCAAAGTGATTACACATGAATTTTCCAAATTCATCCCATTTATTGATTGATGCAGGTGTCAATCCTCTATACCACTAAAGTGCTTTACCTTTAAATGAAGTTACTAATAACCTCATTTCAACATTTTCCTAAGTCACATGATGCACTAAAAAAATATTAGTTATATATACAATATGTTCTATAGGAATAACTAAATGTTCTCCTATAAATTAATGAAGAGACTTTAGAGTAGAAGTAGGTATAACATCTCATTAATTGATATTTAGAGGGATAACACCATTGAATGACATAAAGGATCATCTCTTGGTAACAACTATATAAGGTATGGTATTTATAATAATATTTAGATGAAAAATATTAGCCTAAAAATGAGGATTTTGAGAAATAATGGGGGAAATAGGTGTAGGATTTGGATTTTACTGAGAGGCTTTATTCTTCATGATTAGAAAGATAGCTTATTGATATTTGTCTCTTTCCCTTTTTTAGAGAATCTTGTGAAAATTCTTGATGGCATGAAATATATACAAATCTAAAAATGAAACCCTAAAACCTCATACTATACTGATATATGTAAATGTATGATTCAATTTATATGAGTTAGTTATCCCATTGGGCATGCTAGAACTACTAACAACCCAAATAGCACCTAGTAGATATTATATTTCTCAAGTCTAACTCATATTTAGACTAACATTGGAATGATCTAAGGTTTTGGGATACCTATGTTTAGATCAAACCTATAGTTGTAAGGTTAACTCCTCTAAAATATGAATTTTAGGATCAACTTCTAAACCTAATTGATGTTGGGGTGAAAATAGTAAGGAATAAACTAAAATTTGAAACGTAGGTGTAAATATGGATCAAGATAGAATAATGTTTAAAAAAAAATCTCTTAGATCATTCCTAAACATCATAATTTCAAAGGAAGGTTTCAAATAAGTTTACAGATTGAAGGTATGTGAATGGATATCTCTAAAGACACTACATACTAACAATATACAACTCAATTTTTGTTATAAATATTCAAGTGACCTATAAAGTATGCAATAATAGTAGTATTAGATCACACTTAGATGCAAATAAACAATAAAAATTACACACTACAACTATGAATGATCTCAAACAAACTCTCTTTATTGATTTCTGGTGTAAGTTACAATTTTTGTATAGTTACCTATGGGATGTGAAAAATGGCTTCAAAAGCCTACATATATATCCAAATTTTAGAAGATATAGATAATATGGAATATAGGATAGAAGTAATATTCTAATTTTATTCAACTCAAGATAAAAATCCTTTTACAAATAATAAATAATAATCCCAAGAATTGTCTTCATGTGGAAGTCTTTGCATGGTCTTCATTTTGGGATTGAAATGGAGATGGTGGGACACTTGATTTATTTTTAAATATTCTTCATGACATGTCACACCAAATTTGGTTTTTCAAATCCACTTTTGATTTATTTGAATCTAAAAATACCTCCTTCATTACATTAATATGTATGAAACTAGCCAAACAGTTAACTAAAGTGATTTGGCCTTTAGGACTAGTCAAGTCCATTTGATCTCAACTTAAATGAAGTATAAATTTTGTATTGATTTTATAATGGTATCTCCAATTAAACAACTAATATGTGGAATTATAACTTCTCATGAACTACTTGATTAGCCTCTTAAATGGTAAATCTCTTTGCTTGGTTGATTAAATAAGCATACTAGACCAATTAGGCTTAGTAGCTTAATATTTTCACTTGAAAATCCATTATAACCTGAAATAAAAATTTTAAAACATGAAAAAATGAATACATTAGACCTAAATCAACTCCTCCCACCATGATATAAGTGATTTTTATGAAGAAACTCTTTCCATTCAGTCATGATGGTTGACTAGGTCAATTCTACCTCTTTTTCTTATAGAATGGTTGTTTTGAAGGAGCTAGTAGGGAAAATTATAGGAATATTTTTGACAATATAAATATTTTAGGATGGATAAAAAGTATTAATATTTAATATCCTGAATTGGTTTTCATTAGACTACCTTGTACCTTATTTTACATGTTTTTTTCCAAAAAACTTGATTTCTAATATGATCTGTACATCTTCATACAAAAATTTGGAATTATTATAATACTAACTGAGTTTAATTGATTTTTTAATAGGATTTAGGTTTATCCTTGAGGTTGTTATCATAATAAAATCAAGTTTTATTAAAACTATTCACTATGAGGGTTTGGGAGGGATTTAGAGCTGAATCTTCTTAATGATGACTCATGAAGCATATACCTACAAATATAAATTTATTTAAATTAATTTGTAGTATAATAACCCCCTAAAAATCTTTTAAAATATTTTTTCCCATGAAAAATATATGAGAAGATATCACATGAAGGAAATATGGCTATAGGGATTTACATGCATTATGGACTACCTACGCTCTTAGCAATTGTTCATAAAGTACATAGATAGACCAACCTAATTTTTTCATGAATTATAATTTAATATGGGTCCTCAAATAATTCTAAGATAGTTTGGACAAACTCTTCACGTGGTGAAAGATACAAGCATCTAATCAGGTGATTTGGAAAGGTGCCTAATAAAATTTGAATTTCCTCCTTGGATTGGAACTAAATACTCTATTTATTCTACCTATTTTAAAATATCATCATGGTTCTTTAACCATGTCACAAATATTGATAAGTCAAAAAATGTCTTTTGGCTTATAGGCCTATTTATTTGATTTAGCCTATATGGGCATGGTTTGCATATGATTTAGAGTTTTAACACTCTCTAATGGTATTATGAAGATGTAATATCAACACAACATGATTTTTGAACAATAAAATGGACGTAGAAACCTCTCTGATCACCTCAAAATCCACTTGGACTTCCTCATGCTCCATTATGACTATTTTTGACTAGTGAGGGATTGTGTTAAAACAAAAAATACATCCACTTATGAAATGAACTTGAAAATTATATGGGATATTCCTAAAGTTATTATTATGTTGTGTACTAAATTTCAAGTATTGAAACCACATATAGATGCTAAAAAGCTCAAAATTCTCTCAAAAATCCTCTTTTGCATGGTCTGAGGGTACATTTGACTATGTATCATGTTTGATGGAGAATAATTCATGGGAAATAAAATATTTCAAGATAAATTCCATACTCATTTAGCTCAAAAGTATTCTCAAAATAATTTCAACCATCTTTCAACCTTACTCTAGCATGTTTTGTCCTAAACTAATGTTTTCTTTGCTTCATATAGTCATATTTCCTACAATGTATTATGTACTCTCACCTCATGCTCAAGAATTTATTTATTTTTTCTGATAATATTAATAGAGTTTCCATATCATCACTTAAATGTGGATGAATTTGTCTGCAAATGTCCATATTAACTTTAAGAGGATCATGATTTTACACCTGTAGGTATATGATTGTGTTAAGGATTCTGATCCTTCTATGGTTATAGTGCAAGACTTATGTAATCACTTGTCTTTGTTTATAACCTTATTATTATTTATTGATGATCATGTTACCATTTTACACGTGTATCAAGGAATTTAGTATCATGAACTCCTTCCTTAAGCCATTGTGTATGAATACTACTGATACTAATTTTGAATATATGACTATGCTCATGAGCTATAAGTATTCATGGTAGTTTGGATGACTAAGAATCAAGATTGAAACATTACTCTTCATTGAATTAAACTCATTCAAACTCACTACTACTTATTGTAACCATTTTCACTAATTAATAAGTTTCACTATTGATCATTCTAAACTCAAAACCTCGACAATTGGAATTTTGTCTACAATAATAGGACCATAAGTAGTATTCAAAGGTTGAATTTTCATCCTATCATTTGATATGTTTTCTTTAATAATAAAACTCCTTAGATCATTATGCTTTCACCTTCATACTGGTTTAAGGAGAAGCCTATTTTCCTTGATGGTTATAGGTATATTGTTTCATGTCCTTGATTGTTTAAGTACTTGAAAAAACATTAATTAGCCCTTAAGAGAACTCATAATGATATTTTAAAACTTAAATCATCCCCTTGATGGCATTAACATGATAAAACCAACTATTTCTCCTTGGTCATAGACCATCCATTATGTATTTGACTATGTTTCATGCTAAGTGTATGGATAGTCGATGTAGGTGATAATGTCTTCAGAGCTATGACTAAAAAAGTTGTAATATGAGTTGGTTCATAATGTCACATGATGCACTATGATTCATACCTTAACTTGAAATGGTCATCAGTGTCTACAAGGTCTCCAATTACTGAACTCACCTACTTGGCTATAGGTATACTTTATCTTTTCTAGTTATAGGTCATCATGTCATGACTTAAGAGTGATTTAAATATTGACACATATTTCTATTTTAGCTACCTTTGGAAACTATCTATTTCATACTTTTTCATCATGCTTTACTCTTTTCTTGAAAACAAAACTCCTTTCTTGATAACGACTTGACTATCCTATGTGGCTTATAGGTGGTCAAATTTGGCTAATTATAGGTCTCATTATGAGGTGAAATGATAAAAATACCCTTAGATTATCCATTAGAGTACAATAATTATGATTATCTTCATCCAACAACCTAACTAACTCATACACCATCACCTTCTTCCAAGTAGACCTCCACACACATGAACTTTACTATACTCTATGATGATTTGTCATTGATGGATAGTGGCAAGGTTTAGAATTCCTTAGAAAGTTTCTAAAAACATAAAGTATAAATGAGTTGACCCTTTGATGCTTTCTTAACAACTAAAAATATCTTTGATAGTGTCCATCATGAAACAAATTTATTGAAACATTGTCTCCCTTTTGACTTTAGGTAACCCTTAGCAAGCTATAACTGCATCTTTTTTAAGCACTTTAGGTAATTTTCCTCCTCATGACTCTCCTTGAAACTTGAAGTGACTATTCCTCTGGCTTACTATATGATATTATTAGTCTCAATGTCTACATGTCTTTTGATGATCAACTAGCCTTTTTGTGCCTTTTAAAGCCCATCTTACTACCAAATAGGCCTTTATTTGCTATGGCACAAGCCTCTAGGTGTCTTTTTAGGCACTATAGGTGAATTTCACTAGACCTATGTTCTCTTTAAACCCTTGATTGAGGTTATGTTACTATGCACTTGGCAGTGATATAGGCTCTTCATGTACCTTGATAAATCCCTAAACAACTAAAACCCCCAACAACTGTAGGTGGTCCTAAGTACATGCATGTAGATACCTATAAAGGCACTTAAATATTTGTTTATTACTCTATTTTTTATTGGATTTCATCATGATTTTATACCTTTTAAACCTTGAACTGACTGCCATTGTAAACCAAACCATGCATTGTTATGATGAAGTCAACCTTTAGAGGTGATTATGTCCTTTACTAGTTCTAGGTTACCTTCATGATGTCACTTGATATATATTATGACTATATGTTTCCTTTAAGGAAGGTCTAACACCTAATTTTATACTTTTTACTCTTCTTAATTAATCTTAATGAGATTAAGGTATAGAGGCCATTATATAAAGATCCCTTACATAGTCATGTTCTTCTTAGATTGATGTTCTTCATGAAATTTTTATGTTCTTCTCTTGATTTAGGCAATCATATTGAAATAGTCCTCACTTTAAGGTATACACAAATACTCTCACCTTCATGATTGGCTCCTCACCCCATAATATGAATTACTTTATCTCCCTAGACATTATTGAAGGTCTTTCTCACCTTGACCATTCATTATAAATTCATGATTTGTTGGTTGACTATCTTGAATGTTGTAAGTTTCCTTCATATTTATTTTATCTTAATGATTTAATTATCCCCTATCTCTTGTTAATACTTGTAGTGCCCTTTGATCAACCTTTGGCTCTCTTGATGATGATCCATGGAATGGAGATGGTGTGAGGATGGTAGGAATGAAATATAATGAAAATCATGAAGGAAGGATGGGAAAAAGGCATAAAAAATAGTAATAAATCTAATATAATACAATTTTAATGAACCACTACACCAAAATCTTGAGGTGTTAGTGAAATCTGCCCATCAGGATCATAACATCCCACCATGTTTTCAAAGCCCAAACTCTAGGTTAGATTTGCAACCGTACCACCAGGATTCCCTATGTATATGAGCCAAAAATGAAAACTACCATGCCAGTGTAGCCACTTGCTATGTGACTTGAACCTAGGTGGAGGCTCTGATATCACATGTAATGAACCACTACACCAAAACCTTGAGGTGTTAGTGAAATCTGCCCATCAAGATCATAACAACAATGGTATGGGTTGAATGGGATGGACGTTGAAAAGAGTGTGAAGTATCATGTAAATACTAAGGAGAGGATTAAAAATAAAACATGAAATCATCATCATCAATCCATATCAAGTTGGATGTCATTGGAGGAGGGTAAGGAGCCAAAATTGAAACATTATTTTTGAAAAAATCTTAAAGTATGCTAAACTAGCCCCTTTGAGAAGTTTTAAGAGCACCAAAATGAGTTAAGACATGGATATTTTGAGAATTATTGAGAAAAAATTATTGAAAACATGAAGGAAAATTATTCTAAAGATCAAAACAAAAAAACTTGAAAATCCACTCTTTCTCCAAAACTGTACAACCTCTTTTCAAGAGAATGACAAACTATAGATTGCATTCAATGTCTTTACTAGAATTTTTTTTAACCTTGAAATGTGTGAATAAAGAATAAATAAGGACATGGAAATGAATATTAGGTTACCAATATTCTAATAAAGCTTTAATTTTCTTGAAATACTACCCTGGTGAGGAGAACTTTAGGAAAATTGATTGCCTTCTTGGTTGCAAGAATATATAAATTATCCTAACTTCAAATTAATGGTTTATGAAGGGGAAAAATCCAATTTTAGAACCACTTACTCCATGAGGAATCCCTTTGAGTCTACTTTATTTTTCCTAAAATTTAGGCTTATACCTAAAATCTACAATCTGTAACGTCATCAAACTTGTAAGTAGGTCTGTTTGTGAAAAGGTACCAATTACATAGAGATGAATAGTTTTGGGCTTGTATGGAATCCAATTTAAATGAAAATCCCACTAAAGATTTTTCATGTCCTACTCTTTATATTTCAAACCTCCATCATACAAAATTTTGTACAAGTCCTTAATTATCCTTTAAAAATGAAAGGAAATAACCTTTTATTGGATTTTATCACAAACTAAGCCTTCCACTACCACAATTAGAAGAATATATAATTATTATTAGTAATCTTGCATGAAAATACAATCTTATATCCTTTTCCATTATTTATCAAGCCAAATTTGGCATTTGGGAGTTAGAAAATGACCCTTTTCACAATTAAAACAAATCAAAGCACCTTTTCTGATTTTGAAACTTTATATTAATGTAAAAGTGATGTATTTGAACATATTTAAAGGAATTTTTTGATACTCAGTGACCTTTTGACTTCTATTTTGACATTTATGACAAAAAAATTCTCTTTTAGGTAAAAAATAAGCTTATATAACTAGCTTGTAAAGGCTATTAACAAGATAATGGAAAGTTTTAAATTGTAGGAGATGGTATTTGGCCTTGATAGGATAAATTACCAATAGGTACATAGTATATGTGGCTATTTTTAGGAGTACTTTTAGAGATTAAATTATATTTAGGATATGAATTCTATGATTAAGTTAGGAACGTGTTGTCAGAGAATGCTCAAAATCTTAGGTATAAGGTATTTATGATAGAGAATGATGGTATTTTATGATATAATAGTAGGATGTATATTCTTGATAGAGAAAATATGAGAAGGATGGTGCTATAATAACAACACATTGCTCCATATTCAATACATCCAAAAGTAACCAAGCTCATGGTTGAGCTTAGACCACTCTATTTATAAAAAGGAATCAAGAGAGATGTAGTGGATTTTGGGTCTCATTTTCTAGAATGTCATCATGTGAAATCTAAAAATGTGTATCTAGTTGGATTGTTATATCCACATGACATACCAGAATGGAAGAGGTAGGTGATGAGTATGGAATTTATCCAAGGTTTTTCATTATCATGGAATAGATATGATATGATATTTGTTGTAGTTGACAAACTAACCAAGGTAACTCACTTCATATTGGGAACTTGATAGATGATGAACCTATACTTGTGAAGAGATTCATGAAGTGTATATATTACATTGTTTTCAGAGAATATCATTTCAAATCAAGATATAAGGATTACTTATAGATTTTTTTTTTAACTTTGAATTTAGCTCTAGGTATGCAGTTAAAATTCAGCACTGCTTATCACCCAAAAACTAATAAATAGATAGAGCAAGTTAACCACATTTTAGAAGATATCCTTCATATATATTGCATGGATCATAAATAAAAGTTGTATGAGTACCTTCCATTGGTTTAGTTTTCTTAAAATAACTCATACCAATCAACATTGAATATGGATTTATTTGAGGCATTATATAAAAGGAGGTGTAGAACACCAGTTAGTTGGGACATGTTAGAAGACAAGGTAGTCTTTGGACATGACATGGTTTTAGAATGGAAGATAAAGTTATTAGAATTAGGTAGAGGCTAGCCAAGGCCAATGATAGATATAAAAGTTATGTTGATATGAGAGAACATCTAGGTAGTTTTTTATTGGTGATAAATTATTTCTATGGGTTAAGCTATTCAAGAGCTCAATTAAATTCATAAAGTTAGCTAAACTTTCATCAAGATATGTGGGACACTTTTAGGTTTTAGGAGTTGTCAATACTTTAGAATATAGGTTTGCATTGCCACCATCTCTAGATATTTTGCATAATGTATTCCATGTGTCTTATCTTTAAAATTATGTTGATAATCTTTCACATGTGTTGAATTGGAATGCTTTGTAGGTTTTGGACCTAGGGGTGGTCATGGTAGAACCAATCAAATTAATTGACACTATTAAACTCTATTTGAATATTAGAGAAGTGCCATAACACAAGGTCCTATGGGTATAAAATTATAAGGATAGTAACACTTGGGAGGGCTATGATGAGTTTTACAAGATGTTTCTATATTTTTTTGCTTGATTTACTACTACATATTATATTATTTTTGTTGAATAATGTTTTAAATTCATAATTTGTGTTTGAATAAATGTCATCAGGATGATGATCAGATTTAGGAGGAAGGATGTCACATCCTAATTTATCTCTAGGCTAAATAACCTATCTTATCCATGAATTATTATGGTTGATTAGTTAATTATCTAATATTTTATTTAATCTTAATTACATATGTTGATTATGGGATAGTTGTGTTATCTAATTTACATGATTAGTTTACTATGAATTATTAGTATGTTTAAATTTTTTATATTATAATCAAGTTTGATTATTATACCACATTAATTTATGAATATAATAATGTTTTGAGCTAACTAACTTCATTCGTGTGAGGTGGGTGTAGGACAAATTCTTCGCTCAAATTGTGATGGAGGGAGAGCATCATCATAGAGGGTGGTTTAGATCAAGATGTTGGGGGATAATAGAGAGCAAGTTTTGAAACCCTTGCACATACAAAATTTGTATTTCATGATTATGTTTTTTGATAAATATTTATAGTATGTTTTGTTTTACAATTGTTGTGATATTTTATGTTCTCAATAGTTTAGTTGTAGTTAATGATCATGTCAATTTTTTTGAGTGATTTTATTAATTAGTGATCATACATAACTTATCTTATTTAATGTAATAGTTTTCCTAAATGAGTGAAATTGTATATGTTTTACTTACCTTACTACCCTTTTTGGAATGCCTATATAGTATAACGTTATGACGTTATGATGGA